>OZ026612.1:44972531-45572531 GCA_964020975.1 Hermodice carunculata | reverse complement strand
AATATTTTAAGCAGCATGTGCAGTGCAGTAGTCCCCCTCCTATAAGATCCACCCCACCCCACCCCACCCCACCCCCTTACACACACTTTATGACACCCCTCCACATAGGCCACTCTTCCATGAAGCCCACCTATCCCCAACAGAGGCCACCCCTCTTATGAATCCCCATTTATGGTGCACTTGGGGTGGCATAAAAGAGGGTCACCACTATATTTCTCTGTGATTTACAACTGTAATGACGGACAACCTAGACATTATGTGGTAGAATTCGACAGAAAACGAGCCATAATCACAGATTAACCTTACCACTTCGGCGACATAAACTCACAGACTCTCAGACCAGGGATCAAGACACACAACTCTATATTAAATCTCTTCAAAATGACATGGTTGGCAAAAAAAGTCCAAATGATATTACATGATACTCAGGACAGACACTAATTTCATTTGTGACTTCAACTTGGGACCTTTGCCAAATAGACTGTTGCTTTCTATACCTGTGTTTACAGTACAGACTCCTTAAGCCCACTAGATAAGCAAAATCTACTAGAAATTTTGTATTAGTAGTTTCTTGCCATCCTGAAGTAGCTGGATCAATAAAGTTGGCATATTGCTGTAATGGGAGGCAATCAATATCAATGTGTGATAACCTGATAACCATGCTGTCTCTTGTCTGCTGTCTACATCTTCATGATGGTTACAGCATGCTTAAAGATTGTACCAGTCTTATCCTGAGTGCTTCAGAGTCCACGGCAACTGGAGCATACATAACATCTTAGTTCTAGTCCCTTAATTGTGCAGATCATTCTGATAGGGAAATCAACAGTTATTTCCAGTTGAGAGCCCTTTGGTTACTATGACACATCTGGTGTGGAATTAAAATGTAGTGTTCAGCTGGATTCTGGTCAGTATACGCCTCACTAGTATCACTATCTAGCGATATGATAGTCTCCCCAAAAAATAATATTTTATATAAACTGAGCAATTCTTGCTGCAAGTTTTAAATGGGTGTCACCAGCATGTCACAAAATAGCGTTGTTCATTAATTAAAAAAAAAATCATAAAACAAAATGAGCAAGACAAAATAATAATCTGACAACTTTAAACTTTAAAATTTATTTCACATTTGAGATTTATAAAAAATAATATTTTCATAAGCAACAGGGGGTGGGGTTAGGAGGATTTGGGACTTGGTTGCCCTGTCTGATAGCAAATTTTCAATTCAAATTCACTTTCCCCGTGGTAGCCAGTACCAAAACATTGCCACGCTTGCAAACAGTATCGAGTGGAAAAGTACAACACATTTCAGGATTTGCAGACATGGTTGACCTGCTGCTGTGATAACCTGCCTCAGGGCATTAGGTGCAAAACACAGAGGTCACCCACTGAAGCTATACCCACCTTCTTGCGAAGGTTGACCAACAACCAGCTCTATTTTATTTTCCATCTTCGGAAAATAAATAATATTAAATAGCAGTTTAAAAGCCTAATGACAAGGTAAACATATCTGAAGAAGCCATTAGGTCCATTGCCCACAGGAGCAAACATGCACTTCTCGTCTGCAAACATGTTATACCTCTCACTTTAACATATGGTCGCTGTATATAGTTTCCCAATAATCCATGATCATGTTGATGAGACCCAGATATAGTCTGAATGCATGGTTTTGCTTCTGACACTTAATTCATTTCAGTGTGCTTGCCCTGTATCTGTGCTGTCTAGATCATATATGTACATGACAAATCCCCACTTAATTGTATTATTAGCCCTTTATACAATTACACACTTGGTTATTCTAAATATTACATAAGATTAATCTAGGAAAAAGTTGGAATGGGGTCATTTAAAAGCTAATCATCCAATTTGAATACAAAAAAAACAAAAACAAACATATCCTCTGTGAGGACAGCATTTTCTTCCTGAATGTGTACTGGAAAGTAAAAGGTATGACTTGGACGAGTTTGGAAAATTGAACCCTCGGCATGAATAAAAAGTCTATGGAGAACCTGTGTCAGCCTCATTACTATACATCACTTCCGATCAAGGCATTGTGTACCCTCACATGTTTCTGTATGTACACCTCTCGCTATGATTCCACTTTACAGCAAGCGCACAACATTTTCTTTCAGATGTAAGATGCCCTTTATGTTCACAAAGCCCATCCATCACACACCCAATCTGCACAATCATTATTCAGAAAATTGGACACAAAACAAACCATACAGAGGCTGTTTGCCACAAAGACTAGACAAACAGCAAAGACCAGGGCTGCAGAAGCAGACAGCTATTATCACATGCTTGTGGTACCTCTGCAATCTGTACTTGGCTGTCCCAGAATGTAATTTTACACATGTTTCTATATCTCATTTGTATGGGCATATCTGACATTTCACATGTACTTCAACAATTTAAATAAATACGTGTATTGAAACAGTTAGCCAATAGTTCACATTTTGGTTAGATTTGAAATCTTTCAGATCATGCCATTCTAAAAATGTTTACACTTTTTAAAAATGTTTACATCAATCTCTTTTATCTATGGGCACTGACTTTCGTATAGGTATCCCACAATGCCTTTGGTGTTATGCATCTCATATCCTTATAGTTTTACCAGATGGTACAGCGAACATTGCACATTTGTCTTTCTCACTGCCAAACAGCAGCTTAAGTTGAAGTAACTTTAATCCATTCCATACCAGTCCCTGATTTTTCTGTACATTTACCTAGATTTAAAACGACAATTGCATATTTAAATTCTTCATGAAAAAAGAGCTTTCATTCAAGTACCAACATGCCTATAGTCTTAAGTCAGTGGTTCTGGCACTGCCTATCACCGTAGTACCGAATGAGTTAAGATGAACTAGTTCGAATTATCAATTGGATACCATATTGATCGTTTCTAAAAATTCTTTTATTCAAGTGCCAGCATGCCTATAGCCACACAGAATATGATGCTCCAGGTAAGAAGCTTTCTTTGGCACGTTTTGGGTGCATTGCGAGGAAAGCTGTTGACTTGGCACTGACAGAGTTACATGAGTTTACTTTAGTTCTCTCTGCAGTTGGACTCTTCAATATGCCTTTCAGAATTTCGTCTTGATGACCATACCAACAATGTTTTCACACGGTACAGATTTAACAATGTCATTTCATGTAGCCAAAGTGTGGCTGGCCTAACCTACCAAATTTGATTAATGGCCACTTCTTATACGGTACGATTATCACCAGGGGTCAACCTTATGTATACCAATCAATGCAATGCACTCAATGCCAGCCCACATAATCTGCAATAAAACTGTCAAATGTATTGATTAAGTCAGATTGGCCTGGCGTCAATGACCACTGAGAATCTCATCAAAGAAGCCAGCAGTGTATAGCTGTGGTTATTTGGTCCAGCAGCTTATTAATTAAGTGATACATAAGGTCTCTGTATGTCCAGTATTTGTCTCATATAATGATTACTCCCCCCTGTTCTATATGTCCCTGGTTACAGCTGCCAGCAAAACACTACCTAATGGTGCGTCACCTTTGAGAACTATATCAACTTGGGTTTTCAGCTGGCCCGTAATCCAATAAAGACAGTCCATAAAGATACATGGCAGAAATGTTGTATTCATGGGTAGATAGATTGAACTTTATTGCATTAATGTCCTCTTTGGGCCTTTGCAAGGTACCCTGCCTGGGAGTGGATCCACGTCGTCGAGGTAACTGCCAGCTGCACCTGTCACTGTTTGTCACAAGACAAAGTACATGTACCAGTTACTACTAAATAAATGCTACTACATTTATGAATATTAAATAAGTCTATACATGGAGTGGTTGACATACAATACCAGTTGTTCCGGACCTCATGCCCAGAGTGCTAAGGTCTTTCAGTCTTGATGCCAATCAGCTGAACATTATACAACATAATAATTACCCACATATATCCACAATTGAGAAACTTAACAAGTAACAGTTGAGGTGGCACAAGTTCTACATCTGATGCTACACAGTGGAACACATTATCAGGGGTTTAACTGACATCGTGCCTGAAGAGTTCCACAAGGAATAAAACTGGTCGCACTAGTCCGGACCATACCTTGGCCATGTTTTGACTATGTGGCATAGGTAGCTAGGTTCTATATGTAGCACCTTAATTGACTGAAACACCTATATTTGAGAAACCTAGTTTACAACAGTTAACATGGTGCAGGTTCTACATATTGCACTTTTATTAATTGCCCCCAGCACCTGCATTCGAGAAACCTAATTACAACAGTTAATGTGGTGTAGGCTGTTGCACCTTAATTGCCCGCAGCACCTGTTAAGAAAGTCAACCAGCAATAGTTGATGTGCTACAGGTTTTAGCAGCTTAATTGTCCGCAGCACCAACGTTTGAGAAACCGAACAAGTAACACTTAATGTGCCAAAGCTTCTAGAACCTGAATTGCCCACAGTGCCTGCATTTGAGACACTTAACTGGGAATAGTTAATGTGATACATTAACATTACACATCACAAGGTAAAGGAAATGTGTTGACCTGAGGCTTGCTGTCTTGGTATGTCTCAAACACTGAAAATATTGAGATTTTTTCAGCTCTTCAAAATTTTATCTCCGCTACAGGTCGTTTCGGCCCATCTGGTATAGGCTAAAATGCCTGCCCATTTCCACTATATATACAGGTACATTTTTCAGCATATGGATGAATCTCCTTTAAATCTCCATATATACATGAAGCCTGAGAGGAATCATATTTTAACCATGTAAGATGAAACATTCAGCCTCACTTTCTGTCTTGTCATGTGATACTGCCACCTTCTCTTTGGTCGTGTGTGCCTTGTTTTGTCCTGTGTGCTCGTCCCCTTTCCGCAAGAGAGATCAGTATAGGGCTTCGCCCTTTTTCCCAATTGCTTACTCATTTATTGGATTTTTATTGTAAATTGTAGTGAATAAAATATGTTTAAACCAAACACAGATCAATTCAAACTGGTTTTCATTAGTCCTGAAATTTCTCAAAAACATTGAAGCAGATGACATTTGACCACAAGCCAGTTTTGGCCGGTTTCAGCAAGGCAGCGCTAACCACTGATCACCAACATTTAGGGTCTGTCACCAGCAGTGATGGATGTGTAACAGAGGAGACATGGAGAGAAATTTACAGAGAAATTAAATATGGGTCTTGCATTTAAGAGCATTCTTAAGGTATAGGAACATAAAGGCCAAGGCCCAATCCCCTGCCCATACAGCCGCTGAAGTAATGTGTTTATGCACACAGAACACATACCTTCCAAAACTTGAAAGAATTTTTTCTTTGATGGAGATATCCAAGTCAGAGTCTCTTTCAACAGATAAGACACACAGTGGGACAGCTAGCCCAGACCTCACATCCATGCCAGTTTGTAGGCTTGATACATGAAACTAACAGCCACTCAATGTGGCAGACAGTTGATATCGATGCTCTTTTCCAGTTTAAAACCTGCTTTCAATACTAGTGTCGTTAAGTTTTCTTTTGCGATGGTAAAAGGTCCAGAATTACAGATGTCAAGACCTAAATAATTACACACTTTTTTGATATTCAGTGCTGTGATTAGTACAAGAAAAACAATCTTGCATTATCTGACCAGTCTTGTTGAAGATGGTATTTTTTTTTGTACTCGTAAGTTCATCTACTCGAACAGGGATAACTGCAACTACTATTATTTACATTTCAATAAATCAATGAGGTAAAAAATTTTCCAGGAAAAAAAAAAAATACATGTAATTTCATTTATAGTGACTTATGATGACACTGAACATCTCTGTTTTGGACCTCAGGAAACCCTTGACACTATCAAAGATGGCCTTCCTATTTCACAGTCTATTTCATCCCTCAATCTCGCCATCAAACCACACAAAAAATTATCCACCTGCAACCTGTGGAGGTCACAAATGAGTTCTGGTTGTCATCAGTTAGCTCTGTTCCATGTACAATATCATAATGGAATGGCTGGCATGTACGACATGTTAAAGAACACAGTTCAGACAGTCTGCCTATTCTACACCTCTGAGACTGCACACCTATGACAGACTACATGCACTCTCTCTCTCAGTGGCTAGTCCCAGGGCAGAGATCCTGAGCACCGGCAGATCGTGTCAATCCACGATCCACCGGAAAGATCTTTTAACTCTTTTAGTGCCCATTTCAAGAGCAGTTGATGCACTGTGAATTCATGTTACAAAAATTAATTTATTTTCCTTTTTTTTAAAAAAAAAACTGACATTTCATTCAAGTACAATAATGCCTACAGTTACAGAGACTACACAAGGAAATAAACCTGGTCTAGGTGAACCGCTTTCCTCCGTGCGTGTATTGTGCCTGGAGAGCTCTGAGGACAGCTGTTGATTCCATCATGACTTGGCACTGAAAAAGTCCATGTAGGATTTCTCTCTCATTGAAGCACTGGAACGTTCCTTTGCTTCTGAGTGAAACAATAAATCCAGTTTAATTGACCGAGATAGGTTGCATTGAGGATGCACATGGGCACAATTAGACAGCAACGTTACACGCTTTTCGAATAAAGCCAAAATGTAGAACTGCGCAATTACATTAGGAGACCACGAGGCAACAGAACTGTGCCACCCCCAGTGTGTGTAATTCCATTTGCAGTTACATGAGCTGTCCTTGCTTCACTACTGAAGTCAGCAGAGTCCTTATTTCCCCCCCTTCTGGGCCCCCTTTTGGTGATAGGATCATGACGTTACCTGAGATGAGATAGTGTTATTAGACAGCCTTGAAAGCCTCTCTGATTGCTGGGGATTGAAGCAAGCTAAAGGCTACAGCAGATAAGTGTCAGGCCACATTGGTGCATGATTGTACTTGCCAATTGAGAGGCCAGCCAAAGTCTGGGAGAGTGATCAAGCAAATCACCTTCTCATTATTGGTGAGTGATCTACCTTCCATGTCCCTATTGCAAATATACGCTTATAACTGGGATTTTACATTTAAGACTAGATAAAAATTTTATTTGTAGCAAACTACATGTATTTATCACGATTGTTTAGTTTTTTTTTCTTGATCACTACATATTCACTTAAGTTTTCTTTTATTTTTGATCCCTTGTTTTGGGGGGGGGGGGGTTTGGTGGGGGTGGGTGGATAAAAAGTGATCACATCTACTTATGTGGTCCACACATTAATTTCCTGATAAAAATCTCTGATCCTCTCACTGGGCAACAGTAAAAATTAGTTCCCATACTGGGCCTAGGTGGGTGTATTGATCTGCTGATGGAGAACCAAAAGGGCGTTCTTGCACTCATGGCAATACAGAATATACTTTCTCCAAACATGACTCCTTATAACAAGCCCTGTGTATGTCTGCAGAAAATGACTATGACTTAATTGTTGAACAGTTTTATGGCAAAAGCAACAGATTTTGCCATGATGAATACATGGATCTATCTGCCCAGGTATGAGAATTTACCTTCTTGTTTAATGACACGGGCCAAAACCACACTGCAGCTAACATCAAGGCCCTGGATAGTTCCATCAAAAACACCTCTTGTTAGACTTCATTTTCCTATATGGAATTAATAATAATTTCATCTTTGTTTTCCTACTTATTGACTACATCTGTCAAAATTAATGTAAAATTCAGTGTATATTATACTATTATTACATGATATTGGTAACATCAACCACACATTGCATAATAATGTAGGTAAACAAAAGCATATACTTCTCAAGTATTCTCCATATACATGTACATGTATGACCCTTTAAAGAAGTGTAGAGTTCCTCAGGTGTTTTTAACACATTGAAAACAAAAGAAATAAAACAATGAAACCTTCCAATAAGCTTCACCAGATCCCAACCCTTAAACTATTTTCCAAATGTATCTAAAATTGTTGGATATAAAATTTTTGCACAATCATCATGTTTATATTTAATCTTATATAAAAAGGTTATTTTGGTTAATCAGCCAGCTGTTGGAGTCCCAGGGATTGAGATTTGTTGTTTGTGAAGGATGTTGTAGATATATGCCTGAGAAAAAATGTCATTTTTGTACTGTTTACATAACAAGACATCAATGTAATGATAGATACAGCGGTCCCTGCTTTCAGGGACTAATTGTTCACCTTTAAGAAAACTTGGCTTGGTACTTTTTATCTTATTTATGCCTCACATGAGACCCGCTGTTTAGAAAAAAGATCATTATTTGCTTTTATTCCATACTCATTCAATCTATAGGGACTAAAACAGGTTTTTTTCACCCATTTAGTCTGGGGAGCTGTTCTCACCGAGGTGAATTTGAGCTCTGACGTGCCTAGCCTGTGCAATATAGTCACGTGCACCTACAAGGTTAGTAATAAATCAAATAGTTCTCTTTTTCCGATCGTGATATCTCTTTGTAATTTTAATTTACCATTTTATCAACAAAATAGCAACCTAAGAGTATGGAATAAAAGTAAAACCAAGCTCGTGTGCCTTCCCGTGCACCATTCTTTATGATCAATTGATGTGTTTGGGGCATGGAGGGTTTTCACATGATCCCTCCATGCCCCAAACACATCTCGCAATCCTGACAAACGCTCCACAAGCATGCTTGGTAAGTTTTACTATTATCTCTAGGGGGCAGTCTTTGAAGACAGGTTTCACTGTACCTTCATTGCATATGTATGTGCACAGAAGAAAATATATTAAGCATAGTACAACTGACCCCCATATGTCACGCCAGTGTATTGACACAGGATATGCCCAGTGCCAACATCCCATGGCACCAGACTCCCAGTCACACCACTGTGCTCGTTCTACATTGATACCTGAGCAAACATGTCTGCCCACACACCCTGTGACCACTGCATGCTTACTGAGCATAATCAACAGTTATGTCCTGGCTACTGAACACCGTCTATATTTGGTTTATAGATCCAAATTTGAATCATATTACCTTTGCCAACAATACTGATAGCTGGTTTAGGATAATCCTTCATAGCAAAGCCATCCCTGTGTTATAGCTACACACGAAACCATATATCCTTTAAAAAAATGTTTTCTGTAACCCAGGAGGCTACAGTAATCTCCTTGCTGTAACCCTCCTCATGACCTGTTTGTCAAAATTGTTTCCTCAAAATGTATCCTTTTTCCTGTTCACCCCCTCCCCCCCCCCCTCCAAAAGCCCCTCCTCCTCCTGTATGTTTTATCATGAAAATACAGGTACATAGAGACCTGTTTACAGGGACTGTACATTATGACGATTTGCCAGAATGACATTATTATGTTACAAATGTACACCACAGTAGCACAGCAAACACATTCATATTGAAGACTGGTAACAGCCTGCAGAAAATTTCAATGGTTTGCTGCCCATGGCATTCAATTTTTTTTTTCTTTTATATTTCAAGTATAGGTACCTCCCTCTTAATGGTTAGCGCTTCATGCCGCCATAAAGAGTGAGCCTAATAGCAATGCACAGTGATATGACACAAAACCAGGTCAGGAGCACCTTGTGATACCATGCTGGGTACTACGCCATGTCACTCTGTTTTACCACATATGCATACACCACAGTATAATTTTTGCTGATTACTTTGCAAGTGAAAAACTATGATGTATTATTTTATGCATGTGCCATGCGTAATGTGTTTAGTTTACACATTTTGTCCTATTTTAGGGGGCAGTTTTGAAAGAAATCAATGAAATACTTGTTGCATTTTCAGCACTATTTCTTGTCTTGATTTTGTCATCTTGCTGCCTCATGCCTTGAGTATGGCTGCTCTTGCTACTTCAAAAAAAAAAAAAAAAAAAAAAACACAGGAAAACAACCTGGAAGTCATGTAGGAAACTTTTTCAATACTAAATATCCTATTTTTGAAGGTAACATGTGATGGATTTGTATACAATCATCATGTAAATATAAGTTTTGACTGTCATGAATTGGGAGTTTATCTTTATGACCAGATTGCCAGTTCTCTGCATTTCTGGCCATTAACTGCCAATTTGTGTCCTTCAATTCTATAATTCACGAATTGCATGTCAATTTTACATAACTACATACATAGCTCATGAGTTTTTATACTTATATGGCATACAACACCATGCCACTGTTCAGAACAACACAAATCCTAATACCCCATAAACTGTCCCACCTGTCATATATATATTTGATGTATTTCTGCAACAAGCTTTCCCTTTCTGGGCTTCAACCATTCAATATTTGATGTAAATGCAGGCACTACTGTATTGACTGCCCACAAGTCCCTGCTGTCTCTGGCCCTGAGATCAGGTGTCCTAGTCTTCGGTTATAATTTAGTACCAGGAATTCTTGTTAGCCTGACAGCTTCCTGTTCGATGCTCCTCTGCGTAATTGCCCCTGTACCTGGAAATTTTATCAGACAGCATCTGGACTGGATTTACAGCCTGCCAAGACACTTCATGAAGGCGGTCACAACATCATTTCCAGGGGAATGCCTATGTAACTATAGATATGAGCATAGCCTCAAAATGCACTGTAGCATTTAGTATCACAGCTAAAGGGGAGCGAAATTTACCCACAAGAAATCTTTGAAGTAGCAAAGGATTAAAAAGTGAAGGAGAAACAGACGTACGACAGCAAAAATTCACTCAGTCAAAATCATTTGCTCAATTGAGATGAACGCTTCCAGGTAGCACTTGTCTGAAGTCGAGAGAGCTCCTGGAACAGGATGTTGTTATCATAACATGTCCCCCACTGGGAGCAGACCACTCATTAAGGTCCATATTGATGATGATTACAGGGTAAGTACACATTGTGCTGCTTGCTATTTGCCTGCATGACATACCTTTTTGGTGCCTTGCTTTTGAAACTGCCCACACAAATGATATTTTGGTGTGACATTCAAAATTTTGCCAGGAACTAAGGAATCCCAGTAAAACACAAAGATGAAAAAAGAGATCATTGGAGCAGATTTTATTAGACTCTAACATACATACTTCCCTTCAAGTTTGATGAAAGATATTTCATTGACCAACACAAGTTCAGCTTGGCTATTCCACTTTGAAATCACATGATACAATCAAGATCATTAACTTCTGTGAAGCAATTGAATTACTGGTTTCAACTTGGTTTCAACTGAAACATTCTCAAATTCATAGCTGTGCCAAATAACAGCAGGTTCCTGTATCACAGCAAATCTCTCAAACTCATCAAAACAACATTTTTTTCTACCATCAGCAATCTAGAACACTCATATGTATAATATTTTAGCTGTATTTCCACATATATATCAATGTGATGGTGATTGTGTCAAGGAAATTGCACATGAGCTACAACTAGCTCCCCTAAACAAAACAAATGAGCACAGGTGAGCTGTACATGCAGCTACATGATAAAATCTGATGTATAGCTGAGCAACCAACAGCTCTCCTGAACTTATTTTACATGTAGGTGCACTGGAGGGACAAGAGAGCAATTGCTTGCCTTAAATCAGAAGCAGGCCTGCAAAAACATTACGGGCATATCAAGTACTGTGGTTCTGTCTTCATAGACTACACTTGGGAAAGCCAGACCACCCGTTGACCTCTCATAAGTGTGGTCTTTTTCCAAGATGGGCCACTGCATGTTATACAGAGCACAGTGAAAACCACAATTTCCCCTGACACTTTACTCAAGTAGTGCTGTTTACCTGATCCCCTGTGCCTTTTAAGAATGGGCTCTTTTGACAGACCATACTCTGGTAATTGGCTGGAGCGGTCTCTCAAGACAGGTTTGACTGTACACCGGGAGCCATCTGTACAAGTGCCACATGCCACCGTACATATTCCATTCCTATAACCAGCAGGCAGCCACTATGCTGGCTATGTAATTGTATGTGTATTCTGAGTCCAACCTAGGGCTATCTTAGCATCAGACCGCAGAGAGCACACGTCAAGCCTTTGATTGCCAGTAAATATTTATCCCTGTGCAAACAGCATGGTCTAATAATGATGAGTTAATGCTCCTGGAACTGACAGTCTGCACCATCTGCAGGCCCAGCAGTCCAGGAGTTGCATTATGTCATGGTCCCTGGTATAGTACTACATGTATACAAACCACCAATTGAATTATACAGGTAAACAATGTAAGTGGGATAAATGGGACTACTCACAGAACTGTCAAAATATATCACTGCTAAAAATATCTGAGCTGTATTAGATTCCTCAGGAATACCTGATCAGTAATTGCCTGGCCAGCTGACTGACATTTTCAGGTGTGATATATCTCTGCCTGGGCATTGGTCTGCACTCATACTGCCCCCATAGTTGACCAGACTGTACTCGCACACCATGTCCAATCGTGTCCAATCGTGTATGTTTGCGTGTTTTTCACAGCCAGTACACTGCCAAGAGTAAACTTACATAAAAATCCACAACTGATATGAATTGAGTTATTCTAATGATAGAATCGTATCCTTGACCCTTTCATGTTCAAACCATCCAAAGACACCCAGATATGAAATGCTGCCTGCTTCAACGGTTCTGAAAAAAAAACTTGTTCCATGTATTAGATAAAATTTCAGACTGCAGATAAGTCCCATGTCATATAAATGTATAGGCACACTCATAGCATACATTCAGAGCAATGATAGCATGCTACAGGTCAACAGCTTTCCTTGATAGAGGTTGAGTGCAATGCCAAGACAAGTTGTTGACTCAGCCTTGTCCTGACCAGAAAGGGTTAACAGAAGTCACTGGGTACTAAATCGTAATAAATATAGATGTATGCACAGTCATCCTCTTTATTGGCAGCCTAATGGTAGAGCTGCCCAATCAATCAACCAAAAATACAGTCTCATACAGATACGCGATGATAACTTGTTTAATAAACTTTTCCAAGTATGACACAACACGAGATACATATGGTACGAACATTATGTCCTCTTTAATTGTGCCAGCTTTTAAAAAAAAAAATTCCACACTAGAAGAATCATCTGCAGACTTAAAGTGAAGGTTATCATAATCCAGCTTATGTATCTAAACTACATGAAGATACCAGTAGGATAAAATTGGTTTTTAGAACTCTCCGGAACTTGTGTCTCTGGTTCTTTGGGTGCGATGTATCTCTCTGAGTGTTATGCGTCATATCATAATTGCAGCTGACGTCCACCTCACGTAGAATTTGTAAATCATTCACCCAACCATTAATGAGACAGAGTTGTGGCTGAACCTCAGCCCAGTACAACACTTATAGTATTAAACTGTAATTGCTCCAGTGTTCTCACACTTGAGTATCTCAGCAATTTGCCTGGAAGTTCCTACTTTGTTTTCCTTTAGCAACTACATGTATGCACATGCACAATATCTCAACACAAAATAAAATGTAGACTGTACATTACAAATATTTGGGTCTTTTGTTTTCACGGCAAGCCTCCATAGTGAAGATATCACACTTTACTTCCGTTCACACTCTCTTCCCATGTCCTTTCCGGAGGGGGGCACAAGGTATCTCCACATTGGTGCATGGAGGCATTTTAATTTCCAGACCAGCATACTAGAAGCTATCTTATTTTCTCTATTTGGCACTGGCCATAATTTTTTGTACACTGTACTGGGGAAAAGCTATATCCTGTACCAATGTGCTGGGACCACTTTTAACGCGCCGTTTTTTCCTGGTTAGCTGTTGATGTTTCTTAAAGTAAGTTTGACAAATGTTTTCTTAAAGTTAGTTTGACATTAAGACAAAGTTATATCTTACACATTAATAACTACAAACATTTCCTGTTTCATCAAATCAGATGACTACGTGTACAACATCCCAATTACACCTTTGATACTGCTTTATACAGTGGCTTTGTATCAAAGGCCACCTGAGTTGCAGTAATACTCATCTTTACAAAGCACAAGAATGTACAGTGGATCTCTCTCTTGCATCAGCCTCATAATGAATGACTCAGCTGTAGTAATACCCATCCCATTTTCGTCTTAGTTCTCTGCTCCGCCTGGCTTGTCACACTTTGTATGAAACAGATTACAGGAGGCGATCAAAGTGTTGAACTCTCCATGTGCTTCCACCATTTAGTATTTATCTAGACACAGGCTCTATCCATCCTACTTCTCAAAGACAATGCAGCGCAAATCACAGGCAGCATGTACCTCAACTTAATCACTCACGTCCTTCAGTTTCACCAAATGCCAATGATTTTTTTTAAAGGAGCCTGACTGTTCTCTTTTGTGATAGCACCGTGGGAAGGTGATAAATTCTGTCACACAGGAAAGTGTTTCGTCAGTGGAATAGTTCACTCCTTTGAGTCTGATAATCGTTTAAGAAAAAAAAAATTAGTCTGCAGGGGTAAATATTTTACAGCTGGGAACAGCATTAGGGCCGAATAATGGGAAGAATAGGGTTGGGGTACATTATCAGGGTACAACTACAGTAAGATGAATGAGCGGGGTGGGATGCATGAACTCAGCATCAAGGTCAGCATAGAGCAGCATTGATAGCATAGGACAGCATTGATAGCATAGGATAGCATTGATAGCATAGGACAGCATTGATGACCTGAAGGACAGGCTCACCAGAACCAGCTAGAACGTCAACAATGCTGAGGGAATAATAAATTCATTACTGATGAGTTGTCACGATGACTCTCCTTTTAGACAAGAAAAAACAATCCTTTAGGTGTGTGTCACGAATATTGTGCTTGCCAACTGAATGCACCTCCGTCAATGGGAACTGACTGTCTTGAAGGTCAAATGGAGAGAACACTCAAAGTTTTCGAGATTATCACTGGCTTACAGTTTCACCATGATCAATCTAATTATGTATGACTCACTCAGTGCTGTAACTTCTATATCATTCTTTGGTCAACAGGAACCAGATAGCTGGACAACTTAATCCAGATTACAAATAAACAAACTGTAACTGATGAAATTCTGAGAATTTCTTATTGCCAACAATGGCAAAAAATGATTTAAGTCATTGCTACGAATTTATACAGTATTATCCGATATATTTAAATTGGATTGACTATCACTCACTGACCCGTGTGATGGATTTATGCAGCAGGCAGCTTACGCTTCCCGACCAAAGAATCAATCTTTTCTCCGAATTATCTGATATTGTCAATTGCATTTGACCTTGTTCATGAGAAATGCTCAATATGAAATGTTGGGAGATATAAATGATAGAAAAGGAATTTTCTTCAAAATGGATGGGTTTTTTTTTCACACTATCCTAATCAATAGTGTTGCACTCCACATGTTTACTGCTCAAATGGCAGCATTGCATCCTGGGTGGCTGTCAGTTCAAGTGTATTATGTCCACACTACAAGGTGAGGGGTCTTGTACTGGCTGCCTCTGCGGCAATCCTCTCAGTGATCGAATCTCACTCAAGCTCATTTCAAAACTTTTGAATCACATTTCAACCTTTATATTAGCATTCAGGAAATAACGTAGTGTTGAGAGTCCATGTTTCAACCCTCAAACAAGGAAGCAGGAAATAATATAGTGATATTAAAGCCCTTCATATGGTGACTGCATGCAATATAAGTCATGGCTGATGTATCAACCCCATCTATACATACTGGTCTCCGGGCAGCGACCTTTTCGTAAGATTACATTATTTTTAGGCCATGCATGCTGGCAGTCTTCCTGCCCATTCACATGTACATCATGGTATTTCGTGTCTTAAATACAGGTAGTTTTATCCTGTTCATAACCTGTACTGCATTTGATTCCGATTAAAACCTGCAGGCAATGGTAATTGTAAAGGGTTGTATAGTTCTTATATTTCTGACAAATATGACCCTGCATGCTAAATGGCATGTCCATCAACAAAGTCATTATGATTCTGGTGATCATGACATGGAGTGTATCGGGCAGTGGATGAGAGACAGAAACGATCACAGTCCAAAACAAGGATGTACAGTCTGACATTATCATCTTACACATAATAAGCCTTTGTCAAGATGTAAATCTCTGGCCCTACTCAACATATCTACCAACATATCAAAATATGATTTACTGGCCAATAAAATGCATTGCCTGATTATAAAAGTTGATATTTACATCTTGATCATAATTATACAGATCCTGTTCAACTTTAAATACAGAAAATACAGCTTATTATCAAGTGTTTTTTTTCTTCAATTTGGCACCCTGTGTGTCTGTTCTTATCAACACTTGCCTGGTCTTCTCATTATCATCAAGCGTGCCTTCAGTTGGAAACAATTTACTGAGGGAGTGGTCGGAGCCAGTTGCATTGATACACCAGATCGACATTGGGATTGCCATCCATTAAAATATGATTATGCCAAGGATTTAATTACAAAGCGGAAGCCAGACCTCTTAACTCTAAATAAAGTACACCAAATGCGTACACAAGTTGATAACTGTAATTTTCCAGAGTCTAACTTCCTTTTTTAACTTATTTAGTGCAATCTAATTTTCGAACTACACCATAATTTGATTTTTCAAGGAGATACACACAGAAGTCATATGACCTGCAAGTATAAAAAAACTCTTATGAACTCTTAGTTAACCCTTTCCTGCTCAAATCACCCGAAAGTGCCCACAAGTAAATTGTTGTCCGTCTTTAGATTTTTTACTTAAATTTATCTTTGATAGAGAACATTTTTATCCAGATCTGTATGTAAGACCATTCATGATGGCATGCCCTAGGTCCATAGCTCTTCTAATCATAGGTTAGGGAATCCATCACGTTTGAAGGTGAGTAGTTGCGAAAATCTGCACGGAAGGGCATCGGAGGCCGCAGTCCTGCCCGAACAAAGTGCGGTTTGACGACAGCCTCCGATGCCCTTTTGTGCACAGTTTTGCAACTACTCACCTTCAAACATGATTGATTCCCATTCTATCATAGAAAAATTCTATACTTCAATGTTTTGGTTTTTTTTAACCTTTTAAAGATCAAAAACAGGTTGCAAAGTTAGTGGAAGAAATGTTAACTTTCGTGCTCATCAGAAGAGCGTGATATGGCCTTGAAACTGCAGAAGAAATTACTACACTGACAACTGGAAGTAGAACTGATTGGTATTAATGTTTCACTATCTTTGTAAAATGTAATTTGTAGTGCCATCCAGTGGGATTCACCAATGTATCAAATAGTGCCCACCTACTTCCGTGAAGAGTTTGGGTTTGGGGTGGTGAGTTTGGGGCTAAGCTGTGCGCGAGTCATGGAACCTTCCGTGATCATGAGATGCTATTCTGGCCATCCCATTGGCTCTTTCCCTTCCACTATGATAGAGAATTGGCTGCAATCCATGCCAAGAAAAAAAGCTGCTGACTCAGCAATGTTCTGACCAGGAGTGGATTCATTCAAACAGAACAATTTTCACTTTTCAACTATTCCAACAAACAGCCAACTACTTCATGTTTTACTTATCAGTAACTTTACACATATCACATATTCCATGTAAGATGGAACAAGCTGAGACAAGACTTATACAAGGTTAAAACTATCCAAGCCTGGTTTACATTTTGGCCCTTAGAATGTTACAAATAAGTACAGTAAACATAGTGATATACAAAGAAAATAGCTATAACGAAGGTAAACAAGAAAAGAAAGCAATGATGTGAGACTGCAATGACAATAAGAACAACAAACTGCAGATAAGGCATTGAGGGTATTTCTACCCATGTCTCTTCACCTAGAATCTCATCAAACATGAGTTTGTAAGCTCTCTGTAACACACATGCACGCACGCACACACACACACAAAATCTGAACATTTTGGGAGTCAATATTTTTTCACAGAAAAGGAGGAATTTTTCTGAAAGGAGGAAGATTTTCATTCCACTGAAAAAGACACAATGATGAGCCATATATCCAACTGATATATAATGTTGTTGGTATAAGCACAAGCAGAACGAGTAAATACAAGTACAGACTGTATTCAGACATTAATTGATTTTGAATATTCTGGTGAACATGCCATGCAGACTGACAGATTGCACAGAGACAGGCTGGAATATGACAAGAAGTAGCAGCAAGTCAAAATGTTGAATTTTGGTAAATGGAAATGGCACTTTCTGGTGGACCAAGTACGTTGAATATATGATGACTGCTGACTGTCATAAAGGGGAGTTTGTTCACCTCAGGCTTTCATCAGAAAGATGCGATTATGGAAAGTTATATTACAACTGTGGCGATTCCAATAAAACTGTCTCAAAAGGGAGCCTGAAGTAACAAAAGAGTCTGCACCCTTTCAAACACGACCAGCCTATGTTTTTTTTTTGGGGGGGGGTTGGGTTTGGGGTTTTTTTTGTTTTGCTTTTTCGCATCGTTCATACCCTTTCAACCCAGCCTTCACTGCAATTCCCCATGGAAACATCAAAATAAATGAAATGTGCCTTGACGATGGCACTCAATGGCATTTTGATGGATTGGGTAGGGATAAAATGCATTTAGGATATTCAATAATCCAAGTTTCTAAGACTTTTTTCCGCACAATTGGTCAACATCGGGTGAAAGGACAATGTTGAATCAAAATGACACCCAGTGATTTGCCTTATTTACCCATATCACACCCTTAACATTGATCTGGAATTGAAACCCAGGAAAACTTATCTTTGCCATGTGCTGGTTGGTGACAAACAGTGTGCAATTACATCTTAGAATATTCAGGAATGACTTTCTTTGAAAAAAAGCCAGCAGAACATCATGTTTACCATACCTGTGTTCGATTTCAAGATGGGGGTGTCCATGCATCTGCCTGATTCAACTGTGTTGGTATTGTCAAGACACTGGTGAACATGTGAGTGAGTTGTAACATAAGGGAAATCACTTATGAACATATAAGAAAAAAGAGGAGGGGGTCCAATGGAATCTTGAGAGATTCCTACAATGACTGGCTGTGGCACTGGCAAGGTGCCAGCAACTGACATACATTGTGTTTGATTACACTGGCATGACCTGGAAGATGTCAATTGCTATGCCTTCCTCTTGGTATGCCCAAGATTTGGATGAAAAAAAGCACAATGTCAGTGGTGTCAGGTTTTTTTTTTTGGGGGGGGGGGGTAAATTTACTAGAATGGCATCAGTTTTACTACCATTGTGTCATATGGTCCAAAAGTTCATCAATGAGCACAACAAGACCAGCAGAAGCTACACATACACTGGAAATACTTTAAACCAAATTGGTGCTTGGCTAATGGCTAAAATTACTGTATCCTGACCATCATGCACTGTACAGTTATTCCAATGGTTTGCTTACCACTGATGAGACTGGCCCAGGGCTGTCATTACTGCATCATTCATTGTTAAGAGCTAGATACATATTCAGGAGTAATATTTACACATGTCCAACAGCTATGCATAGAGAACCACAGCGAGGTGCCTCTGCAGGCCATCACTACAGCAACAGAAAGAAGGCCACATTGGCAGAGTGGTGGTTCTTCCGGAAGACACGAAAAGTTGACTGTAAATTAAGTGCTCTTTGCCAGCAGACAGACATCACATACAGTACATATGAGACTCCCTGTGTGCTGGGCAGCAGGCAGACATCACACAGTACATGTGAGACACCCTGTGGCTCAGGGCAGCAGACAGAAATCACACACAGTACATGTGAGACACCCTGTATGCTGGGCAGCAGACAGACATCACACACAGTACATGTGAGACACCCTGTATGCTGGGCAGCAGACAGACATCATATACAGTACATATGAGATGCCCTGTGTACTGGGCAGCAGACAAACATCACACACAGTACATGTGAGACACCCTGTATGCTGGGCAGCAGACAGACATCACACACAGTACATGTGAGACACCCTGTATGCTGGGCAGCAGGTACATATGAGACGCCCTGTGTACTGGGCAGCAGAAAGACATCACACACAGTACATGTGAGACACCCTGTATGCTGGGCAGCAGCTTGACCGGGATCAGGCTCCGGTGGCACCTCCAGCAATTTTTCGCTTTTAATATTGGCTTTTAGTTGTCATGTATGAGTAATTGTCGGTGTTGAGTTGGTTGCTCTAGGTCTTGAACCCAGCAGACCCCATCCTCACATAGGCATTTAATTGACATCATGAAACAGACCATGGGTAGCTAGTGATGACCAGCCCTCTCTGGACCCAGCTCCCAAGTGATGAGGGTCACATGACTGCTGGCCCCACTGTCTGCAGGGGCAGCAGTGGATGTGGTGAGCAGTCACTGCAGGCAAACAGTCCTCATACATGCAGGGTACCAGAAACAAGGATCTGTCAGGGGACCATGCACAGGGGCCACCCTTCAACAGATTAGTTGGGGGCATCAACAAATGCAGGATTGCCAGAAACCAGCCTGCCACAGCCTGGTAGCAGGCTGGTGAGTCAGACATGTCAGCTGTCACACACCCCTGCATCAGCAAACCATTCAGGCAATTACACATATGATCTAACCCAGTCAAAAGCTTGTATATTAAATAAATATCTTTGCAGCCACACCACTTTATGAAGCCACATCCCATGGCAGACCGAAAGTAAACTCCTAATTTTGGCTAATTTAACTCTTTCCACAATTTCTTCTAGAATGACTGGGTGTTAAGCTCCATTAAGATCAATTTAAAGTTATTAATGTCTTTTTTTTTTTCTTGCCAAACTGGTTACAGATGTCACTGGCAGGTTGACACAGTTTGACATAATGCCCTTGACTGTCATAATGTGCTTCTTTTTCTGTTTTCTTTTGTTAATACACTGGTCCCCGATAGAGTAATATATCACAATGCCATGACCCTCGCTTGCTGATAAAAGACTGCTTTCTTAATTTCAACAGTGTCTAGCTGACAGCAGTTCTCTTCATCATTGACCCCCACTGCCAGGCAGTCAAAACGCATTCTTTTTGTGGACTGGACCTGGCGCCAATGCAGGGCAGCTGCAGAAATAACTCACATTTGTGTGCCAACACAGACATAGTGCTTTTTTCAACATTCTTTACTACTTTCTTTCTTTCCATCCCTTGGGATTTCCAGAATTTTTCTCTGCAACTGAAGCTGGAATCTCAGTCTGGGTATATTCATTCATTCATTCATTCATTCATTCATTCATTCATTCATTCATTCATTCATTCATTCATTCATTCATTCATCCCTCTCCCTCTCTCCTTTTCTTTCGGGTTACTGAAGCTTTTGTCTGACATCATTAAAGCTAGAATGTCCACACTTGGAGTGAATATAGGTCTGTCACTGAAGTTTATATATTTATATTGACAGTGGTACCTGCTGTATGCAGCCACTGCTATGACAGGTCATCTGCTCTTTGTGGTCATATTTTTCTTGGCCAGAAGAGGCAATTTCTTTGTAAAATTTACCTGTGGTGTCAGGCCACCTGTTGTATGTGGCCACTTCTTTGTGGCAGAAAGGGTGGACACATACAGCAGGTACCACTATACATTCATTGTGTGCACACACACATTTCATTATTTATTCTTTGATACTGATTCCTTTCTACATATGTGTCTATAATAACAAAGTTGCATTCAAATTGTAATTTGCACTCATTTCACTCATTTTGATCTGCAAAGCCGTTGCAGATCTTTAAAGCACTTTGCCTTTGTATGCAAATAGATTTTGTCATGGAGCAAATTTTCTTTTCTAGATTTTACAGTTTAGCTTTAAAAACCATAAGCCAAAATGTCTTTTTCTTTTCCACAAGATATGGTATATCTGTATGAAAGGTTTTCATAGCCTAGCTGCTGGAAGTTATCCAGCAAGCAATACATATTCAAGTATGCTTTCATTCATAAATATTGGGCTTCACTCTGAATTGACCGTATACTGCCAGGCCATAATTATTGTGCATCCAATACAGTGTCAAAGTTGTGTCACAGTAATTTATGATGAAAATGGCATGTCCTGTTTTTTCAAGTGGATAAATAGTTGGCCATTGAAGCTGTCTGCCTTGTTGTTTTTATAAAATGTTTCACACAAGAGGCACTAGAACCTCCAAATAGTAAATCATATGAACAAGAACAACATCTTCACGCACAACTTAAGGAGCATTATGTTATAAATATTCCACGCAATTAAACTCTAGTGTTTCTCACTGCTTGTGACACACTCCTCGCTTGGCAACAACTTGTCCCAGGATGAGGCAGACATCACATCTTTAAAGCACTACTTCCCTCTTATGGTTGTGGTGAGTGACTTTTTTTAACAGGGTTTTTGGGTTTATATACTGTAAATTGCTTTATTTTTGCACTGGCATGTTTAAATTTTCACAGTCCTTGTATTTTGGGCATTTCACTGTAGTTTCAATTTCACTATTTTGGACATAATTCCTATTCAAACAATGTTAAAATACTATTTTACTGTATTTTTATTTTCTAAGTTTTATGCCACCACCGAAATAAGCCAAACTAATAATACAGCAAAATTAAAGCAAGTTATAGTATCTCTACAGCATGGGGTAACACAGCGTTAGTACAGATAACTGAAACAGTCATTGAACAAAAATCTTGTGACAAGCACCCAACCCCTACATCACAAGTACCATATATATACATGCGTGACAGCTTGTGTTAACAGGTTTTAATGGGAAAATCCTCTAATGGCAAATAACTTTTATGGAAACTTTGATCACACAATGCTTGGCACTCTTTCAATGTCATGCTTCTCATGTGTAATTAAATTCTCATCAGCAGTGACTACTCATAAATTTTGATTCGCCAGCAAAGAAGGAAGAGATAAAGTTGCTGCCTCGACATCTGACCTCATAAATTTGAATAATACTTCCTCAAAAATTTAAAAAGGTGCACAATCATGTTCCTACACTTTGAATAATGCACAGCAAATTCAATAAATACAGTAAATTGGTGTTATCCTATTTTTTAACCATGCTTTACAACCAGGGCCCTCCATATATATATATATATATATATATATATATATATATATATATATATACATATATATATACATATATATACATACATATATATATACATATATATATACATATATACACATATACATATATATATATATATATATATATATATATATACACATATCTATATATGTGTGTGTGTGTGTGTGTGTGTGTGTCAATGAGTGTTTACAAAACTAAACTAATTTGATGTAAGTAGTAGAATTATGATTTGCTTCACATCAAAAACACTTTAACCCTTTCAGTGCCAAATTTTGGATTGAGTCAACAGCTTTTCTTGGCAGGCATTGGGCGCACTGTGCCCAATGCGCGCCAAGGAAAGCTGTTGACCTGGGGTATTCTCTCTGGAACTCGAGGCATACTGGTACTTGAATGTAAGGTCTTTTTACGAGAAATACAAATCTGGGACCCTAATGATAATTCAGACTAGTTTGAAAGAGTTAAGTGAATCTCCCTATTAAAGCTGAATGCCTTTGGCACCAAAGAAAAGTGTTTGACTTTCAGAGGTGAAGCACAGAGAGGTCGCTGCAACCAAAAAACCATGTTCAGCCTCCAGTTCAGCTTATGAATGTAGGTGTTCGCCCATGGGTTTACTGTACATCCACAATGCAGAACCAATAAACATCTAAAGCAAATAAAGAAAATGTCGAATTCACACAAAACTGCACCCAAAGAGAGAAAGAGTAAAAGCAAACGATGAAGGAAGGAGGGAAAAGCTGACGGGTACATGGCTCCCGTCTGGCAATGGCCTTGAAGAGTGACAAGTGTGCTCCTGTGCGCTTGTTTTCACTGGATGTTATACGGTCATAACCACAGAAGCCACACATCAAGTTCACAACTGAGTAATGGTAGTCAGATGCCAGGCTTACATAACCATCAGGGCTGGCTGAATGGACACACGAAGATAATTATATTTTTCCAATGTTTTTATGTTTCTAATTTCCCAGTTCTGCTGCAATGTGAGAACATGCATAATTTTAGTTGTAATAAGTGTCAGGATAATATAGTAGTAGCTGGATAAGTATGCCTGTTTTTAATTTGTAACTGAAAGAAAAATATTTACATTTTTGTCATATTTTTAATTTCCATAATTAATATCTAGTGTGAACCATTTCAGATCAGGTACTTGATGCCACCCATGATACCATGCCACAACTTTTTGATGCCTGCTTGAACCAACTGCCCGAAAATCCAATGTTTTTATGCACATTGTCAGAAAACAGAATGACCAGTGTTTGCACACATCCACAATAAATAACAAAACATGTATAACCTGAAAGGAAGCAAAATGCAACTGCACGCATATATTAAAAATGAAGATTTCATTAAGATAACAGAGGGCGTCTCTGTAGACAGACATAATCAACTCCTTGTGTACCAAGCTGGTCACGACCTAAGGTGTTTGGGCACTGTCAGACAAGGCATGCACTTTCAGGCAAGGCACACACTGCCAAGCAAGGCATGCACTGTCAGAAAGGCATGCACTGTCAGAAAAGGCACGCACTGTCAGGCAAAGCACACACAGTCAGGCAAGACAAATCACTGTGACACAAGGCATGCACTGTCAGGCAAGGCAGGCTTTGGGATATCGGGGAAAAAATCCTAATTGCGGACCCTTTTCTTGTTTCAATTCCTCTTAAGTGGAATTTAATTATTAAAATTCTGACCAAATTCAAGCTAAACAGACTAAACACTCCACAGTTGGTACAAAATAGGTTAACCCACATGGAGGATATAAAAGGCAGCATGAAGCCTCTGTGTAGGCAGTCTTCACAGTGCTGCCAGTCGTTGAGTCATAGGACAGATGTCAATATTACCTCCTCCTCAACCCATACACTTGCATTCATGATTCTGCCATGAAAAGTATTATAAACCATCAGAGGACTGACAAAGTGTGGACACGTAAGTGTGACTTCATTCTTATTTTATGAACTTCTTTTTGTTAGTTTATTCAAAAGAGTAAGCACCACCCCCACCCCCTTTGTGTGTGTGTGTGTGTTTCACTTGATCTAACAGTCATCTTTTATTCGTGACCATATCTGGATCATGTTTATGGGAGATTAATTGATCAAAGAAACATCCCTTTTTCTTAGAAATTCTTGGATTTCAGGAAGATATTTATGCAGAGTAATACGATCTTCAAAAAAACATTTTGTGTGTGTTTATTTGATGTGCAGCTCATCATTGTACAAGTTGATATTACATGTGTATCTCAGGATATTTTTTGAGGGAACTCAACACTAATCTCTGGCTTTTTTTCAGATAAATTTGTTCGATTTCTACAGAATTATTCAGTGTGAATTAACTCTTTAAGTGCCAATCATGTCTGAAGTTGATCAACTAAAGTGAAACTAGTCTGAATTATCATTAGGATCTAAAATCGTATTCCTCGTAAAAAGACCTTTCATTCAAGTACCAGCCTCTAGTTCAAGGGAAAAGCTGTTGACTCGGTCTACAATTTAGCACTGAAAGGGTTCAGGACATGATATTAAAATATAGAACCATGAGGGAGCACACATTAAAAGCCAACAAGAAAAGTTACTAGTTTCTACATTTATTTGTGGAGACTCCCGGCCAGCCCGTAACCAATAATGCTTTATCTATTCCTGCTTATAACAAACATCTTTTGACAGGGCTGAAGCAAATGGATACATGTATCAGGAATATTTCATGCCATGAGTGCATACTATCCCCATCATTTCCATAACAACTCCTCAAACTATTACAAATTTATAAACAAGTACAATACATATCAATTACAAAAATTGAAATTATTTCAACTGCACAATTACTTGCTGTCAGTGAGGCTGGACTGGGAGCTATGCATGGGGCCTTCATTGGACAGAACATAAGGCAACTGTCACCCTCCATTTGTACATCATCACCACGCATGCTTGCTTTGGGCATCAAACCTATACACCCAGCAATTTCAGCGGCTGACAAGCTTTTAACAAACCAGTCCATTTTTTTTGTCCAAACAGATGACAGTTTGATGTTGTTCCAGATGGCTTATCATTAATCGATACACTAGGTGCCTAAAGTTACAAATATAAGAGAATGTAGCAGTTCAATACCTATCATCTGCTGTTAGCACCAGAAATAGTCACACACACACACACACACATATGCAAACGATAAAAAGAATGACATGAGACCATGCCTCTATATGACAACATAACAAAACTTGAACAGACTTCACATGTATACGAAAACATGCATAAATAAAATATTTTGTGTATTTTGTGACACAAATGACTTCTAATTAAAACTGGGATGGGAGAAAGTAAGGAATTGAGGTATGTATGTATGTATGTATGTATGTATGTATGTATGTATGTATGTATGTATGTACGTACGTACATACATGTACATACTTTTGTATTTGTGTCTTTTTGCCCAGAATCACTTCCTAGTAGTCATTACCCTTACACTTTGTATACCAAGGAATCGGGAGAGGAATTGAATATCTGTGGCAAAAGAATTGAGGTGGGAGATGTACATGTAGCTGTACATGTGCATAGGGTACATGGCATGGTTAATTGCTGAGTAAGAGCGGTCAAAAAAGACTTTCCAACCTTCAGCTGCAAGGTCTATGCCTGACAAACCGACCACACTCCCTGTGCAAGAAGCATATGGCATGGTCTGTTTTACAGGCAAGAGGACTTTGCAATTTGGTAAAACTGCTACTAATTGCACCTGAACGGTATCCTTGTGACATTAGTGTTTTATTATACTGTTATACTCCATCAGGTGTTTTACCTTACCTTTTAATCACCTTTATCTCGATTTTTCCCTCCAGTAAGTCTTCAATTTGATAAACTATCACAGTCAATCCTATTAAGGTAGTTTTCAATTCTAATTGGTCTTAGAACCAGTAATCATTATACCTGATTGAATCTGGGAAGCCATTAAAATTATCAACTGATATCTGAAACTGTGCTCCGTTTTAATCTTGTGCTGTGTATGTTCATTTGGAAGAATGACTTACACGTGTTCCCCTACAATTTTCCAATTTCAACGATCCTTAATTTTTACCAATATTATACTTTATTTAACCCTTTCCCCCTTGAATTAAGACTGGGCTAATAGCTTCCTTTGGCATGGGTTAACCACTCAGTGTCCAATATTGCAACCCATGCCAACAAAAGCTGTTAACCTGGGTGCATGGGGCATGTTATCTTGATAGGTCTCATCTACAATTCTCAGACAAATTGCTTTTCATTATTGTTGACGTTAATGAAAAACACTGAAGCAGACACACATTTGACCATCAGCCGGTTTAAGGGGAAAAGTTTAACCGCATGATCCCACGGTTCTTATTAGGCAATCCCATCATGTTCATATGTGAACACTGCACTCCATGCAACTTCATTACAAGAGACTTTCATGCTAAACTGAAGCCCTTCTAGCAAAGCAGATTAAACACTTCATATATTGTTATGCTTAATACGCTCAAATATGTACATCATATGCTGTATGTACTGTGAGTTCAGTAAATTTCTTGGTTTTCATTTTCTCAAATTTCATTGATAGCACAATAACATGGAAATATAAACATAACGAAATAGTATTTCAATACAGGTTTAACAGGAGCGATGCCCAAAATAGTAAGACCAAAACTTCATTTAAATATCTCTAGAGCAAAGACACGGAATTTATAGATGTAAAAATAAATACATTCACAGTAACTGAAAGAAGCTTAGGGCATCAAAAATAACCAGAAAGTTCAGTGCATAAAGGAACTAAGCAGTGCAGTCTGACAAAGTACACTGTATATAACCAGAGAACACAGAGCTATACATTAGCCTCTACCATTTCTGATGTTTTAAATCCCCTGTTTTTTTTGTTTTTTGTTTTTTGTTTTTTTTTTTTGTTTGTTTTTTTTTTTTTTTTGTTTTTGTTTTTTGTTTTATTTCTGTCTTTCAATATTTACCAGCAAATTTGTTATGACATTTTCCTAGACATGATTGTATATGTAATACCCACTGCCACAGCTGATCAGAGAGATGGCAAATTAATATTCCATTGCATGCACACTATCAGAGATAACAACATCTATCCATCAAGATAAAACAGTTGCATTCATTGAGATGAATAGAACCATATGATATTCTGTTAAAATGTATAAAATATATTTCACTGCCATTTTAAGGTGTATCAAATTCACATGCAATCATTTTTGTGTGTATTATGGTATGATTCAACTGTTTAGATAGTAAACATTTCTGGAAGGTACAGCTACTGTTCATTTTCTAACTCAGGGAATATGATAGACAAATCACGTTCTGATTGCACCGTGATTTCATTAACTTTTAATAATTTCCCGTCCCGACATGAAATATTTGCCACTCGTGACCACCTGAGCAGTAGTGTTAAAACATGACCGAAAATTCACTTGCAATTAAGTATACATACGCTGTAGTTATTTTTTAATGAGTCTCTTTCCAAACAAGAAACTAAGACAGAGACATTTTGCTTCGGCACAGTATCCCTTTTCCCACACACCAGGTAAACCTTGTCAAATGCTGTCTGCTGCAATGTCTCCTCCATTTTTTTTTCTTTTGGTGGTTTTGTTTTGTTTTGTTCAATGTAATTCAAATGAGAGTTGCTTGTTCTATCCATCCAGACAGAACCTCCTCCGTTGACATTCAACTCAAGATCTCCTCTTGGCTCCGTGTCAATCAAGGAGCAAAGAGATTTCTGTCTGCTATGTGCCTGTACCTTTTCACCTGTGAATCCCAGATTATCGGCACCAATTTTTATTCCTTGCTATTGCGTATTTTGAAACCTGTGCAGTACGTCTGCTTGCCCATCCCTGATTATACTCCATAACTGACTGAATCTCGGATGTTTCCAAAGAAAATGCGCACATGGGTGGCAGAGTGTCCCGTGGTGCGGTCGTTACATCATCACAGTGTTGCTTCAACAGCACCAACACTCTCCGTAATTACTTGCATACAACTGCACTGTAAGCGGCAGACAAAAAATTTGTGCCACAAGAGAGTAAGTCATTTCCTTCCTACAATACAGAAGTTCCCACAATAAAGCCTTTTCTCTGCACGAACAGTATCTATCCAGTCAAGTCTGTTAGCTATGCAATCATGTTCTGTCAACGTATGTGACATCCCGTGTCATGCAGCATGCGAGTTGTGCTTCCATGTGCTTATACATCATGGAATCAGTGACAGGACTTCACAAGTCCCTCAGACAGGTCCTCCAGTGCATCTTACAGCTGGGTGTCTGCAAATTCAAACTGTCCTTCCATCATCTTTCAGTTACTTAAGCTCTCTTGCTACCTTCGCATGATTTGATGCGTGTAATTTTTTTTATTACACATGTATTATTTTTCTTTTTTTTTTTTGGAAGAGGGATAGTTATAACAATGATTTATTTCACTTTGCCATAAGTTAGTCTAACCTTCATGTTGGGTTTTCTAGTATAGTTCACAAAAGAAGATGCAACTGTCTCCCCAGAGCCCACTGCAAGGTACACCAGATGCCGAGAACTTTCACAAATTTTAAAATACATGTATTGCTGAGGCCTGCCAAAATTAAATATCAAGGCACTTTACACCTGTGATCTCTAACTCAACCAGCTGAATCACAAACAAAATCAGCAGGTTGCTGTTCAAACCAAACTTGCTCACCCCAAGGAGGCTATAATGAATATTTCCTCCTTGTTCACCCCTACAAATCACTTTGTTTAGGGCAACACTTGAATATATTTGTCTGTTATACATACTGATTTAACCCTTTCCCTGCTAAAATCTCCCAAAAGCACCTGGGTGTAAATTGTCATCTATCTTAATATTTTTACCTTAATTTTTCCTTAACAGGAAACATTTTTCCTGAGATTTGTCTGTAAGGCCATTCATGATGGCATGCCCTAGGTCAACAGCTTTCCTTGGCATGGGTTGGGCAAGCTTCACCCATCCCATGCCAAGGAAAGCTACTGACTCAGTTGTACTCTGACCAGGAATGGGTTTATATGGCCTCAACATATGACAACTATCGATGAAGACACATGCAGGTTATGAAAGGGAAACGGATAAGAAAAGCAGCCACTGGTTTGTGCATCACACATTCAACATGCGCCAAGATTACCGCCCGGGGCACTTGACTGAGCTTTGCTTTTTCACTTCTTTGTATAATGTATATGATCGTACATATGTATGTGTGCATTCATGATGTATTGATGCCGATCCTGACACTTGTTTGCCTGCGAATTCAGCTTCTGCCCTCCATTAGTGGAGTGTATGGCAGCGTCAGTACCTAGCGCCCTCTGAGTGTCTACGCAGTCAAGACATTTGTCAGTTGCACAGCGGAATACTCTGGCCACAAACCAAATGAACACTTTTACACACATTAACAGGTATCTCAAGGTAATATGAAAGGAAGCACGCCACAATGTGATCTTGTGTTTCAAACACGAATTTGTGATCAAAATTCCCTGCATTTTTCACTGTTCAAGGAGTGGAAGTGCTCTCCTGGTAATGTCCTCCCTGGGAGTGGACAAATGGTGTTGTAGATAAGACACTGGCTACTTGATTACAGTGGTCCCCCTCTTATAAGGCCACCCTGTGTGCAGGACAAATGTGGCCTCGCAAGAGAGGTGGCATCTTCTGAAGGAGGAAAATAAAATGAAAATGCCTAACTCGCTGTCGGAAGAAGTGGCCTCTGCAGAAAGGGTGGCCTCTCATCAGGGGGGCCTTTTAAGAGGGGGACCACTGTGCTCAGTTAACAGATCTTATACCACACGGTGGAGAGGTTCCATAACTGGGTGGAGTATCAAACAGTATCTTCTTTCTCTTTTCTTAATGACCAAGAATAACAATAGAATTCCACTCAAAAGACAGAACAGGGCCTTCCTGTCCTCAAGAAATAGATTAATTCAGTTTCACAGGAAATTTGCTCATGGATATGTCGTACTGAACCCACACAGCCTGATATCCAATACAACCTTTATCAGGCAGCTGAGTGGATTACACAAACCAGCTTTTCAACACTGCCTTCCCTCACAGACCAATCTGTCAATCTGTTTCACATGGAATACTATGCAAACTGCAGAAATGGCACAAAACAGATTCAATGTACCCAGTTGCCTGTACACTTGAGATCCATGAACAGGAGGCAGCTCTTTCATCATAGACCACCCGGGCCTCGAGTTGGTCAACTCCGGCTGGCACTTGCAATACCTCATACCCAAATATTGATCAATGTGGAGATTCTTATCTCATTTGGCTATAAGCTGCTGTTACTTCATACAAAACATTTCCTCAAAATCTAGTTACCATCTTTTTTTTTTTTTTATCGACTGTAGGGAGGAATGGTTTTTAGATAGCCATGCCACTCCCCTCGGCACCTGGGAGGAACCAGACAAATAAAACACACACTGATGACGATGAGAATTCTCCACACCAGAAAGCCTTGTGGTTATCAAAACATCTGCCACCCCAGACAGCCCTCCCGTGTGGCTCCCCATTGTGTATGAGCTAAAACAGTTCTATGACAGGAGCACCTTATATATAGTTATGTCCCTACGCACCATGCGTCCATCATCGTCCTCTGACAGCGGTTCGCCTCACACTGTCTTTTAATCATGGACCTTGGAAAGGTTTTAAAAGAACACCCTCACGTTCACGGGGGGATTCTGTTTTCAACAATTCTAAGAAAAGTCAGCCATGAGGAGACAGGATTCTATGGCATCGACTTTTGACAAACTTCACCAAATCCATCTGGATTCTGGTCAAGCAAGGAAATAAAGAAGATTAAAAACTAAAGCTGCACAAAAAAAAAGTTGTATACAGTACTTTAAACTCTTTCAATGCCATATTTTGGACTGAGTCAACAGCTTTTCTCTGGAAGTAGAGGCATGCTGGTACTTGAATGAAAGGTCTTTTCACGAGGAATAGAAATCTGAGATCCTAATGGCAATTCAGACTAGTTTCACTTTAGTAAATCGACTTTAGACGTGACTAGCACTGAAGGGGTTAAATGTTTGGAGACTACCTTCTCTGTGTACAGCTTTCCTTTCCTTTTTAAATGCAATTAAGGATGAATGACCTTTATTGTGGCCCAGTGATCAATGTGAACCAAACTTGTTAGCCAGTATGATCTAATCCTTCCACATCAAGAGCCACCATCAAGTGTGATTGATCTCGCTCCCAATAAATGATATTTTCCCCCAGAATACATCCTATGAGAGCACTGACGAGTCAATTGACCATTGTTTTTCTATTGTACATTGTGCTATCTGTACGCATGTCTCCGACATTAAGGCCTGCAATTGAGCTTAATGCTAAATCAGCTGGTAATAGATTTATCACCCCTCGTAACGGTTTTTGCAGGCATCACTCCTGTGTTCATGCATAATGTAGGACAGATCAGGTACAAAGCAGCTGTTCCGGGAATCATAAACATATATCCTGTGGACAGCACACAACACTATTCCAACAGTCTGTAGTTTAACTATTGAGGGATGCAAATGATGACAAAGACATTTGGTGTCATGCACAATGCAAAAGACTTGCTGTAACATGCAGTGGTCAACATAAAACTGGTCCACACCTTTTTCACTCAATTAAATGAAAACCAAGAGACCAATTTGCCTGCTAAACAGACCGATCTCCACGTCTTCTCCACCCCACCCCCACAAGTATAGTAGAGGTAACACACAGCTTGGTGTCTTTGATGCCTAATGCAACTTTGGCATAAAGACTGATAGCTCTTCAGCCTTTTTCACCTCTATGGTATTGGTTCTACGGAATGCCACAGGTCGCGCCACCAGTACTTTACATGTCATGGCCTGGTCTCTTTACAATTTACCAGTTGCATATCATTTGCAAGTATGCCCACAAATGCCCATGTGATGACCATCGCCGGAAAGTCACTTTCTCAAATTTATGACCTCCATAGCCTCAAAAAAGTGGGTCCATAATACCCATATTATGTAACATTTAACTTTCTTATATAAACATACTATCCTATAAATTTGGTAACATTAGCCTTATCATTTCTAAGATAACGAAATGTATTTATTTAAACAAAAGTGCATCATATTTTCTGCCAGACAGCTGGTGGTGCCACCTGTGTCACACTGGGCCCAGATTTTTCCCCTTGCCCATTTTCCTGCCAGGTTTTAAAAAGATTCACACCAGATATAAAATCAAGACATTGCAGCATTCACAATTTTTCATAGTTTGACCCATATATTTTGTAATCCTGTAGGCGGTGCTACCAATATCAAACTTATCCCAGATTTGCATTCAACCAACACATGTATATCATGGAGCTATGTGAAAATGAAGAGGCTATTGTGTTCACAAGTTATCATCAAAGATGGAGCTGGACGTGAGTGATGACATGATCAATGCCACCTCAGGTTAGTCATGTTAGTATTAGTACAACTGAGAAGCCATTGAAGCACATGCTGGCAAGCATAGAAAGGGACAAAGCTTCACTGATGATCATATCCAAAGGTACAACTGTCTCGTATGTGTATATAGCCAGCTGACACAGTCTATCAGTCATTTGGAGTGCCAAGCGAAACACAGGTACAGTTATTCCACTTTAAACAGGCCATCCCCAGGACAGCTCAACAGTGGGACAGTGGTCCCCCTCTTGAGAGCTCCCCTGATGAGAGGCCACCCCTTCTAGAGAGGCCACTTCTCAATGCAGCAAGGGTAGCCTTTGCATTATATTTACCCCCTCATACGAGGCCACCCCTCTTATAAGGCCAGATTTCTGGTGCATTTGGGGTGGCCTCACAAGAGGGGGACCACTGTATATAGCAGGTGCTTTCAATCAAGGTACAATGACCCGTAGGACAGAGAAGTGGGAGCCTTCCTAAGAAATATGTTCTGTGAAGCCTGGTGGCCTCTCATCTAAAGGGTCTGTCAAAAGAAGGACAACCGTATACAGGTACAGCCACCTTTCATGTTAACTGGGAATTAAGCACTGACCAATGTAACCTTAAAGGGGAAAGTAAGTGCTATCCATATACATGTATATCATGGCTATATCCCTTTATATTTCCAGGTCAACTGACAAACAGCTGCAACAGGGCCAGATGACAAAACAACATGAACCTGACCAGTTTCTCTGTGGATCAAAATGCAAGCAGTATTCCTGGACAACTGCCCATGGTGGCCAAGTGGACGGAGTCCGCGCGGACGATTGGAATCATGTCTACTACTATTATCTGCATGCTGGGAGTATTTGAGAATGTCATCACCATCATTGCCATTGCTAGGAACACCAAGCTCCACACTGTGCCTAATGTGCTCATATTAAACCTGTGTATAAATGATACGACATTCTGTGGTATAGTTCTTCCCGTTCTAACTGTCACCCACGTCATGCGGCGCTGGGTGCTAGGAAATACCTTCTGTAATATTTTCCCCTTTTTACATTTCACCATGGTTGGCAGTGCCATGATGGGCCTAGTATTGATCAGCATCAACAGATACATTTTAATTGTTCATCAACATGTATATTTGCGACTCTACACTAAGCGGAACTTGATATTAATGATTATCGTAGCATGGTTGTTTCCAGCACTGCTTCTTTCCCTCCCATTATTTAAGATATGGGGAGTATTTGGATACATTCCCTCAATCAATAACTGTACGATACTGCGAAAACAATCACAGGGATATACTAAATTCCTCATGAGCCTCGCTTTCGGCATTCCACTAACAGCTATTTTATACTGTTATCTGCGAATATATTTTGTTGTCCGCAAGAGTAAGTTAAAACTGCAGAAGCATCAAGCAAAGATTTCTTCCCCTCCCTCAATAGACAGTCTCAATCTCCAACGAAGACGGACTCAAGACATGAAACTGACAAAAATGGTGGTCACCATTGTTGCAGTCTTTGTTATATGTTATCTGCCATTCATTGCAATGAGCATAATTGATCCAACACTGAAGAGACCATTATTATTGATGATCTCAGCCATATTTGGTTGGAGTACCTCCTGGATAAATCCGATAGTCTATGTTCTCATGAATCGGCAGCTGCGCGTTGCCTACATCACAGTGTTTCCTTGCATGAAGACTATATTCAGGCCCGACTCTGTTAACGGCAACGCAACTTTTGCTTGGGACATTCATCGGCCGAGAAAGATTGCAAATAAGGGGGTTTGGACAGGCTCCTGCGGAGCTATCTCCAGCAGGCGACAGAACTGTCACATTAATATATCACTGGAAGATCTGGAAGAACCCAGGACTGTGTGATTGTCCTTTCCTCAAAAAAATATAAAATGTGACAGACAATCTCCTAACTTCTACTGAACTCACAAACTCTAAAAGGGCAACAAATGTTGACTGTCAATCATGTGGCTTGAACGGTGTATGTTGCTATGCATTTTATATGTACTCAATGCTATACCGTAATGGTATATCATACTCGTATGCCTCTGCTGTACAGTGTATGACAAACACCATACAAGCATACCTCTACTGTATGACATTAACACAATACAAGCACGCCTGTACAGTACAGTGCATGACAAGAACACTGCCTCTACCGCACAGCGTAGGACACACACTGCAAGTAGAGTGGTCCCTGTCATCAGAGACCACTCCTACAGCAACAAAAAAGTGGTCTTATGAGACAGGTGGTCTTTCATGACAGGTAAATTAACATGGGAAGTATAGGACTTGGGAATCTGAAAAACGGCCCCTCATGAGAGGGTGGTCTCTCACGACAGGGGTCTCTCGTGACAGGGACTACTGTATACATCTGTGCAACAGTGGAAGACATAGCATACAAGTATGTCTCTTTTGTAAAGTGCATGTATATAGAGCCTCCAAGTCTCCCACCTCGGCGGGAGATCTGCTTTTTTGTACTTTTTTACAAAGTCTCCCACTCTGGCTTTTTATAAAATGTCTCCCGCTTTTTGTAAAATTAAAAAAAGTAGCATTATTCCATAGGTGGCTGGAAAGTTGTGCTGTTTTGCTGTATTATTGTACTACATACACATATAATATATCTATGATGATGCCTAAAATGATTCAAAATGCAGGAAATGAAGCTGCAAATATCAAATTTCTCCTGAGGGAGCACCCTCTCCCCCCCCCCCCCCCCCCATGCTTCACGCCTTTGGCACTCGCCCTCCCGCTTTTCAATACATGTACCTGCAAGATGGAGATCTCCCACTTTTAACAGAGGCTAGCTTGGAGGCTCTGTGTATACGACACACACATCATACAAATATACCTCCAGTGTACGGTGTAAGACATACATGTATCATACAAGTATGCCTCTATTGCAAAGTATATGACACATACATCATACAAGTATGCCTCTATTGTAATATATGTAATACATACACCATACAAACATGCCTCCATACATTGTACAGTGTTTAACATGTCATACAGGTAAGCCTGTCCTGTACAGTCCTAGGTACACCATGCAAGTTTACTTCTATTGTTACAGGGTACGACACACAGTATATGGTGTAAGTTGAGTCAGTATTTATATACGTCACAACAGTGCTGTTTTCAAGAATAGACATTGATTTTTTAAAGACGTTAATAAACATTCAACATTTTAAACAACCACTGTCTTTGTGATTTTGCACTGCCAAAACTTGCCAGGACCATGCATATAAGACAGTTACAGTCAATTAACTACACAACTCCACAGGGTATCAATTCTGTGGGCTGTACTCTGTGCATTGCCAAGCAGTTGTATTGGCCTACAATACAATGCATGGCCTGGCCATTGTTGGATTAAAAATGATTAGAAGCTCTACCATGCCCCAGTTCAGATCATATACCATATGGTACATAGTGTATTTTGAGTCATTATTTGCGTCAACCAATTCTTGTTTATGAGAATCAATGTTTACTTTCAAGAATAATGAATATGCGCAGTTTAAGTTTGAACCAACTGTTACCTCCATTATTCTCTCTGAGTCCTAAATTGCAAGAATCATGTGCACTTTGATCAATAAATCAGTATACTCAGGGCGAGAAAATTACTATATCCTATTGTCCAAGATAAGTCAATTTTGATACAGGACAAGTGAAAATTCAGTAAAATAACATGTACATAATTGGGGCACTTGTCCTCAGACAAGTACAACCACGTTGGAATTTTCTCACCCTGATATTATACAAGGTTACAAACTGAATGGCCATTCAGACACTGAAAAACATCATTACTATAGGTCCAGTCCCATAGATCTCATAGAAATCCTGCCCTGAGAACCTGGTATTATGTTACTTCACTACAGTTGCCATACAAGATGGTCACTTCATCACCCAAAACCACCTTCACCCGATTTCTTTTCATTTACAAGAACAACAGCAACCCGCATCCACCTAAAATTTCTAGTAAAAACCAGCATAAAAGCGATTCCAATATTTTGGCCCCTCTTACAAAGAAAGGACCCCCCCCCCAACAACAAAAAACAAAAAAACAAAAAAAAACAAAAACAAAAACAAAAAACAAAGAGAAAAAAAGCCAAGCTTCACTGCAATTTTTCAAAAACAGTTTCTAACATAAATCTGTTTTGATCATGTTCATAGGGCATTATAATTACTATATGAATAAATTTGGCACTCATTTGGACTTTAATGTAATCTCAAACGTGAAAACTGGCTCTACACTGACAGAATCTGAAATGGTCAAATTGCCTTACAGTTTACAAAATGACCATCTGAAAGAAAAAAAATGGTTAAAAAAATGGCAACAAACTGACATTTCTGGTTCAGCACTGTCATTAAACTGGCAGCATTTGCAATTTGTAGAAAGTCAGGACACACTGTCTGAGTCATGTGTAGGTTTTGGCCAATCAGGTAATGCCACAGCCATGTGACCCCCCTGTGACTCTTTGGATCATCCAAATATGGAGGAAAACCCTGTTAGGCCTTCATAACCTAGTCGAGTCGCATGATATCATGCATGTGATGGAACAGTCTTCAAAATTTCAGCAGGAAACACTGCCAAGAAACCCAGGACACCAGAACAGCACTTGTAGGTACATTAATCCCCTCCCCTCCCTTTTTTTCCTTTTTTCATTATCATGAATTTGGTAATAAAGTTTCAATGTGGGCAGACATTTACAAAACACTCCAGTGACTAGATCACGAGACTGATAATCAGTAAGTCGGACGTCTACTGTTGTGTTACCCTTCGTTAATATACACCACAACAGTTTTGGCTGCTACAGTAAACATATTGATATTTAGTATGTAAATTAAACATTTTCTTCTAAAACACATGCCTGGTTTCCTTGGTGTGGAGTATAAACTACCCACAGGTTATGAGTGGTGCCTGGTCTAAGCCAGCAAGGATATCAGACATGTAAAGTTAACAGAATTAAATACATGTATTTTTAAAGAGCAAAATCATTTTAATATCTGTAAACTGCCACATTCACCTTCTGGGCACTTGGTCCATCTATATAATTAAATAATTTAGTTATGCCTGCTAATTGATATAATGCTATATAACACATAGGAAGAGACAATTGAATACATACATAATAAAACATGGTGAACTAAATAGAAATTTCAGCTTTCTAAATTGCTGCTATATACACGTAGAAAAACATTTCTTCTTCTCTTTTCTAGATCTGTACATATTAATAGTTCTACATATATGTATTCATTCAAGCAGTCAACATACTAGCTGTTACCATGGTAACCAAAGGAATGGTGACTTTGATGCCACCTGACTGACTGTCTTCAGATTATTTGGTGACATCTCTAATTATCTTTCCATTAAGGAGTGCAGAATGTGCCCGTGTTACATCTATTGGTACCTGCCATGTAAATAATCCAGGTAATCCACACACGTCTTGGGTAGTTTCCTGCTTTGTGTCTCTAACTGACTAGTCACAGAATATCATATGATTGGTCGGCACAGTTTCTAAGAATGGGTCCACTGAAGGACCTGTCTCATTGAATCTGTGGCACACAAATGCAGGGCTTTTTTTTCAAAAGTTGAATAGCTCATGAGGGACCTCAATCCACCTGAGATATATATGACATCTGAAAGCTCATAACAAAAGTAATATTTTCAATTTCTTATTTTGTATTCTACATGTTTCTCTAAATGTATACAAGATATACATTAATTTGGTCTATTATTTCAAAGGTCTTGTCTTTATATGTAAGTGCCTAATTTAGTTTTATGTGTTATTTCAGTGTCATTTCATGTTCATATGCTTTAAAATTAACTTTACCACATGATGAATCAGAAAAAAAATGCAACCTGTCTTTGATTTTCTGCTTGTGCATAACAATATTTACAGACAACCTCTTACTGGCCATAGATTAGGACACAAAGGCAGCATATATATTCAAGTCTATGTCTTGAGAGTCTAATAACTCACTGGCGGACAGATCATCTTCAAGATCATAAGATGTACCTCACCGTAAGATCATCCACAATATCAAAAGATGCCCCTTTGAACATGTACTTCACCATAAGATCACTCACACGATCATAAGATGTACCTCACTGTAATATTTACATGCATGCCCAATCTCAAGACTTCATTTACCTCTGTCAATACCAGCTTCTCCACCCAGCATAGACAGCAGACAGATTGAAACCAATAGCTTCATAGGAAGACATTTCGTACTAAAACTCTCCTTTCACTTGGATATACAAGTAGGACCTTTGACTCTCAGTCAAAATGACACGTAACGAATTGGCATAAGCTAATGATTATATGCTGATGAACACCACAGATATGTTCCAGGTGATGGCAAAGACACTTTTGTGAGCAAAAACAAGTCGATTATATGAACCTTAGCCATCAGAACACAAAAATTATCTGTTGAACAAGTTTTAGGGAAAAAAAAAAATTCTTGAAGAGTGCTGTCCAAAGTATAAGATGCTGGGGCAAAATCTAAAATGCCAGGAGCAAATTTTATTTTTGGGTGGAGGTCTGGGAACCTCATGAACTCTGAGTAAAATAAGGGCTTCAGACGAGCTATTCTGGCAACAATTCTGGGATGCTTATACACCTTTTTACTTGAGAAAGCGGTATGTTACAATAAAATCAGGTCAAAAATACAAACCTATCTCTGTTTATTAAATTGTTGAGACAAATTATTCATCTCATAAAATTTGTCGTCCCAATTTTTGAAGTCTATGTCGCATCTTTTTACAACAATCCAACAGTTGGACAGTCCTGTTGAATGTTTCTGTATTTATCTTTTAGAGGTAGGTAGTAATAACAGGAAGAGACTTGGAAGATATAGAACTCAGCTAATGGACTTCAGGTACTGACGATATGCAGGTTTCAGAGGACACTTGCCTTTTTGAGATAAATGACAAAAGTGGTGCCACTTCTACACCAGCTACCTACATTTCAGATTTCATGATTGGGTACAACTCTCACCCTCCAACCCATCCCCCTTATTTTTTTTTGGGGGGGGGGGTTATTCTTTGTATGAATTTACATCCAATTTTTGTGCCAGTCTCACACTCAAGTTTTTAAATTCATCTTTATGCCTTTATGCCAGTATTGTGCCAGTTCTGTTAACAATTTTTGGCCAGTTGCCACTTTTTTATCAACAGGTATCACTCCGAATTTGAATTAAATTCCATTTTATAGCAGTTTGACAACTGTCTATTGCCAGCTTATGCCACATTCTACAAGGTTTTCTGACACAAAGCTCAATGTAAATTTCACAAAAATCCGGCATTTCACTCATGAAAAACTGGCAAAAGTAATCAGTTCAAGATATAGTATGATGGTACAATTGTAGTAAATTTGAGTTTGGGGTGGCCTGTGAATCATGATATTTTACTAGCATTAATTCTGCTATGGATAGATAGTTAGACAGTTAGACAGGCTGTCAGGCCAGCTGGAAACAGTACACTCCCAAACTTTGTTTGCAAGGGGTATAAAGATGAATTTAGTGACAACCCCCCCCCCCCCCTTCACCCTTTATGCTCAAACAGGCAGAAAACAGCATGCCCTCCCAGACTTCATTTGCAAAGAGTATGATAATACAAACAAAAATATTCTGTCACGTTTTTACTTGCAGATAGTCCAGCACTCATTTGGAATGCAATTCTTTTACCAGGTTCTGTCAGGATGGAAGTTTTAAAAAAGTGGTGCATTGTATGGAGTAAGCTGTGACTTGCCCAGACATATAAATTATTGGACTACGTATATCATGACAATACCCGCTTGTGGTTTGACAACAGTTTCTGATAGGCTCTACCAGCCCGACCAGAGGATTACATAGCTACAATCAATCATATGATACTTTTTCAAGAGCGATATATATTCCATATTTTTTACAAATAAGGTTCATTTGAAAGTATGTGACATGAGAATTATTTTCCTTCCCACGAAGAAGGTGGATTCCAACCTGGGATATATTTGGGTAAACAAAACTTGCAGTTTCTGTTTTTTGGGTCCATTCACGATTGATAAATGATCATACAGCACATGTATGCAAAAATCAGGAAGTAAAATAGCCTACATGAGATACACTTTATCATGAACGTCATATATGTAGCACAACTGTTGTGTAAAATATACTACATACACATCACATAAGCCAGTTGATCAGAAAGTACTGACAATATGCCACCTGCACTCTAACCACTTTTTTCTTAAAAAAAAAAACAAAAAAAAACTAGTCATCAGATTGACCCCTTATATCATAAATCAGACATAAATCAATCCATTTTCATGGCAACTCTGGGAGCCCATGGTAAAACTATCATGTCCCGGGATTCTTTGCTTTTTTCTGATAAAGTTGTTCTTTTCATGTGAGACGGACAGACAGTTTCAGAGGAAGCTGACTGTACATGTACATGGATAACGTGGTCTGGCTGCACAGCTTTCCTCAGCATGATTCAGATACGTGTACCCAGCTTGCTGAATGGATCACACAATGCTGCTAGCTGTACACTACATGGGTGTGTATGGGTTAACAAAACACATGTGCCACTACTTAAAGACTTTGTATACAATGTGTGTGTATGTATGTATACATGTAAATTGATGTAGACATGTTCAATAAATGAATAAAAAAATTACATGCATACATGCAGTGTTATGCTCCCTCTTCAAACCTCCGCCACGGGAGTCCACAGCATAGACCTCCCCATACATAACTGTCTCTTGTATAATCTCAGTAGATGAAATGGTAAATGTGCAGTTAATATAGTTAAAGGACAACTGTTTTACAGCAGAATCATTTTGTAATAGGGAGTGTTCGGAAGTGGGAGTGCTGTTATCAATGTCAAATTAACATGATGCAATACACCCTCCTCTTCTGATATTTCACTGTAGTACCGCCTGAAATATAAGGTCAAAATAGTCTTCATTTTTTACATCCAACTTTTCATGCTGGGGCAAACCTCACAAGGGTAATACAAAATGTGACCACTAGGTAGCAGCACCTACCTGGATAATCAATGCCCTCTGGGAAGTAGTACTCTGTGTAGTCCATGTGGATTGAGGACATGTCGTGTGGCAACAGCAGCGACTTCTTGTCTGATGACAGGAATGTTTTTGGAGTGCTCCTTTTCATGTCAGGGGTAGACAGTCTATATATCACAAAGTCTTCAACCCGAACAACAAAACAGCTCTCTAGCAGCTTGGTTCCCTGCCGTGCCTTAGTGAGTTGAGTTCTTGGCATTGGCAGGGGTGGCCTGGGTGGCACTTTCTTGGGACTGCTCTGATTTTGGACATTGGACTTGCTGAGATCAGACGGGACATGGGTGGGAGAGGCCGCGGGGCTGTTCACAGATGTATCACGCGCCAGGCGGACTTCCTCTCGGAAATTGTTCAGCAGGTCCTGAGCCCAAGATGCGCGTGCAATCATGTTTTCATCGTGGTGGATCCAATGACTTCTGTCGGAACCTGTTGACGCAGAAGTTAAACATGTCATGGACGATTGCCTGTTGGAAGGAAAACCTACAATTTCTAGGCTCGTCAAAATGAAAAAAAAAAAGTACTCATTTTCATCACATTTCACGGTTTAAGAACATTCCTAATATAAGATCTTCACAGAATATGTAACTACTTTGCTTCTTTGTGACCCAAGTGAAAGCTTAAAATTATCAAAGAATGTATATATATATGTACATACACATACACACACACACTTATATAGATGATGGACAATGTCAGCTTCCTGCTCATGGGCTGTGTTCAAACACTAAAATTTTACTCCTGACAGAAAAAAAAAAACTTGACCGTTAAATAAGATTTTGCCTTATATTTTGGCACAGGTGGTAGAAAGAGGTTTCCGCAAGTAAACTGGATGATCAGTTTGACGTCGAGGCACATGAAGAGGAAATCTTCACTGGTCTGACAAAAGTAGCACTGCATCCACTTTAGGTGAATAGCTCACGCTTTATGTATGTTATGAGTGACATGATTTACCAGCAGGATGGAAAGGGTAGTGGTCCAGGCAAAGTTTGTGGAGGGTCACCTGGACTGCCCCGCCCTCAACCTTACGTCTGTGGCTGCCATCTTCTGCAAGTACATAAACCAAACAATGAAACTACTTCAATTTTCATCATCATATGGTGCCACCTGTTAGTAACATCTTGAACTAATAATATTGACGATGCAGGGTACATTCGATCCATAAAGAAACTAAAAATTCCAAACCAAATGCAGAAAAATGTAGTACTTATGGGATGATCTAAAGCAATACATATCTTTGAAGTTTCCCATTTTTGTAGGATATGAAGCATTCTTTAAACATATCCAAAATAAAACATTGAGTCAATTCAAAATACAAGTCAAACTTACAAGACATCAGTCAACACTGAAAATATTAACATGGAAGACATAAAGCAAAAAGTATTACCCAATGTGGGTAGCCTGTACAAACAACAATATATTGAGTCACAGCTTGTATCTAGGGTTTATATGCAAATTAACAAAACACCTCAAAGAGGTTACAAAATAAAGTCCGCAAATCCCAGTGATGGGGTAGCATGACACGAGTAAGAAGACTCCTGGTCACTACGCATTCAACGTGGCTTAAACATTCACCAGTGCTCACGGCTACCCCTTTCTGCCTTGACCACTAATTCTATCCTACCATCTCAAATTCTGTGGAGAATCTTACCACCACTGTTTGACCCAACCACACGACAGGACTGACCACCCACACATGTATTCACATCCTCTGTGCATGCCAAAGTTTGTTTTAACCCTTTGATACCCTCATGCCATCCATTTATAGCACAATGTCAAGTAACTCTATTTTTCATTAAGTCTGGCATTCAAGGGTTAAGAGAATGAAGCAGGTGCAATCTGCTCTCCCTCCCACCCCTAACCCCCCACAGTCTTTAAGCATCGGAAAACTAAAACATTTTCCATACATACAAAACATGCAACGTGCAAAATGTAACCTTTCAGCTAGGAGCTCTGCTTTGAGTTGCTATCTGGTCTTACCTAATGTAGAAATTGTCATCCAAATGGACAGTTTCTTAAGTACCCATGATGTTTGCCTGCAAGCCGGTGCCCTCACTCAGAGACAATTGCACAGCAAAATATTTACGCTCTAACATCAAACCTGCAGTATATACACACACCTTGGATTTGCAATACATGGGGAAAGTAATATTGTTCAGTGTGTGAAAAAACAAAACAGACAGTTTTTAGTAATCTAACTAGATAGGATGTTGGATATTACAGAGAATACTGTGTAATAGCTTGACAAATTTTGCAGTTGCTTAACTTATATCAGCTTCAAAGTCAGTTTGTCTCATGCCATGAACCCAAAAGACACAGACAATGCACAGAGTTGGGCTGGCATCATTTTTTAACCATCCAAGAACACAGGAATATCTGTTGTTCAAGAATAAAGCACACATTGTAAGCATCATGAACACTGTGATTCTATAAAACAAAAGTTAGCTGCATTACATGTACACGTGCCAGCGCAGTGCTGTGACCCTCAGAATACTGTTTTTCAATGCCAAGGCCCCAGCAGACAGCCCAGGACCTGGTGTGCGACACAAACAACCTGCATGTGGACCCCTTAGCACATTTAAAAGAGCCAGCCACAAACCACCCAGCCCCACATCCCCCTCGCTTGGCCCTTATCCCAATCAACACCTCAACAATTTGTTTGTTATGACCTGACGTCCTGTACATGCATGTATATTAATTTTCAACATTTTGGATGCTTAGTCTGCAATATTTGGTTGGCAAATTTTACATTTTGGGCTGTCCTATCAATTTTCTTTTCTTTTGGCTTGAAAAATTATGAGAAAATAAACTGGTAAAAAAGCTTTATGGCACATCAAGACTCACTGCGGCCATTTCATCCCATTAATAATGTCATATAATGAGTTTTAGCTCAGACCAAATGTGGAGGTTAGTTAGCGAAAAGGAAACAAATTTAAACATACATTAGTTGTGCCCACTGGGATAAGGGTTATGATGAAGAAGCCGTGAAAGCCTTGCGAGTGAATCTACTGACTGCAGCTAGAAGCCCTACCCCATGCTGCCATCACCCTGTTAGATTTATCAATCTCCGTATCTTACGTGTTTCATCCTTTTCTTCTGCGGCACAGTTATCAGGGCTGTAAGCTGTTTAGCAAAAGGAACGGTAACTCAAAGCATTGATTTTGGCATGTACCTTGCGCCCAATGATTTCACAGCAAACTTACAATAGAGTACAAGGTCTGGAGTTAATAAACGAATCAAGAATCTGTCAGCCCTCAAATTCTTGAATGCATGAATTTATGAAGGTGCGAGATTCCTTGCAAGTTTTTGATATGACATCACCACTACTAACAAAAAACTCACTGAGAATCATCACATCATCATACACTGTAAACATGGTATCAAATTTGCAAGTGGACGTAGGAAGTTCTCACTTAGATCACTGTAAGAACTTGCACTGGAATAGTGCAATGTAAATTGATCTATAATGTCAAAAAATTAGATGCAAAGTTTCCCTGCCATGCATGACGAGACTCATATAACAGGACTAAACAACTTAGGTGATGGGTCGACTGATTGCCGCTGCATGCACCTGCCTCAAAATTTTTGTCTTCAATATGAAATAAAGTTGAAAAGCAAGAACAGACCAACTAACTCAAAGAGGAGACTACAAAATATATAAAGGAGCCTCCACCCAACATGTTTCGGTCAAAATTTCGTCAAAAGTTATTGCATCGGCAAGGGGGGGGGGTAACAAATGGACTGAAGGAAAGACCAAAGTACATACGCCCGCATGCACTGACATGACGACCACAATACCCTAATGGCTGAAAAGCCGAGGGGGTAAAAAATGAAATAACTTAGCCCTTTAGCAACACAAAACAAAGTTCCAAAATGGAAATTCATTGATCCAGAATGTTATCCAAACAGCTTGTCTTTTACACATGCTAAAGAATAGAGCACACAGAAATGTCATAAAGAACATTGCAGTTTATGATTACTAACCACAGTGCATAGCCATGATTTATTTGTTTCAACTAACACTCCAACAAGAATACTACAATTATTATAATCCTCACTCTTAGTGACACACACACACACACCCACCCCCCCACCCCCCACCCCCGTTTGAATATTGCCAACTCAAAGAAATATCATAGTTATTATGCATATTTCCATTTTGTTAACTTTCAGAAAAACTTTCCATCAAAATACTCGAAAGTTTCAAAAAGACATTCTACCAAACCAATCATCTGTCTAAAATATAAATTCCCTACATATATGGTACAGACCATGCTCTGTGGCCTCTGAACTTCTATGGAAAGTTGTCCAGCTGCCAGGAGGACAGGTGGAGCATGACTTGTCAGGCAACACAAAAACTAACAGATTGGATTAGTCTAAGAGGTACTTGACTCAGACTTTTATGAGCAATACGAATTAATAATTAATTTATGTTATATCTGTATTTTTGGTCATGAAGATGTATACACAAAAATGTAAACTCAGTAATGATGATGACTTTAACTTAGCTTCAAAGACTCCACACAAAGTATCTGAAATTAATCTATGCAGATATGGATTACGTTCCGTGTGCTTTTTTGTTTTCTTTGCCTTCTTTGCTTTTCTTCAGCTGCCAGGTCACAATCTTAAACCAAGGCACCCATAAATCTCCCCTTGATATTTCCAAGATAAACTGTATCTTTCATGTAAAAGTATCAAGAAAACAAACCTACTAAAGCAAAAGTAGATCATATTTTAAAAAAAAAAAAAAAAATTACACTTGTTTTATGTTTGGTATACAGTACATGCATAACCAAGCAGAGATAAAGACGGAGATACAAGCCGCATGCCGCCCAAATCAAATGACATAGTACCAAGTCAAATCTAACATACCTGCCATGGAACCAATTGATTAGTTTATACAGCAAGCACATCAAGACCTCCTGCAGTGGCTAAGGTACGGTATGCTGCACACTGTGTAAGCCCCCAGTAACTTATCAATTAAACATTTCCCGCTAAACTGGCCAATACCAGCTGGTGGTCAAATGTCGTCTGCTTCGGTGTCTTCAAACTAATTTCAACAGTAATGAAAAACAATTTTTGGGGAGAATTGTTGATGAGACCTATCAAGATAACATGCCACATGTCAACAGCTTTTCTTGGCATGGATCGGGTGTTTGCTGCCCAACCCATGCCAAGGAAAGCTGTTGACTCAGTCTTAACTCAAGGGGGCAAGGGTTAAGCATAGTGCTCCCTCCAAATAATGGTGGTACTGGGGTCTACATAGTAGACACATTACAGCTAAACCACCTTACAAAGTGGGAACTCTGAATATTGAAATGGGAAAAAAACACTTCAGTGGGAGCCATAAGTCCACCATGTTATAGCAGAAACTGCCTTCTGATGAGGGGTGTTATGAGGAGGGTTCTGTACAGCATAAACCTCACCAGTGGCCCCTCACTGCCAAGCTGGGTACTCTCATGCAGTGCTGAAAGGTTGTAGGAGCATAGGAGATGCAAGTATTATTACTTTTAGACTTGATGCTTTGAGGACAGATTAGAGGACCAATCAGTACTTTTATCTAGGATACCACAGTGCCCAAATTTAAAAGCCATTTGACCCTTCAAGTAGCCAAACAAGCAGCAGAGCTTTACGGGAGTACAGACCTGTGGCCATATCGTCACACAGATGGAGGTCTATGCGGCCTGTGTGGAGGTGATATGAGGTCTCCAGCACGTCATACTTGTCAAACAGCTTGGTGATCGCCTGTTGACTCTTGTTGCCAGTACGCTGTTGTCGCTGGGGCTGCGATGTCTGCTGGTTGGCTGGAGTCTGAGTGGAGGAGTTCTGCTTCTTTCAAAGAACAACACATCAGCTTTACAATCTGTGCCATGCTGGTCCACATTTATTGATACAATTTACACATTCATAGTTCTTGTACCAAAAGGTGTTTTCAATGTACATTATTTATTGATACAATACGCACATGTGCATAGTTCATGTAAAAAGGGTTTTTCAATGTTTCTTCATTTGGTCTCGCGTTTCTAATATGCAGACATTCAATTTAAACATAGTCTGTAAAGGTATATTTCTCCACACTGCAGGGGTATAGCAGAAGGTGATCATTGCACTTTATGTAACTTGAGTATTGTTTTTGCTTGATATTCTTATCTAAATAAATGTTAACATAAAAATACAGATGCAAAGTGCCACCAGTTGTTCCTCTCTCTTCAGAGGCCGGCTTGCTGTCCCCAAAATAGTACAAACGATGAGCAGCTCTCATGACAGGGTAATTAACCCTTTCCCCCTTAAACCGGCCAAAACCGGCTAGAGGTCAAATGTCCTCTCCTTCCGTGCTTTCAATCGATATCAACATGACTGAGAACTGTTGATGAGACCTGCCAAGACCATATGCCCCAGGTCACCAGCTTTCTGTGGCATGGGAAGGGCATTTAATGCCCAACTCATGCCAAGGAAAGCTGTTGACTCAGTCTTAATTCCAGGGGGGAAGGGTTAACATGAGGGAAGTACGATTTGCGACCCTGAAGGGCAGTCTCCTGAAAGAGGACAGGCTCTCACAACTGGGGTCTCTCAAGAATGAGATCACTGTGCTGTATCAGTAACTAAGATGTACACTGCAAATACAAAAAAAAAAAATAAAACACAATTAGAGATTGCTAGGTCTATGCTCCCCCCCCCCCCGCTCTGTGACCTTGGCTTGGGAATTGGGTCAAGGTCAACCATCTCCATCTTTAAACTCGCCTTGGGAATCGGGTCAAGGTCACCCATCTTCCAACTCCTCTGAGACCTTAGACTATAAGCATATGCACCGTGAAACCCCTATGCACAAAACTTTTTCAAGTTATTACGTGACAGCCAAATTCACAAAAATGCCTCTGTGACCTTCAGAATTTAGTCAAGTCACCCATCTTCAAACTGGTCCTAGACCTTATGCTGGACTATAAGCATGTGCATAAGATAGCCCTATGCAAAAAACTTTTCAAGTTATTGTGTGAAAACCAAATTTACTAAAATGGTTGTGTGACCTTGGGAATTAGGTCAAAGACACCCATCTTCCAACTCCTCCAAGACCTTAAATAGGACTGTAATCCCCTGCAATTTTACAGGCCTATGTCAAAACCTTTCCAAGTTATCTACCAAAAAACAAATTGACTGAAATGGATCTGTGACCTTGAGAATTGGGTCAACGTCACACATCTTCGAACTCGCCTTAGACTTTATGTAGGACTATAATCAAGTGCAATATGAAAGCCCTACATGAAAAACTTTTTGACTTATCGTGTGAACACATTTACAAAAATTGCTGTGTGACCTTTTGGAATTGGGTCAAGGTCATGAATTTTCAAACTCATCCTAGACTTTTGCAGGACTATAATCAAGTGCAATATGAAAGCCATAAGTCAAAAACTTTTCAAGTTATTGCCTGAAAACCACGTTCACAAAAATGGCTCTGTTCCCTTCAGAGTTTGGTCAAGGTCACCCATCTTCGAACTTGTCCAAGATCCAATGCAGGACAATAATCATGTGCAATATGAAAGCCCTCAAAAACTTTTGGAGTTATAGCATGAAAACCAAATTAAGTAAAATGGCTCTGTGACCTTGGGAATTGGGTCAAGGTCACCCATCTTCAAATTGTCTGAGAGCCGGTGCAGGACAAATATGAATGTCAAAAACTTTTTGACATCACTTGAAAACTGTCTGGACACACACATGCACGCCCATATAGACACAGTATTTGCTATATGCCCCCTCGGGGGGGGGGGGGGGGCATAAAAAAGACAAAAGAGAAAACAAATGTAAATAAATAAAACCATCCTTCATAAGAGTGTCAGCAAACCTTGAGTTTTTCTGCAGCCAGCTGTTTACTCTGCTGGGCAGACTTCTTCACCACCTCCTTCAGTGAATTGGCAAAGACAATGGCGGCCTTGAGCTGAGAGTCTGTCAGTACCCACAACAGATCATCGAGGTTGACCAGCAGCTTTGACGCCACGATGCCACAGTCTGGTAAGTACAACATAATACTAGGAGGAATCCGCAGATACTTCACAGTCAAGTATTGCCTGAGTCTTTGTTCTTTTCTCACGGGGGTGTAGTTCTTTTTGACAAGAGCCACACTACCCTTTTTATTCTGCCCATGCATACCAAATCAGAATGTAAAATATGAAGTCCAAATTCCATGACAAAAATACAGAAAAAAATTGTTGAATTTACATTCTATTTTTTTTTTATTCAAGACTAAAATTATTAACAAAACCTTCTTCCATAGAATAGTTGTCTAAGAGATTCCTCCAAGTCCCAGTAGCAAGAGGCAGAAAACGGAATTTCTACCAAAACAGGTGTTTTAATTCATTTCATCATGTTATACACAGGGCTCAGATAGAAAAGCAATTACCAGTAGATTTACATGACTTCTATGACCAAGACTGGAGCTATACCAGGAGATATAATACCTGTTCTCAAGATTGTAAAGTGCACAATCCAAGGGTTGCTGCACAGTGCTGCCCTCTGTTGCTCTATTTTTACACCATTATTTCCATGAAGCCTGTGCTCACAATAGCATTATTGTTATTCACGTTTACATAGCTTTTTGCTGCATCTTTGAGACAACAGCTTAACCTTTTCCCACTTGGAATTGCCCAAAAGCACCTGGATGTAAATCATCATCTGCCTGAATGTTTTTACTTAACTTTCTTGTTACTAGAAAACTTTTTGGCTGAGATCTGTATGTAAGACCATTCTGAATGCCATGCCCCAGTTCAATAGCTTTCCTTGACACGGGTTGGGTTGGGCGCAATATGCCCAACCTCAGTCACACTCTGATGAGGAGAGAGTTAAAGCTGACTTCCTAACAAGCAAGCTGAGGCTAAAAATATTGACTGGGTGTCATGCCAAAGCTTACAAGTATATAAAATTTTGAAAGCATTTATAAATTCTGCAAAAACAAAACTTGCTACTCGTCGTCTTTTTTTACCCTGTGACATAATATGATCAGCATATACCTGATAGTCTCTTTTTGATAGTAATCCTGACTTTTGATTGGTTGGCTATGAGTCTCAGTGGGGTGGTGGTTGCATTCGGCTTGCCATGGTCCATGGCATTGGCCTCTATCCTCAGCGTTTGCCACTCGGCTTCCTTAAAGATGAGGATCTCTCCTCGCAGGTCCTCCTTAATACGCGTCAGTCGTAGGTCCCCCGTCTTCCAGGTTGGCGTCTTGCTCTGGATGATGATTCTGGAGAGCTGTAAGATTGACATGACTTGCCTGAGCACAAAACATGAATTACTTTATTCTCATACACCATTTTTTTTTTTTTTTTTTTTTTGCATTTCATTCATTTAGCTTTAACTCATTCCATACCAGTCCCTGATTTTTCTGTATATTTACCTAGATTTAAGACGGCAATTACATATTTAAACCCTTCAGGAAAAGAGCTTTCATTCAAGTACCAACATGCCTATAGTCTTAAGTCAGTGGCAGAACCACTGACCAAGGCCTGTCACCATAGTATGGAATGAGTTAATCTCACTATGTTGGAGAAAACACGATTAAATTCTCTGTGTAGAACTACTTTTTAATTGCAGTTTCATCACTATGGTTTTGTACAAACAGTGAAAAAAAACCACAAAACCCTGAAATGTAGCAAGTGAAATAAAGCAAAGCTGTAACAATCAAATTTGAAAACAGACAAATGTAAAATGTTGCATCTGTTTATGCACCTTGTCCCCAGATGAGAGCTCTTATCAGCTCTTTTACATTCCAACACATTAATTTGCATGCAGGATGTAAAACCAAGGATTCTTTGGGTTTCCTTTACATTTTTTCTCCTGGTACCTAAGCAATAGTTACATGAATGAATCGCATAATGTCACAGCAGCTTTTGTTTTGTTTTTTTTTTCTTAATTCACACAATGACATGTTGATAAAATTACTTTGACAAAATTAGTATCCTGTGGGTCTTTGTAATGAGTTTGATGAGACACAGGACAAAAAAAAATACCTTGTCCTAATACAAACCTGTATAGACGAATAGAATGCCGACGACTTGAAGTTGACCACCACAGAGTTAATGGACACATACATGCCATCGATGATCCTCTCTGCAAACCCATACTTGCCTCCAGACCTGAAACAAATCACGTAGCTGCGTCAACATCACTTGCTGTCTTACTCAAGGAATTAAAAGAAGTCCTGCATCATTACATCCTGAAAAGTGCATAAAGAATAGAATTTGTACTACATGTGTACTATAATTTATGTAGAACTTAAATCCTTTTTGGCTACTGTATATTTCCTTTGAGATGCTCCTGTCCTTTCATAAACCCTCTTTTTTCCGGTTCCAACAATTATGAGATAACACTAAATATTCTCAAGTTAACCATGAATATTATGCAAAATCAACAATAACATTCCAAGTATAGGTATCAGATTGAATTTCCACAGTACCCCATGTGAATGGGGCAATTGAGTTCATGTACCGCTACATCATGGGGAATGTTGACAGCTGGGAAACTTGTGTTTAAATGTAAAAATACATCAAACAATTCATTACACATGTTTAAATTGGTAACCACAGCAACCAAAATGTCAGCAAAAGTAAGTATACAAGTTTCCCAGTGAAAAAGTACAAAGATATTCACAAACATGTACTGACAGCAAAAGGGACAGTTTTGTAATCTAGCTATCAAATCATCCAGGTGAACAAGAAAACATATGCACCTGGGATTCTGAACCACTAGACTTAAGTGATGGTGCCACGTAACTTATTTCAGCATAAAATTCCAGATCATTTCATACTGTACAGTTACCTAAAATAAAAAGAGTGATGGCATACACTTGTAAATAAATGACAATAACAGAGAAGCCATCTAACATGCTGCGTATGGTAACCATGGTAACAGAACACTAAAAAACCCCAAGGGTATTGCATGGGTGGGGGCGAGGTCAAAATCCCACTTTCGTGACTACCGCAGTACATAACTCTTAACTTCAACACAATGTACTGTGTATATATTCAGGCATTTGGATCAGCGCTGTACATAACTGAACCTCTTCTCTCTAACCATGCATACTGTACCTCATGGCAAGCCATGCCCAACAAAAGTTTTCATCACACAAAGTTTTTGTCCTCAAGCTTGATGGGAATTTCAGTGTGTAATGCAAATCATATTTCCTTCACAAAGACCAGAAAAAACAAACAAACAAAAAAAATGTCATATAAGCCACAATCAAGACCAACTTAGTCACTTTACAAAATGATGCTACTCTTGAACATGCAGTTAAAGAGGCATAGATCTGAAAGAAGCTGTACCTGTTTAAAACAGGTGAGGCACCATTGTAACTTACCAACATTAAAAAATAAATAAATAAATCTGTCTGCTGCTATACCAAATGTCATTGCATGAACAGCTCTCTCACTTCACACTGTTTTATTCTCTAATGTAAGTTAACACAAACATAGCAGCAATACCCACATGGAACATCAACATTCTCACAGCTAAATTCTGTTTTTACTCTTGATACATTAAACAGAATGTCACTTTTGTGTCAGCATCTTTGTTGTTGTTTTGTTTGTTACTGAGCAAAGAACTGCATATACATATGGTTTCCAGACCAGATATAACCACTTTTTTAAGGTACTGTCCAAAAACCCAAATGTTTATCTAATAGTATATCATAACTCTAACCGTCAGTAGAGAGAATTTGCACATATGCATAGAGAGGATTTTGATTTTTATTTATCTTTTTTTTTTGGGGGGGGGGGGTGTGGCCCTCTTAAATATAAGTGCACAGCACTGAGAAATTTTGGACAATTAATTTCAACATGTTCAAGTTAGTTATATCTTTCTCAGTTTGTTTTGTTTTGTTTTTTTTATATATATCTATTCGATACTGTTATCTTTTTCTTTCCACAAAATCAGTGCAGAGACAACAGTGTATAACCAGAACTGATTTTCAACAAGATTTTCAATGACAAGAAAGAAAAAAAAACACACGATAGCAGCAATTGCTATATACTATAAAACCTATTTGTAGGGACTTTCATGCACTTGTACACTACCATTACGATTAAACCAACCAGCATACCCCCTGATACAATAGCTACAAAAATAAAGCTTGTCTATTTGTACTTTGATTACACCCAGATGATCCAAAAGAAATTCAATGCAACCAGGTAAGAAAAAAAAAATGACAATTATCAGCAATTGCTATATACATATGTCTCTTTACCCTTTCTACAAAACCTATTTGTGGGGACTTTCATGCAGTTGTACACTAACATTACAATTAAGCCAATCAGCACACCCCCTGATACAATAGCTACAAAAATAAAAAGCTCGTCTATTTGTACTTTGATAAAACCCAAGTGAACCAAAAAGAAATTCAATGCAACCAGGTAACAGCTACATGTGGGAACCACGCAGTGGAGCCAGTGTGGGCTGGCGGGACAGGTGTACTCAACATACGACATTCCCATGCAGACAATATCCAACACCAGACTGCCCCCATACGAGTCTAAATGTCCTGTCTACGTACACGTCGTCCGCGGGTTGCTGTTTGTTGGAGTGGCGTGGTCCGTCCTGCTTCCTCCTGCCTCGGCTTCTGGCATCGTATGCATGACATGTGAGAAGTAGCTATCAGTCTGTCATCCTCCCTCTTACGTGTGCAACACTTCAATCCCCCACAACCAACTATACACAATAATTTTGGCACTCAGAGGCAAATTCCGTCTTTCTAGATACTAACCACGTCCTTCCAATTCAGGTTAATAAGGGCAATTCCGTCGTTTAATGCATCCCCCGCAACCTTAGATTAGTTGAATCGTTTTTAACATTTGTTCCTTTCTGGCAATTTGTTACTGCACACATTATTGACAACAGCCACATGCTACGTAGTAATATGGGATATGTGTGCATGTTTCCGTATACAGAATTACACAATTCGATTTGGTAATAAATGTCACTGGCAAATGTACATCATGGCAAATGGCGCCGAGCCTGTCAAGGTGGACACAAAACAAGATCTACACCTTACATTTTACTCCATACATCAAAATTTAATCTACAAATACAATGGTATATTGATCAATGGGAAAGCTACAACAAAGCTTGAACCAATAATGCTGCGTTGCTTTCTTTGTAATATACCTGACAGATAGCTCTAGATACCACATAATATACCTGACAGATAGCTCTAGATACCACATAAATCCCCAGACAAACAGTTTTTGCTGCCCACAACATGGCCATTTACCCTTAAACGAGGCTGACGTTGGATCTACATGTCCAAAGCAATCTTAGTCTTGCATTATAGCATGAAACAAGAACTAATAATTAAGATTTTTTAAACCTTAAAATAACTTAGGGTTGGGTTTTTTTTTGTTTTTGTTTTTTGGTCAAGGAATGGTCACCAACAAGACAGTTCATGGTTTAGGTTGAAAAAACAAGTCCCTTAAAGACACTTCAAGGTTTTGGTTAATGAGACAAGTCACCTTCATGACACTGTGGTTTAAGTTGATGAAACAAGCAAGACACTTCATGCTTCAGGTTCATGAAACGAGTCCCCCAAAAGACACTTCATATTCTAGATTTATGAAACAAGGAACATGCAAGACACTACTTCATGGTTAAGGTTGATGGAGTAAGTACTTCAGTCACATGAGACGTTAAACACCAATACTGTGCCCTTTTGGAAGGTGCCATGTATAAGAAACAAAATTTTTGGAGCTTGTTTGAAAAAAAACTTGATGCTCTCTTTAATGATCATGTTAATAATACAAAGATGCATGAAAAAATACAATTCTGTCCCAGTTGTCTTTTTGACAGTAGACAAATTAACCCTTTAAATTTCCTAGTAAGAATAAGACTTAATCAACAGCTTTCCTGACAGGTTATATCGACAACTCTTATAAAAATTCAAGGTGTTTTCTGTGCCTAAAAAGTAGGTAAAATATTGAAGCAGATCATATTTGACACCCAGGCACTTAGCTTGACAGGGATGAGAGTAACACCTGCTTTTATCTCTAAATTACGGTATCAACCTGTCAGGAATGATGATACATAAGAGATTCGAGCGGGATCCCACAAAATGAATGGCTAATTATCATTATGATATAATGAACCATGAGGTGGTGTAGTTTACCCAATAGGGTGTTCCCAGTGGGACTCGCATCAACTATCATGTACGTTAACCCTACCATGGTAACTACTACATTGTAGATGGAACAACTGGCTGTCTTTTACACCGATGGGACGCCAAGTAGCCAACCCACATCAGCAAAAACTGCTCTCTGATAGGTTTTGTCTACAGTTACCATCCAAAATATGTTTTTCTAACACTACTGAACATTGATGTAGACCCGAGGACAATTGTGATCCAGATGCTTTTGTCTGTTTTTAGCAGCAAAGGATCACGTCAAAGACAAGAGTAGCTCACTGCACAGCTATCTTCAAATTGTTTACACATCAACTACATATCATACTGTGCACCCCAAATTTATGAATCCTATTAAGCAGCTGAGACCTTGGATGTGAAATTATGATAATCCATGGAGAATTCTAGTTCCCAAGCTGTACTGCGGAGTGATTGACTTAATCATCCTCAATGCATGGAAACAAAATAGAAAGAGGAAAGAATGGATTACACACAGCTGCCCATAGACTTTTTTCCCTTATTAAACCCCTTGCCTCTTGATTTAAGACTGAGTCAACAGCTTTCCATGGCCAAGGAAAGCTGTTGACTTGGGACATGTGATCTTGATAGGTCTCATCTACAATTCTTGGTGACACTGTTTTTCATTACTACTGAAAATAGTTGAAAACACTGAAGCAGACGACATTTTACCACCAGCCTGTTTTGGCTGATGTAAGGGGGAAAAGTTAATTTCAAACTGCTACTGAGCTACTGAGCTTCAAGTCACCTGCCTTTTTTGCAGTCTAAAGACCCTATGGCATCTGAGGCACTGTTTGCCAGGCAATGCAAAAACCACTGACCAGCACAGTGCAGCAGTCCCTCTCTTGAAAGACCACTCCAATGAAGGACCACCTGCCTTCAAAGACCACCTTATACCTTGCTTGGTACTTTTCATGTTATTTATACCTTCTATGAAAGGCCACCTGTCTTGAGAGACCACAATTTGGTCATGCTCAACGATGGTTTTTAAGAGAAGTTTCAACGTACAGAATTGTTTAAATCTGTAATTTGTAAAATAAACCAAAAAATAATATTTTGTGACTAAATTGGACCCAACTTTCTAATAAAAATTAATTGCAAAATCCATAATTTATAGGACTGTGACAGTCCTGTGCTCAGCTGACCTTGTCTATAGAAACCTAAACCTTATCTTGTGTAATATTAAACTGCAAGCTTTAAAACCTTTTTTCCCCATGCATATGTCAAATGCAGAATAACTGCTCTATGATGTTGGGAATAAGGTCAAGTTGTCCATTTGCTAACTTAGCCCAGACATGACACAACAGTATAATCATGTGTAATGTGAAAGTGCTAGCTTTAAAACTTTTTACACACAAGTTATCATGCAGACATGAAATTCACAATAATGGCTCTGTGACCTTGAGAGTCAGGCCAATGTTATCAATCTCTGCACTGAACCTACACCTTATAGAAAAGAATAATCACTTGAGACATGAAAGTGCCAGCTTTAAAACTTTTTTTAGTTATAATGCAGAAATGAAAAACACAATAATATCTTCTGTGCCCTAGGAAATCAGATCAAGGTGCTCCATCTTGAACAGATTCCATTCTAGCTCACCAAAATTACATTCCCACCAAGTTTGAAATAATCTTGTTGATATATTTCAAGTAAAAGGTGAAACTTTCGCAGTCATTTATCTCAATTTAACCGTTCAAAGTGACTCAAGTTCAAAAGTAACACCACCACAAGAAACTCACTGGGTACATGTACATTTCAATACACTGTTCCAATAGTAACCTTGCATCTCAGAAGCTGCATTACCCTGATATCAGACAACAGTATTTCTGGACACTAGTACAATGGCTGCCGTTAAAATTTAACAAAAAACAACAAAATATGAAAAAAAAAAAAAATCTTTGAAGAGTAATAAATTCATTAGGCAATAGCCTTTTGAACAAATTTAGTAGAGACCCACATGAAGAAAATCACCAACAAGTTGGAAGAGAATCCAGTTGGTACTTTTGGAGAAGTTGCAAACGTGAAACTGTTCGCGTATGGACAGATGGTGAACAATGAAAGACTGACAACCATGAGAGAGCCCAGCACACTGGCAAGTTAGCTGAACTAAAAATTTGAAATGATCAGTGACAGCCACTTTTCAATAGGGCTCTCACCTAGCCTAAAGTCATACAATACATGAAAAATTGGGCAACCTGTAGTCATTAGATTGTCATTTTCTCTGCTTTTAATCTTTTCTCACATCTAAAATACTGTCAATTGAATTTTTATTTACCCAAGATTGGCGACTAAGGATGACGTGGTAGGTTTTCTTGGTTCCTCGCATGTCTCCATTTCCACCACAATCTCATCTAGGAACTGAAAGCAAAAACACGACATTATTCATAGCTCAGCCAAAACGTTTTTCTTCCGGTTCCCAGGGCAAGTCATTTTGATGTTTTACTTGCCCTCTGTTTTGATTAATTCACTTGCCCATCCATGCATTCAAACCCCATTTTGTAAAATGCAACTTTTTTGCTTACCTCCAGGGCAAAATCCTTGAAATTTGAAAATTTAAATTTACCTTGTTGTAGGTGGTAGTACCAGATGTGCATATCAGTGACCTATGCTATGGACAGACAACATTAGTAATTTATTGGATAACTTGATTTAATCACCAAAGAAGAAAGATAAATGTCATATTTTAATCTATTCATATGGGATACAGTGATTGGTTAACGAACTAAAGCTGTGGATTCAAAGAAGTTTTGTAATCATTTTAAGTTCTTCACTTTAAAAACAAAACGGTGTTATGAAATCCTTTTTCTCAAAATCAACAAACTTATCCATCCGGTATCCCCTATTGAAGTTCTCTTCTGGTAAACTTTATCAAACCCCATAAAAAGAATGTTCCCTTGTTAATGCTAATGTATAGTATTCAACACTTAATTCAATGGTCAACATGGTCAGTGTGTAGATGATGCATGGGGGTATTCAACTTTTACATCTTTACAAGTATACAAGGGCGCACACACGGTATATCATCATCATCATCATCATCATTATATAACAATAATAATAGGCTTAACACAGGGCATACTTAAGGTACACACACGGAACATATATGGGACACACAGTGTCACTTTATAATATGATACACACAGAAACATAGAGGGCAATATAGACAATAGCACTTCCACATTTAGATAAAGCGGCTCATGGTTTCCTGCCCAAAATCATTGAGTCCCAACCAGAAACACATGCAAATGATGGTTTGTATTTATCCCATAATGTTTCTATGGAATATTCTGTTTAATAGACAACAAACAATAGTTTTTCAGTTAAAAAAAGGCCAGAAATACTTAAAAAAGCATAACCACCCTACACTGCCACGCGCAGATGAATCAGTCTATTTTTCTAGAAATGTAATGCAGTACTATGTGATGCAGAAAGCAGACGAGATAGACGTAACACATACCTTTGTTACCCTCCCAAAGGTCCCATTATGGGATAAATACAAGGAATATAAAGGGTACACACAGGCTACACATATGGTACACAGACGGAACGTATAGGGCACACACAGGTCCACATAGGGTACACAGAAGGAACATATAGGGCACACAAGGTACACACAGGGTACACAGAAGGAACATATAGGGCACACAAGGTACACATAGGGTACACAGAAGGAATGTATAGGGCACACACAGGTCCACGTAGGGTACACAGAAGGAGCATACACGGCACACACAGGTCCACATAGGGTACACAGAAGGAACATACAGGGCACACACAGCCAGGGTACACAAAACATAAGGCACAAACAGGCTACTCATAGGGTAAACACAGGGTTAACCTATTATGGTGCAAATACAGAGCACACACAGGGATCACATGGGGCACAGCTGGGGTTTAGTCAGGCATCTGTCAACCCGTCACACAAAATTATGGGCGGGTCAATTTTTGCAGCTTAAAAAATACCATTAAGTTTGGTTTTTGTACCAATTTTGGCCCTAAAATGCACCATAATGCATTATTTTCTTTAAGCTTTTCCATTTTTGGAGGGAGGGGGGGCAGGGGTATGCCCCAGACCCTCCCTAGCAGGATCTTGTGCCCATCCTTCTGATAATTTGGCTTGGTAAAAGAAAATTTCTGGCTAAAAGCCTAGGGCACACACAGGATACACACAAGATACACATAGGGCCCACAGAGGGTACACATAGAGGACACACAGGGTATACCTATACAGTACATACAGGGCACACAATGACCACATAGGGCGCATACAGGGCACACATAGGGTACACACAGGGTAAACACATCAGGACCCACAGTCTTTTTCCCCTATATACACAGGGACCGATCTAGGCCTTCAAAATCTCTAGCCAAATTGGAAAATAAAAGCGAAAAAATAAAAAAATTCAACCTACGCTTTCAATAATGCATATTAAAATAAATTAGCCACTTAAAAATTTCATTAGCCAAATTCAAGAAACATTAGCATTTGGCTAATTGGCTAATGTCTAGAGTGGTCCCTGTGTACATCTGGGTCAAAATAATCATGTCAGGATAACTCTGCATGCTCAAAGGGTGACTGAGATCTAGTTAGAAGTGAATTATATAAGATTATTGTTAGCAAATATTGAGTGGTCTCTTGTATAACAGATAATTCATCCCCATTACATAACACAATCAACATGTGGTACACATGTTTGTGCATAATTAATTTTCCAGTCTTGACTGTGATAAAAATTGTGCATCTGTGTCTGGATGAATACATGGAAAGGCTTCCTGACCATGAACTCTGACTGATCAGACACATCGTGTTCTCACACCCCCAATGTTTGTCTCAGGCAATGGTTACCCTTCCTATCAACAACAGATTGTTCACTTTCCCCATCATTGCTGCAAGTCATTCCCTATTGGCCAATTATTTGAATAGCAAACAAATGATGAAAACATGATAGCAAATTCTGATCAAAATGATTCTTCAGCAATTCCTGACACCTACTATCTATGTACATGTGATTATGAGAAACAAAATTCAGCATTTGGTACCAGTTGCAAACTATGTTAGTGATGCTGATCATCAGATTTCTGTCCCTTTCTTAAACCAAAAAGATCCAACCATTTGTGTCGTCATGTCTTAAGTCGATCTACTTAAGTCAAACTTGTCTGACTTATCATTAGGATCCCAGATTCATATTTCTCGTAAAAAGACCTTTCATTAAAGTACCAGCATGCCTCTAGTTCCAGAGAAAATATCCCAGGTCAACAGCTTTTCTTGGCTCACATTGAGCGCATTGCACTCAAAGCGTGCAGAGAAAAGCTGTTGACTCAGTCCAAAATTTGGCACTTAGAGTTTAAAACAAAGTGCTCTGAATTATAAGGGTGCCAAATTCACGTTCCTTAACAAGACCTCTTATTCAAGCCGCAGCCTGATTACAATTACATAGAATATTAAAGTCCAGGTCAATAGCTTTCCACGGCACGCTTTGGGTGCATTGCACCCAAAGCATGCTGAGGAAAGCTGTTGACTCAGTTCAAAATATAGCACTGAAAGGGTTAATTGCAACATAGGCCAAAGCATGTGCATGCTACAGACACAATCGGGTCACATTTCCTATGCTATCCATGTTTTCACCACAGAAGTGCCAGGTCTTGAACCAGCAACCTTCGGCACCTGCTGCCTGGCTGCAAATGGCAGATGCACATATCCACCAGGCCATTATCCCCATGCTTAAAAAGAAATGCTTCAGTGGGGTACATTTCATGTGAAGGTCACAATCAATGCAGTTGACTACACAATGGGCCAGTACACAGTACTGTAAATAACACTAGCACAGAATTGGGGACTTCAGTCCAGCATAATAAGGAAATACCAGAAAACATCACTAAGTAATCATGGCCATCATCTGGAACCAGCAACCTTTGGCACAGGTATTAACTTTGAAATTTGCTGGAATTATTGCATTAAATGTGTATGGACATGACACTGTCATTGCGCATACACCAGAGGGGATCTTTGAGAAGTAAACAAATTTCAAACTTGGACTATGTGTCCCAAAGTTGGAAACAAAGTGCCTTACTTTGTGTCCAAAAAGAAACCCACAAAGTGCCATATTATTCCCCAGACCCGAGCCCAGCCAGACAGCCTGAACAAGGTCTGTGGGGCCAACCTTGTATATATTGACCAACGTTACCTCTGTGATCTAATGCCCTACAGTATACAATTACATTAGGCCAGTGTACACTTAGGGGTAGTTTTCTGAATGACTCTGAGCTGATGGCTCACATAACCCACTTGAATACCTTAATGGCCAATCAAAGAGGCTATAGGCTTGCGACAGTACAGCTTGGTTTAGTATGCAGCATGCATTGGGCTGAGGTATTAGAGACTTGGGTGGCACAGGCCCAATGAAACGAAACACCTCGTAAGTGAATTTAACATCCGTCGGGATCAGGCCGGGTCAAATGTGTTGACATGGTTTTGGGACCTGACAACTCTGTTTAACTCATTCCATACTATGGTCACAGGTCTTGGTCAGTGGTTCTGGCACTGCCTGGCAAGTCATGCTGCAGCTGCCGCAAGGGCAGCTGCAGCATGACTTGCCAGGCAGTGCCAGAACCACTGACTTAAGACTTATAGGCATGTTCGCACTTGAATGAAAGTGATTTTCGTGAAGTATCTGAATATGCAATTGTCGTCTTAAATCTAGCTAAATATATATGGAAATATCAGGAACTGGTATGGAATGAGTTAATCAAACACTGAATCAGGGCACTGCGCACTGTGCCCTTGTGGAAGACAACACACTTCAGTGGCAAAGATATATGTTGCAGCTATATCCAAGTTTGACACAGCGTAATTCAATAAGAGTGGAAATATTTCCAAACCCGGGAATGAAAGATCTATTAGGTAGATAGTCAAGGTGAAAACTGGACTATGTGGAAATGCTTCAAAGGTTTGCATAATTAATTGATTGGAGGAGCAGTGAAGATGAGCACTGACCTAGAGATTGGGAAATGCAGAAGTTTAGTATGAGGATACACAGTGCAGCTCATTCGAAGGTTCAGTCAGGAAATAAACAGTACAGATGACTTTAAGGTTCAATACCAGAATACACAGTGAAGACCACTATATGTTGAATGAGAAGAATATTAGTTCAGTGCAGGTCATTCGAAGGTTTTATAACATATGTATGTACACTGTATATATCCTGACTTGTACTCATGTACCCTGAAGGGGTTTTGAGAAATAAACACTCATTCATTCATTCGAAAAACAGCATGATATACAATGGAAGTCATTCAAAGAATTGGAAGGGAGAACAGTGGAGTTGTCAAAAGTTTGAAAATGTGCATATACAGTGCAGGTCATTCGACAGTTCACTGAGATGATGAAAGGTCCAGTAAGCTTATGTTACAGTGCAGATCATCCACATGTCTATAGTAAGAGGCTTTAAGACTGCAGATCGTTCAAAGGTCCAGTATGAGACTACATGCATTACAATGCAGATTATATCTAAAGGTCTACTAAGGACATGCATTGCCAGCTATTTATGGTGTAAATCAGTCAATGGTCCATCAAAAAACTATCACATTTCACATCATTTAAACGTTGAGTGAGGGGCTGTTACAGAGCTAATCATTCCAAAATCAAGTAAGAGGCTTCTATAATACACATTATTTAAATGCCCAGTATGACTCTTTTACACTGCAAACTATTCAAAGGTTCAGGATGAGAATAAAAAGTAAAGAACATTGTAAGGTTCAACAACAAGACGCATTTCTGTGACAGGGTTTAATCTAGGCTTTCCTGTTCCCCAGTTGCTTTCTTTTGAATAAAATGTACACTGAGTGTTTAAATTAAATCAACAAGACACAGAGTGGAGTTAATTTAAAGGTTCAGTAAGGACATAAACAAATAATATCATACATGGATTCAATAACAAGATATAAAATGGCAGTTCATTCAAAGATTCAGTAAGGGAATAAACAGTGGCAACCACTCAAAGGTTCAATAACATGATACACAATGGAGTTCATTCAAAGGTTTAGTGATCATTCAGTTTCAATATGATGATATCAAGGTGGCAGTCATTCCAATGTTCAGAGTGCAAATCATTCAAAGATCCCATTTATGGCTATTACAGTGCAGATTATTCAAACATCCCACTTGTGGCTATTACAGCACAGATTATTCAAAGGTCCCATATGTGGCTATTATTATGCAGATTATTCAAAGGTCCCATATATGGCTATTACAGTGCAAATTATTCAAAGGTCCCATATGTGGCTATTACAGTGCAGATTATTCAAAGATTTCATATGTGGCAATTACAGTGCAGATTATTCAAAGGCCCAGTAAGTGGCTATAACACCACATATTATTCAAAGGCCCAGTAAGTGGCTATTACAGTGCAGATTGTTCATTCAAAGGTCCATTATGAGGCCATCACACTGCAAGCCATTCAAAGGTTCCGTATGAGGCTATTACAAGTGCAGCTCATTTAAAAGATTCAGTAAGAGGCTAATACAGTACAGACCACTCACAGGCCCAATAAGATCCATTGAAAGGTAGAGGAAAAGAATTTAATGGCTCAATAAATAGATACATAGTGGTGACTATTGAAAGGTTCTCCACAAGTATATAGTGTACACCATAGTCATTAAAATGAGTGATGATACACTGTATGTTTATTGCTACCAAAATGCAGTGCTCTTTATTAGGGAATACACAATCTTAAACTATGTCTCCAGATAGTTTTTGTCCAATACATGGAGTTTTTTTTACAATATATAGACCACATCAGACATAACATATTCAAGATAGATTATAGTGGCACAGAAGTATTAAGCTGTGATCATATCAAGCAACATATTCTCTAAATTTCATGTAAATGTTATGTTTTAGTTTTCAACTTACCTAGCACAAAAGCACACTCCCTATTACACTTTGTCTTCTCAGTTAACATCTCTAATATTGATTAAATAATCCTAAACTGTTAGTAGTAATGCGGCAGTTTTGAATTTTGTTCATTAAAATATCTTCTCTACTATTTACAAGCACAAGCTTTTAACTTACCAAGCATATAGGCTGACTCTTCAGTTTTGTCCATTGGATCTGTAAAATACAATCATATTGATGGATGACACACAGTGTAAAATACAACTATGTTGGTGTATTAAGCATAATGTAAAATACAATCATATTGATGGATGACACACACTGTAAAATACAATCATATTAGTGGATTAAGCATACTGTAAAAATACAATCATATTGATGGATGACACACACTGTAAAACATAATCATATTGATGGATGGTGATGTAAATTGCAATCATATTGATGGACAAAATACACTACAAATACAATCAGATTCTTGCATACAACATAATCACATCAACAGATGGTTCACATTCACTTTAAATCTCAGGACATGTAAACTACAGAGCACACAAAGCAGGGAATCTGCATCTTATCAACTGTCTTAAAGGAAGGCACTCCTTACGTTGTATTATACATCATTGGAAAGGATTTTTCATCAGGATTTCATATCTGACGTTTATTTTATTAATTTTCACAAATTTCCGATGTTTATTGCCAAATATTAAAACCCCCACATTACCAGCAGTTCACCATTACGCGAAGCCAGTCGAGATGTCGGACCAATTAGAAGCGACTATACAACTGGCCAATCATAGCCATCGGTTGATAACGAAGCCAAGCGCACCATGATCATTGTTCAACACAAAGCCACTTCAAATAATGAAAATTGTTTCCAAGGTCGTTATCGACGTAAAGAATATGCATATGTTATGTGTTTCAATCAAATCAATTATTATTTATCAATGTATTTACTCCGTTCATGATAATCGGTCGTAAATCGTGACCGTGTAACGTGAGCGATAATATGAGCTCCGCGAGTTATCAAACGATCGGAATTCGTCACGCAGCTTGAAGTGCGCTGAACACAACTTCGTGCTTTTGTATACTGCCAATACTTCTTCTGGGATTTTCATAATAGCATTCCATTTATCTGCTAATGATGTGTCTTTTGGCCAAGAATCAAAATATCTTTCTGGATATTCGGTGGCTTGCCACCGCACGAAACACACCTTGGCATTTTCGTCTGTTCGCAGTCAATGAAAAACTTGGAACTCTCTACCGCACGGAGGTATAGAAGGCTGCAGAATACCACTGTTTCCAAATTTGGCTATAAATATGTCCAAGATCGCGCGAGGAAAGACGTGACATATCGTGACTCGTAAACGTTGCTTTTTTTTTCGCTAAATCGAGTTATTAAAAACAGTTTTAAACAACTGCTGCATATACATTGACATATATTATTAGTTATCGTTACATTTCCGACCACTTCAATTTGAAACTAGGAGTTTATTCTCATCAAGTAAAAAAACTAGGTGCAGAAGTAGGACTCCCGTGATCCGCGAAATCGCCTTTGATCTTCCATAGGTTTGCCGCTTCCGGTAATTTGACAGGTAAAGCTGATTTCAGCAACATTAAAATGCAGATTTTAGAAATATGGAATAAAATATAACTAAACCATTTTACATGTGGTAAGTGCCTGACATGAAGTTCCCAAAACACTTAAAATACAACGTAATGAGTGCCCTCCTTTAAGTGCATTCTGCAACATATGTATCCTCACAGGTGTGACACTAAGGGGCCCCAAATGGATGGAAGAGGTACTCGGACAGTAAAAACAAAAGGAGCTTCCATTCAGTAGTTCAGTCAGTTGTTGAACTCAGCTTGGAATATCATACACACGCGCGCACGCACGCACGCACGCACGCATGCACGCACACACACACACATTTTCCTAAGTCATGATACAAGGGGGACATTTAAGGCTGGGCCAGGGGTGCTTATTTATAAAGTCATTTTTCTTGCAATCTAACATGATCAGAAGTACAGGTACATCCAACTTAACCAGCTTGACATCACATTTCCATACGTATATGATATTAAAGGGGATAATATTTAGTCCCTTATCCCTGTATCTCTGGCATGATTTCCTCCTAGCATCTCACCATACTCCACCTGATACATGTATAGTGTACATCACCTGTATACATTTCTTTTGCCTGATATGAAGTCTTTGACAGTCTGGCCAATTTGGCATGTTTTACGCATGGATATGTGAAAACGTATGCTATACTGCTTACAACCAATGTTTAACATGTAAGCCCACCAGATAACAGCATTCACTATACATGTACTCCAGAGTACTTTCAATCATTTTCCACAGCAAGCTACTCTCTGTACGGATTTCACTGTACAATTGTACAATTATATGACACATAACCCACATATGTGTACAAGCTAATACATGTATCAGTAACACATATATGGCATGACAGTTTCTGAGTGCTGGTTGCAGTCAGTAACATGTATCATATGACCGGTTTCTGACTGGTTATATTATAATCAGTAACATACTCTTTGAACTGTTTCTGACTGATAATATTACAGTCAGTAACATACACATTGTACTGTATGACAGGTTTCTGCTTGGCTATGTCACACTCAGTAACATGAAGAGTATGACAGGTTTCTGACTGGTTACATCACTGGCACTGGTTATATGACAATCAGTAACATGTACTGTGTGACAGGTTTCTTGACTGGTTTTATTACATTCAGTACCATATGAGCTGTATGACAGGTTTCTTGACTGGTTATACAGTGGTACCTCTCTTGAGAGACCCCTCTAATGAGAGACCGCATATCTTTTTAAGACCGCTCTCTCAGAACACTGTGCTATCTTTCCATGTTGTTGCACCTCTAATGAAAGACCACCTCTTTTGAGAGACTGCATTTTGACCTGCCGTAGGGGCGGTCTCTCAAAAGAGGTACCACTGTATTACAATCAATAGCATGTAATGTATCACAGGTTTCTTGACTGGTTATATTACAATCAGTAACATATACTGTATCACACGTTTCTTGACTGGTTATATTACAATCAGTAACATACTGTATGACAGGTTTCTTGACTGGTTATATTACCATCAGTAACATACATGTACTATATGATAGGTTTCTTGACAGGGCATATTTCAATCAGTAATATGTTCTGTGTAACAGGTTTCTTGACTGTTATTACAATCAGTAACATAAATGCACTGTATGAGAGGTTTCTTGAAAGGTTATGTTACAATCAGTAATATGTAAATGTATGACGGTTTTCTTGACTGGTTTTATTGACTGGTGTTATTGACAGGTTTCTAAACTGGTTATATTACAACCAGTAACATATACTGTATGACCGGTTTCTTGACTGGTTTTATCACAATCAGGAACATATACTGTATGATAGGTTTCTTGATTGGCCATATTACACTCAGTGACATGTGCCAGAGAGGTTTACATATACTACACACAATCATTGAAATATCCCATATAAAAGGCACCATAACTACACAATCAGTACCATGTGCTTAGGAGCACATGTAGACAGATGTGGCTTCCAAGCATCACTATGCTAAGGTTATGTTTATTTCCTCACTGTGCATTGTGGACACACCAATCAATTGGCATCAATATTTCATGCAGGCACACACACAAGGAAGCCATCATCTTAACTCATTCCATACCAGTCCCTGATTTTTCTGTATATGTACCTAGATTTAAGACAACAATTGCATATTTAAATTCTTCATGAAAAGAGCTTTCGTTCAAGTACCAACATGCCTGTGGTCTTAAGTCAGTGGTTCTGGCACTGCCTGGCAAGTCATGCTGCAGCTGCCGCATAGGCAGCTAGCTGCAGCATGACTTGCCAGGCAGTACCAGAACCACCGACCAAGACCTGTGACCATAGTATGGAATGAGTTAAATCCATAGCTCTCTTTATTGAATAGCAGACAAGCATGCACACATAATACCTCATAAGGTAGCTCATCAAAAAATGACACAGATAAAGCCCAGGCAAAATAGAAAATAAATACCGGTATGCGTTCTTTGTCATACATGGTACTGAGCTCTTCAAATGTGCCGTCTTCATCCTACTGTGGACCCATATACACGTACTAATAGGGTAACCCCCCCCCCCCCCCCCGATCTTCTTCAGGTCAGAGAATTAAGCTAAATTGATGCACAATTATTTAAATTTATTTGTATTTTACAATGATTTTCAAACTGTTATATCCACATGTTCCAACTGTAGGATGGAGCTGATTTTACAGCATTTTTGCCAGCGGCCAAGCCCCCACTGGGAGGCATACAGTATAAACACTTTGCATCCTTTGAACCACCATCAAATCTGATGTGGATTATCTAAAAACAGATCCATGTCCCTGACATGCTTACTAATCAGTGCATTCTGTGATGTCCACTCACCAAGGTTAGAAAAATTCAATTACTGTGATCCCTTCTGTGAGGGCCTACGCATGGGGCATGCCCAAAAATGGGTCCTATAATGCAGGTGATCTCTCCACTGATATCAAATAAAAAAAAAAATAGTATTGAAGACAGGATGAATGTGGTCCAATTAAGGCAGGTGTTCTCTAAATGAGGAACTTAAAACCAGCCCTGAATATGACTGATGATGTCCAAAAGATAATACCAAAAAGCTAGTCATAATATGAAATACACCCAACAGATTATCCTAAAAATCCAGAACTAACTATGAAGATATATTTAATGGATACTACTTAAAAACCAGTTTTAACATGAAGATACATCCTACAGATTATCCTAAAAAGCCAGCAGTAAAATTGAAGATATATCCTACAGATAATACTGAAAAAGTAAAACATTACCTTTGCATTCCAGCCTCAACAAGTGTAAACAATTAGTGAAAAAGTCAGTCCCAATATGAGTATATATCCAACAGATGATCCGAAAAAGCCAGTCCTAATATATATTTTGAAGATTATCCTCAAAAGTAAGTCCTAATGTTAGGATATATCTTGCACATATCCCAAAAAGCCAGTCCTAATATTTATCTTGTCCATTACCCTAAAAAAAATCTAATATGAAGATGCATGCGCTAACTTCTTGTGAACCTTTATGGATCTATTCACTGAAAGGCACAGTGTTCTGAATTAGCTGTAAGCATACTGTTAAAGTACTGAGTAGATACTATAAAAGTATGCTTACAGCCACATATATTTGAGAGAGTGTGAGACTTTTCGTAACTTTGGTACAAAGCTAAGTGAACAAGTGAAGTGGACAATATATACATACATACATACATACATACATACATACATACATACATACATACATACATACATACATACATATATATATATATTGCACATGCAGAGATTTGGAATGGGAAAAGGTCAGCCACATGTGCTGAAATATTACATCCAATACCTTTATGTCCAGTCTGCAGACAACTGTTCTTTATTTGAATGTCAATAAATGTTCACCAAAAAAAAAAAAATCAAAGATGTGTACCATCAATAAATTTGAATTGAATGTTGCTGATTGGTGTTTATCGAGTTCACATATAATTTGTCTTAGCACTTCTTTGAACCAGTAAAATCAGCCAAGGTGCAATCAGGATCATTAAACATAAGGCCTCTGCATGTATGAGTACAACACAAAGAAGTTAAAACTCCTCAATACAATTGTGTTGTGAGGGGCTTAATATTTTGTGAAGAATATTGGAAAGACCATCCCTTGCCCTTGGGCTTGGGCAGGTCCAAGAGCTGCGGACTTTTGTGGTGCATGATGGCTTCTCTTTTAATCTACATGATCACATGGGCCTAGGTTTATTCCTTTGTTTTGTACAGAAACCTTTCAAAATCACTCGGGACAGGCACATTTACGTGGCAGTAATTTATTTTTGTTCTTTTATTGTTAGGAGAAAATAAGTTGATTGTTTATCTGTGACACTTTAAGTCTTTACGAAACATGCAAAGATAGCCCTATCAAAATCTGACACAGAGTCCTTTTCTCATAATTGCTAAAACACCCCCAAGACCAATGTCTTCAACTGCAAACTTGCAGTGAATGGTGCTTGACATCAGGAACGAATCTGTGTCATCCACATCCAAATGCTATGTGTTTTTGTCTCTAATTTTGGTACTAAATCAGCTGCAAGATTTACACATTCATGGTATTCGAGTAGGTTGGACAATCCTATGTACATCAAGGGAAACCATAAACTCAGTTTCTTTGTCACGGTATGCAGAGTAAGAGAACCTATACTCATCTTCTCAGGGAGTTTAAACAGCTGTGTTGACGGAGTGAACTTATACCTGTCATAACTATTTACTGAACTATAGATTCCCCGCTGAGTTTGATAAACATATAGAATGCTGATTATTATGCTCCGCTAATCACTGTGTCAGTGAGATCAGCCAGCAGTGCTGTCCCCATAAATTTGTCCCCCCCCCCCCTCCCCGAAAAAAAGAAAAAAATATCAATCGGATGAACATACAAGACAACAGCATTATGCCTGGTGTACATACATGCTGCATATTTCCTTCTCCAGAAGCAAGGAATCACACATGATAAACCCTGACTTTCATGATGAATTGGCAGGGTGCATAGAGAGCTGCTGGCTGTCTGGACTACTATTATGGTGGTCTCTCCCTACACAGGTCCTCCCCATGCGGCAAGAGTGGTGTCTATAATTGTCATTTTATTCTGCCCCTCAAGAGATGCCATCCCTCTTATCACTAGGCCACATTTCTGGTCCATTCAGAGTGGCCTTCTAAGAGGGGCTCCACTGTATTTGTGTATTGGTACATCGTGCCCAGGTCTACAAAGATTTAATCTTTAAAGCATTGATTTAAGATTGAGTCAACAGCTTTCCTCGGGGCACTTTTCACGCATTGCGCGCAAAGTGCCCCGAGGAAAGCTGTTGACTAAGACTACTTTTTACTTTAGACTAGGCTTGCTGGTATTTGAATGAAAGGTATCTTCATGAGGAATTTAAATCTTTTAACCACTATATGTTTAATAGTAATCAGAAAACAACTATAGCAGTGATTAGCACTTTAAGGGTTAATATGCTGGTCTGCTTGTCACGAGAAGGGTAGCCATCATACGCCTATGCCATGGAATCTGAGCACTCCTTGGGAAACACGTAAATATAGAAACCTGTTACGATATGCTGACAGCCCCGGGCGCATATATTCACAGGTACTGCATATCTATGAGCACCAGCCAATCTTGTTTTTCGCTCTGAGGTCACTGAGTACATCAGATATTTTACCGAGGAACGTGTGACAATCCATCACACAGCTCCTGTATTACTTCTTGTTCGCATGAGAAAAATCTATAGACTAGAGACTTTCACTGTGAAAATTAAACAGTCCCCGCACTTGGATGTGTGTGAAAGCCGGATAATGTCACAAAAAAGATTACGAGTGATGCAATTAAGTATTAATCAAATCTTCACTATATCCGCATACCTTTGTTGACAAAAAGAAACAGACATGCACATAAAAAGACTCTCCCATGCAAAAAGTATGAATAAATTTGTTCAAGTACCTCAAGTATTATTGATTTATTAATGAAGAGGGGATGAGGAAGTCCACTATTATTGACATTCAGATCATAACAACATGGTACTACAGCTTAAATGCAAGGTGAGGTACATGTGGTTGTCAATAATATCATCAACAGTCGCCAGGGATTGTTTGTGTATTTTCCTTATAATTCCTACTCGAGTATGTCCGACACACTTGCAGAGATCGGACATCTTAAGATTAGAGATGCAAAGCCTGACCTTTTGACCTCCTCTGTAAGATGTGTGATACATGTCTGCATTTGAGCCATTTTGATTGTACAACAAAGCCCCAAACTGTTAAGCTCTCGTACACAGTCTTGTCAACTGCCTTTCAAACATCCCCATCCCTTAACACATATACTCCTCTCTGTAACACTTCAACCTATGTGTCCAGCACACAGAACGTACGATGGGAGACTTACACCAACAAGGTGACAGCAAAGAAGACCATCAAACTGCACTTTTTTTTAACTACAAAGAATGCTTTATACAATAACGCAAATTCTCTCTGACAGTTCATCTCCTGCATTCACGAAAGGCCCCGAGATGCAGCGCAAATTCATTTTCCAATCTCCTTTGTTGAGAAGGCCTTCCACAGAGTTTCTCATTAACACGCCAACCTCTGCAAATTACTCCCAGTGTTCTCTGTGTGCTTCACAGGAATTCTCGCCTGGTTGAGACCAATCTTTTCACCTGCTGAAATATTAGGGAATTGCAAGTCTGATTTACAGAATGACGAGCACAGGAATTTGTGAGGAAATGACTGATGTGACAGCATCAATAGTCCTCCAGACCATTAACTCTTTAGATGGATCCCATCATTAATGTGCTTCAAGCAAGCACGTAGATACAGTAGTCCCTCTTTTGAGAGACCACTCCTTTTGGAGACCACCTCCTTTGAGAGACCACAATTGTCAGGTCTCTCTGTAGTACTTTTCATGTTATTTTTCCTCTTTTGAGAGACCACCTGCTTTATATGACCACCTTTGGGGTGGCACTAGGGGCGGTCTCTCAAAGGAGGGACTACTGTACCTGTAATGAGCTGAGAGACACAGAGAGTCCAGTATGGGTAGCCCATTGAGGATAGTGTTGGGATCACGAGTTGTTGGATTTTCATGTTTTCACCAGCCGAGCGAAAACATGAAAACCCTACGTCTGAAACTTATCATGAATGGGTTATCCTACATGGGTATAAAGGATAAGGACACTCCAACACCGAGTGATCCAAACTTTATCCCCAGTCAAAGGCCACCCACACTAGATTTTCTTTCTTTTTTGTCTAAAAACAGCAAATATGCACCAAATCAAAGTTCTATTAGAGAAATATATTTGAAAGCGATGCCATTTTGAAAGTGGGAGGAGTTGTTAATTAAATACACCATGGCCTTCAGACATAGGAAAATACAATCTCCAACTAACCTTTTCTTGGTTAGGATAAGAATGAGTCAATAACTTTCCTTGCTATATGTTCAACAACCAGTGCTCAATTCATATCAATAAAAGCTGCCTGATGACCAGGGGCATGCTTTCACTAGAAAAGATATCGGAATAAAAATGTTGAACAACTAACATTTCACGCTTGGCCACTTTTGGCCATTGTAAGCATATTGGGTGGCAAAAGGGTTAAACTGCCTCATTATTGTACATGTGAAATCTATGATTGCGAAGCCCTGGCAATCCTGAACGAAGAACACATGAAGAATGAGCTTCTGCTATGGACTATATATCTGTACACGTCTTCCATGCATACACTCGACCATTTATTCGACTTAACACCCAGCACTAAACGGTAGATTTTTTCCTGTAGATACGAGGAAGTGCACAGGTCACAATACCCAGGCTGACACTGCATGCTCCCTGCTCACACGGGGCTTTAATCAATAAACGAGCGGAAAGCAACCGGAATTTTAGCACAAAGAAGTGGCCAACAGGGGACAAGTTTACTATTCATCCTGGACTGAACTCTCGAGGCAAACCGGAGCACAGCCACTTGGAGGACACATGATTTCATCCTGTGCCTGGCGGTTGACCTCTGAGAGGCTGCATACAACTGAACTCCTTCACCTTCTACACTTGTTACATATATGAACACAGACAGCTGTTAAAACATCGCCATGCTTTTAACAGATGCGCAAAATTTCACTCATACAAGTGTTTGGTTACTGCACCTTCAGATTTGAAGCAAACGATTTGAGTGTTTCTTTTAACCAAAATGAAACAAAAAGTAGGTTGCACGAAAGGTGAGTAGATGTCTTTGAAACAGCAACATATATCTGCTGCATCTCTCTTCTCACTGACCGGTAACTTGACAGATAAGAAAAGCTACCAACAACCACAATCACATAGTCTCACTTCTATACTGTATCAGCCAAAAAAAAAACAGTCCCATAATCACATTCCTACATGGTACCAGCAAAAACCAGTCATATAGTCTCACTTCTATATGGAAGACTACAATCACACAGTCTCATTTCAATTTGGTATCAGCAGAGGCACAACCAGATAGTCCCACTTTTACATGGCATCAGTATAACCCTGAGTCACAAGGTCTCAATTCTACACACTATAACCCTGAGTCACAAGGTCTCACTTCTACACAATATAACCTTGAGTCACAAGGTCTCACTTCTACACAATATTGGCTTTTTTTTAAAACCAATTTTATGACATACTCTCACTTCTGCCACCAAGATGAGACATGACGTCAATTAAGACCACAAGACTGCCTTGGCATCTCAGTACATGTATAAATTTATTCCATGGTCACAGGCCTTGGTCAGTGGTTCTGGCAAGTCATGCTGCAGCTGCCCATGTGGCAGCTGCAGCATGACTTGCCAGGCAGTGCCAGAACCACTGACTTAAGACTATAGGCATGTTGGTACTTGAACGGAAGCTCTTTTCATGAAGAATTTAAATATGCAATTGTCGTCTTAAATCTAGGTAAATATATGGAAAAATTAGGGACCGGTATGGAATGAGTTAACACAATCGAATTTGAGTCAATTTTCAACCACAGATATGATATAATACTGCAGCAATAACATACTGTTGTTTCTTTTACCAACCGACAACAAAACAGGTCATATACATGTATATAAATTATTAAAGAAGTGTACATCATTGGGCCTGTTTTGTTGAAATTGCCTCAGCCTGGTTCTCCAGATGTGCATACGTGTACTGGAAACCAGGCTGTCCTTTGAGTCGGTGAAACTTGCCCCTGACCACATACCATATCATCTCTATCAGGTCATGCCACCGATGAGATTGTTATTAGAAAGGCCTTTATTAGAAAGGACTTTCGAGACCCCCTCTTGTAGGTTCTCATTTCAGTAACAGCTGGCATCACGCTTGCTATTACCAATACCAGTAGCAAAACTCGACTAACTGGCATGGTGACACATTCTGGCTTCTGTGTCACCCACCTGAGGTGTTACATATGACAATACAAAAGGGACCATGTGTGATTAGTGGTGCTGCATTGATTAAACAAATACATGTAACTGTACACCATACCTCATTTTCTTCCATGGGATTACAATGAAAGTAACGGTGGACAACAAAAGCACGATTTGGGCTTTGTCCTGAAATATGTATTTTATATTCAGTGCTACCTGCTGTAAGTGGCCACATACAGCAGATGACCTGTCACAGCAGGTAAATTTACAAATAAACTGACTTTTATGTCTGAGCCTAGTGGACACAATAAGCAATGCAGCTGTTCAAAGCAGTGGTTGCATACAGCAGGTACCACTGTGTGTGTATATATACATATACAGTATATATACAGTGAAACCTCCCTATACCGAACACTGTTGGGACCGGAAAAAAATTTCACTATAGTGAGGTGTTCGGTATAGGGAGGTCCGATAGCATTGAAAGTATATATTTGGGACCAACAAATGGTGTTCAGTATAGAGAGGTGTTCGGTATATGGAGCTGTTCAGTTAGTGAGGTTTTACTCTGTGTGTGTGTGTATATATATATATATATATATATATATACACATTATAGTTAAAACACGGCAATGGTATGGTCCTGAGGGGCTAGTGCGACCGGTTTCTTTCCTTGTGGAACTCTTCAGGCACAATGTCAGTTAAACCCCTGATAATGCGTTCCACTATGTAGTATGAGATGTGGTACAGTTCCCATGTGTAAAGTGCGGAAAAAAATATATATATATACATACATATTATATATATATATATATATATATATATATATATATATATATATATATATATATATATATATATATATATATATATATATATATACATATATATATATTGCACATCTTGTGGCGGTACATGTACCACATATATACATATATATATATATATATATATATATATATATATATATATATATATATATATATATATATATATATATATGTGGTACATGTACCGCCACAAGATGTGCAATATATTACTGCTGAATGAAGGTCTGAAAATGCATTTTATTTATATACCCTTGGCCAATTACACACACACACACAACAGCCTTCCGGAGAACTCGTCATCTTTTTATCTCATGTTATCACTTTGTAGACATTGTTATGACACAGGTCTCAGTTTCATCACAACCATGCTACCGAGGCTGTAACATCATGCAAGGGTGACACGAGGGCCCTGTTCATTTCGTTAGTGATTAAAAACTTGCAGATTAACTTCCTCTTATATCCTCTACAGGCAACTAAATGTGTACTTAAGATTCACCCAGACCTGCTTTGTCTTAGCCCGTATAGTGTACATGTATATAATTTCACTCAGTCTTTAGTCTGCTGAAGTGTCACAGTTGAGGTTTATTGGAAAACAAGTTGCTGTACATCAGTAAGACATGAACGGTTAAGATCCATCTCCTAAATTAGCTTCCTAATGGAAAGTTTCAGTTTTTCATGTGAGTGACAGAACACACTGCAGATATATGCATGAGATCAATACCACTTGAGATATAGCAAATATAGCCTCCTCTTTTGGGCTACTCTCTGCACAACCCTGGAACCCACTCAGAGGGAATAGGGTAAAAGACAGTGGTTCACTGCATGTATAGCCTTACAGTGAGACACTGTGGGTTGGTTCTTGATGGCCACGATCACAGATCTAATTGTGTCAATTTTCGCAATATTTTTGGCGAGTGCCATGCTACTGTGGCTTGAATTGCCACATCCCTTGGTCTTCTTTACACTCTGATTGACCGCATAAGTACGTCAAGATCTATAGGTATGATGTGAGAGCGTATGAAGGTATCAAAGGCATGTCCTCATATGAGAAAATGACCAAATTAATTTACTAGCACAGTTCCTAAGTGTGCTGAGATGAACAGGAATAATTTATTCATGTACACCACCTTACATGTTATGGTCACAAACAAACATAGCAACAAAGAGATGACGGCAAAAAGGAATGAATCAAATATACTATACATACATAAAACTGGTGCACCATTAGTTATCAATATCATACAGCAACTTGCATAATACAGTAACACAGCCAGCTTAGCATCCTAGTCTTATTTCCATGTTTCTGACAAATAATTTACATGTTGAGCTGTTGCAGGACTGGTTGGCAGGCTACTCATTTTTATGATATGTAAAAACTTATCTAGGTTTCCATCTCAAAATTGTCTTTTACCTTACAACATGAGCTAAACTTGTACATATATCTCCAAGCCCAATTGTCACATCACTATTATGCCATTTTGTTGTTGTTGTTACTTAAGTTACAAGTTTACCTATGGATGACAACCTTGAAGAACAATTTAACCTCCAACTGAGGTGTGTTTTCAAAACATGTTCTTAACAAGGGACAAACGGAATCCATAACAGATGCACCCAATAATACTTTTATACTCCCAAATTAACACAAATATATATCACATCATCTGATAGTATTAAACACACAGGATCACACAAGCATCACCAGCTACATGTATTTTTGTGTCTGACTGAGAGCTAAACGCCTTGGAACTGTCATAGCTCACATCAAATACAAACTTATTTTTGTAGTTCATTCCACATATATCAAGAGTATTACTATCCAGATAATACCATCATAACTATGATAACTACTTTAAGGGACAGCCCTAGATGTCCTGCAGTATTCACATGTATAATTTGAACCTGTATACACACACACACACACACACACACACACACACACACACACACACACACACAAACACACACACACACACACACACACACACACACACAAAAACCCACATAAAAATAGCCCCCCAAAAAATAAAAATTTAAATGTGAAAAAAAAAATCACAGCTGCACCTGTTGAGCATATTATAATCCAGACATACTCCAACATGTTTCAAAGCAATAAGCCACATTCATTTGAAGTTTTTTTTTCACGTTTTCCCCAATTTTCTTTTTAATCACTGGAACGTGACTATTTGGAAGACTTGGTGCAGACCCATCACATTTAAAGAGGATCCAGCGTACAGTTTTTGAGAAAAACTTGAAAATGTGAAAGTGTCAGCACATGACAGGTGGAGGACCAAGATACTTATCAGTCAGCTGAGCTAAAAACACGACTGTCTAAAACCTTAGGCCCACCTGACCAGAAGGCAACCCACATTCACAGGCAGTTAGAAGATTTACAGCTAAAGCCATAAAAATGAAAACCTACAGGTCCACAAAGGAAGATCTATAGCCACATAAATGAAGAAGACAACTTACAACTACACAAAGAAAGACCTACAGTCATAAAAAAGAATATCTACAGTTACACACGGAAAGAAGACCCATAGCCATTGACAGGAGGATCTATCTAAAGATACAAGATTTCATACGAAAATGTGGACTTCTTTGAAGAAGTGACTGTCAAAGCTCTTGTTGCTCGAACAGTACTGCTTTTGAGAGCTTAGATGCTTCATGTAATCTCAACATTGCAAAATTCAAGAACTTTTCAAGGATTAAAATCTAATCTTTCGAGGTCCATCCTTATATGCCTACAATGATGCAGAACCTCTAACTTTTCAAAAGTTCAAAATCCCATAAAATGATTGGATGTAAAATGCTTAATGAGTGGTACAAAGTCATAGATGCCAACCATAACCAGACATTTACGAGGAAATCTTCAGGGTTTTACTGAGCATGATCTTAAAATTTAGATACTGTGAACAAGCTTGATTGTTTTCAGAGTTTTGTGTAAACACATTTTATTTTGAAGTGATTGTGGAAGTACAAAGGCATAGGCCACTGAAATTCATCTCATCTGCTCATGAGTTTTGAGGTTTTTCAATTTCCACATGATTGTCAGGGTAAGCATTTTCGTATGTCCCACAAAACGCAATGACATACATTGAAAAGAAAATATAAGAACCTACGATATATATTAAATTTGAACATGACTACCCACGTTAACAGCAGGCATGATCCGCAACCCATACAAGGATACCATTCAGCAATCTGCCATAATTAAAAGCTGCTAGTGGTCTGGCCCACGTGTGGAGTTTTTCTTAGTGTCTCACCCTCTTCCCATCATTCATAGTAGTCAGCAAGGTGTTCAGACTGGGGGGTAAAAGGAGATCTTGTCACATGCTATGAACACAAAAATGGTGCATATTTTTCCTATCTGTATATATGAAGTGTCCTTCTAGGGACCAGTGGTCAAGATGCATCAAGGACACAAAATGATTAACAAAGAATATAGCAGCAAATACACAATTTTGATGAGGGACACACATCATAAATTGGTCAGATTTTCTGCTAATTTCAGGGTTTGCCCTGATGATGAGGGACAGTTGGTATCTCTGGCATATGATGGAGTGATGATGGGAGTCCAGTATTCATTGTTTCATAGGCGGTACGCTATTGCTTTCATCTCTCAATCCAGGCATTCGCCAATACAGGGGCGGGCCAACAAACCTTAGTGTAATAGAACTAGGCCATGGTGTATTAGAACTGAGCCATGGTGTATGAGAAATGGACCATGACATAGGCCAGGCAGGTGCATAGGCCATTGCATTCGGGGGTGGGGGAGGGGAGGGAGGCAGGATGGCTGGGAGCTACATCTTCGTGCATATAGTTCATACACAGGTCAAAACATCACTAAATGCAATTTCGGTGAATGAGCGGGGCTTCCTTTGAAGTACAAATGTAACTAGATATCATTAAACTCAAAGCCAATATCAGTGTCTGCTTGCATAACGCTAACAACCGCAGGGTCATTTGTCCCCGGGGCCAGTGCAGAAGGCTATTCAGCATATACTGTCCTGAAGCCAGTTTTCCTGCCACCGTCAGTTTTTGTGGTACGCTGAGCAATTTTAGTCAATGCATGACTGCTTGGACTGTTAACATTTTAATTTATTCTATATTGGGTGGTTTGCAAGCATAATTGATATTTTTCAAATTAAATGCTGCTTTGATTAGAAATTATTTCTGACATCACCACCATCCTGCACAAGGTCGGTACCAGGAAAACTGTGACGCCCCAAAAACTGGTAAAGCCACAATACAGGCTCAGGCCTAATGTTATTTTCTGCAAAACTGTCCATGGTAGGGCTGAGTATGGTCTCTGGAGTCCAGATCATCATCTAGGTGGTCAATTTCTACATGTAGGCCTACAGCATCCACTTTTGCTTCTTCTGTTTTTTTTCCCTCTCACCGTCCAGAAGTCACACTTCCACTTTTGATGACAGCTAAATTGTGCTCTGGTGGGCAAGAGTGCTGTCTGCCTGGCACGTGCAAAAGTCAGTGTCATCCCTGATTGAGGACACCACATATATGGCATTACTATATGACGTTCCCTTCACTGCATGTACAGTTTATGGATCAATATGTGAATTTTGCCATACATGTTGTAGAAATAACTACATCTAAATTTATTCAGTACCAGGTGGTGCCTATGAGACAAAACAGTTGTACGATGAGAAACTCGAGTGCACGATTGGTTACACCACAGCTATGTGGCAAGAAAAGGTAATTGACGTAGCTTTTCTTGCCACATTGCTGTGGTTTAGCCATACACGCATATTCATTTCTCATCGAACAACTATTACCAGCACATCTGGGTAGAACAAGATTCAACATAAGTGTTTTGGTTTATAATTATATCTCTATGCCAACACACACATTTTGTTTTTCCTGGAATTCTTTATTTACTTATTTCGCCCTGATTTGGTCTGGAGCTTTTTCTTGGACACCCCAATACCTAGAAATGCCAAATTTGCCATGATGATTCACCTAGCAGTGAAATTGTGCATATTGTATTGTGTAGTCAAGATGTTTTAAATTATGCAAATTACGAGCATTTAAAAATTTAAATCTTTGACATCTTCAAAGACTATTATAAATAGAGATATGTTTTTAAATACTGGCTATAGGTTTGTGAGGGTCGGCTATCTAATTGATGTGTTTTAGGATTTGGGGCAATTGAAATTATACAAATTCGGGGCATTCGAAAATTTAAATCTTTAATGTCTTCAAAACTAATATTGATAGAGACACAATCACAAATGCTGTCTATGGGTATGTGGGCAGGGGCTATCTAATAGATATGTCTTCAGATTTGTAGCAATTGAAATTATGCAAATTAGTGACATCTAAAGTTTAAAATCTTTAATATCTTCAAAACTAATATAGAAAGAGACATGATTCTAAATGCTAGCTATAAGTTTGTGAGAATGGGCTATCAAATGGAAAAGTAGGAGTATCATGAGGTGCTGCCACCTAGTGGAAAAGGCAATAACTAAACTTTCAACTTCTTCAGTTATATGGCATCCATGCATAACTTGCACATTCTCAAGTTTTGTGTATTAGAACATTACATTTCAATCTTTATTTTTTGTAGCACAGACAGATTTCCTGTGAAGCAAATCTTTTCTAGTTTTAGTCTACATGTGTCAAACTTCAGAGCAGGCCCTTTCCTTGCCTATTGCCAGACACTGCACCTTAAAATGAATTGAGCCCACACATTTTATAGAGCTTCATTTCACATGTTTGTCATTGTGTATCACAGATAATTCCTGAATACCCAACACCTGTTATGACTCACAAAAAACAAAAAAAAAAAAAAAAAAAAAAAACAAACAAACAAGAGGCCTATGGACCTCGATACTTATACACTTGATAAGTCATCAAGTTATACATGGCCAACATGACAAATATCATTGGCAAGTGAACTCTTCAACTTTACAGTACCAGGTACTTGGAATAAATGTATGTTGTTAATATTATAGGATACATGTCCGACATTGATATACAGATTATGTCCGATATTGATATATGTGAGGTGTTCCCACAAAATCAGTCACATGGTCACCAACCTATGATATTGAGATCTATATTATATATATCAATGTCAGACATGATCTGTATATCCTATAAATTTGGCACATCCAGCCTTTTTTTTTTTTTTTTTTGAGATACAGAATTTGACATCTTTCAACAGACTTTGGCTCATAATTTTGGTCAAAATGTAGGTGGTGCCACAAGTATCACAAGCAATTGAGATTTTGACTTCCTTCACAATCCCACTACATTTCATGGAGATCAACAACAAAAAGAAAACCCCAAAAAATAGATAGGCTAGATTGTTCACAAGATTTTCACATTTTGAACCTTATATTCCAAGTGGCCATAATAACCTGACCTTCAACTCTTATAACACATTTGTTCCATTTAAAATATGAACCCCAAGTCAAGCTTTCCTTAGAAGGTCTGTTTATCCACATTAATAACTTTTTGAGTTATCTACAGGGGGGGGGGAGAGAGAGAGAGAGTAAAAGTAGAGTTTTGTGTACAGTAAACTCTTTCACATTTTTTATTTGAAGGGTCAGTTCACTTCTCCATTGATATCCACGCTATGCTGTATTGTTGTGAAGTCACTTGTTCCATATTTTACAGGCCTAGTGAGATAGAAAAAAAAATTGTCAGTCATCCATATTATATGAAATATTAGTGTTGGACATGATCTATATATCCTATAAATTTAGCATGTCTGACTTATATCATTTTTATGAGATATGAAATCTTGTATTTTTCAACACACCTTAGCTCATTATTTTCATTGACTGTAGCTGGCACCACCAGCACTATAGGCTATATAGATTGTGACTTCCTCCACAATATCATCAAATCTTATGAACATCCAGAAAAGACTTAAAGATGCTACAGCTTTCACAAATTTTTTGCATTTTGACCCATATATTACATAACACTGTAGGTGTGCCCCCAATATATCAAACTAGGCGTACATTTTTATAGTCGAAATTTTAAGTCATGAATGTTACATGGGCCTAATGTGAAAACTGTGATCAGGACTCTATCAATTAGGACTGTGTCATGTCAAGACTGTATCATGTCAGGGCTGTATCATGTCAGGACTGTTTCATGTTCACAGACAAAAGTTAATGGAGGTAAGGACAGAAGAAAGGATGGACTGACAGATGGAAGGACAAACAGACAGACATGACTGATTGACTAAGTTCTGTGACTAATGTGGCCGGCAGACCTAAAGAAGATCTTTCTCTGTCTTTTATTTTTAAGTAATGGATCATAGCATATAATTCTTCATAAATCCTTCATGGGTATTCAATGCCTTCCAAAAACCATTTCATAAAGGGACAATAAATAACACACCATAATACATATATGACAACAGGTTCCCTGTCTGCAGACACTTTGCTGAGTCTCGTTCAACATACTGGTCTCTTGTGTGACAAATCACCCAGCTTGAGACCGATCATATTTGTCAGACCTCTAGTGGTTAAGCCTCTCACGTTACTGTATCTCTATTGTGTGGCTCAAGATGTCACCTGCTTAGAAACCACTTTTCGACCTGGCCTCTGCTCGGTCCCTGGGGAGATACCACTGTGTAAGGAGATTATAAATCACTTTTGTCAGGGTGTGAAGTGAATGGGAGAAATGAACATCCATTCTTGAGTGATATTTAAAACGATTAACCACTGAGATCATACTCAATGAATGCTGTTATCATGCAGGTTTTTAGTGTCTGAGACTAGTAAAGAAAATGGTAAAAAAAAAACAAACTATTAGACACTATGGAGCCAGTGTCTGAGATAAACCAAATGTAAATTTAAGGGAAATTGTGAATCCTATTTGTGTTCAAACAAAAAGTAAGATCAGTGCTCATCAGTTAATACAAGTAATATGAGTAACCGAAAACACATAATTTATTGTCTTGAAGGAATACATCTGCATAAAAGTTGATTGACAACTGAACTGATATATGATTATTGAGACTGTATTGCACGATCGATATTTATAAATGACACTGTCATTGAACATTAATTATTGTAAAGACGGTACTTAAATGGGTTCCAGTTATATAATAAGGTGAGCTTTTTCTGGAACCCACTCCATGTGTATGTATGCATACATGTATTTATGGGAAATAAACTTCATTCATAGTACACAGACAATAAGTAGATCCTCAACGTTTAACTCTTTCAGAGCCAAGTTTTGGACTGAGTCAACAGCTTTCCTCACATTTCCTAAGCATGCAAAGGAGACCAGACCATAATATTCGCTGGATCTATAGACATGCTGGTACTTGAATGAAAGGTGTTTTCACAAGGACTCTGAATCTAGCACCCATATTAGAATTCAGCTCAGTTCATCTGAAGTAGTTCGACTTTAGTCGCAGTTGGTTTTGCGAGTTAATTGCCTGTCAGACGGACCTCCTACACTGAGCTGACTGACGATAAACATGTAGAAATGAATCTGTTTGACATCGGTAACAAAATAGATCAATACAATGCTGCCAACTCACATGGGAATTGTCTGTGAAACTCAAGGAGTAAACTGTTTCTGCTACATCAAACTGCTGATTTATTCGGGGTCCTTTAAGAACATTCTGATTTTCTACACTGTCATCTGCATGAAGGTATAGGCATATTTTTCAGCAAGACAAAGTCTGCATCCCTTCCAAAAGAATCTCAAATGTACATCGTTTATTGTTTAAATCTTTTCTGGAGGAGGAGCATGTACCAGGACCCCCCCCCCCCCCCCCCTCCAAAAAAGGGTTATCTTGGAAGTCTCATTGTCTCTTCCATACATCAATTCCTAACAATGCTGAATGGGCTTCATACGGAGTACTAAAGTAATAAAAGGGTTACTTTCCCTGCCAGGTAGCTCAGGAGTGAAGAACATTGCTCTGTGCCAATACAGGTCTGCCTCATATATCACCATCAGCCATCAATTATTGGTTTATCATACAACTCAATAACACATACCGTGATCTCCTTGCATGCGCAGTTTTTAATTTCACACAACTACAGACTGCCAACATACAATGCTCCATCACCCCGTACAACCCCACACTGTCGTAATGTTATTACTATGGCATTGTTGTACGGTGGAATCGAAGGTAAGCTGTGGCATACATAAGGCACCAGTTGGGTCTCAGCCCCCATACAGTCTGTGCTCACCAATCATGCACACAATATTGAGCCAGGCCGTCTTTGGGTGTTTAATGCAGAAATATTGATGATTAATAACCATTTGCCACCAGCATGCATGCCTTTGCTGACTAATTAGAGCTGGATTACAAGGCTGATAAGCTACAGAGATCTCACAGCAATATTTCAATGATAAAAAACACCTGAACATAAAACTACAAAGGAAAACTTCACGGGGGGTTGCAGATTCATCATGCAAGTGCTGTTCCCCCTTTTTTTTATAAGCACCCTGCCCCAATTGTTTTATACTTCAAAAAAAAAAAAAAAAAAAAAAAACAATTTGACAGTCCTGTACTCAGCTAACTAGTCCTGTGCCCTTCAGAAGAATATCAAGGTTACCATTATTTAAGATCATCATCGCTGTTTGCAATATGAGTCTTTACTCACACAGTTCAGGAGTCATTTTAAATGAAAAGGGACAGCATCCACTATTAACACTTTCCCCCTTGAACTAACACTGAGTCAACAGCTTTCCTTGGTATGGGTTGGGCACTGAAGGCCAAAATTAACACCATCAAAGGAGACCCCAGAGGTACTTCCCTATTAGTGTTTAATAGTAACTACTGACCTAATACACCATTGCCAGTACCAAAATATAGGCCAATATGTCAGTTTGAACTTTCGAGGCTATTCAAGGTCAAATTCAATATCAGTAGAGACCCCAGATGTACTTACTATGGGCCTAGGATCCAGCATTACAGAGATTTAGGCCAATATATCAGATTTGCTACTGTCGATCTTTATTGTAACAATACTAACATTTAAAATTACCTGTACCCTTACCAATCTTTTCTAATTTGGACAGATTAATAAAAATTAAAAAATGACTTCAGCACCATTGTAGTGTACAAATTTTGTGTATATTAAGTGCACGTGCATTCTTTTGAGCAGAATCCAATATACAGTTTACAAGATATCGAAAAAAGCAAAAATGCCCAAAAATTCATTAGAAAATACATAAATAAGCAAGTAAGTAAGTAAGTAAATAAATACATAAATAAATAAATAAACAAACAAGAATACAGAATTGCAGCACCACCTGGTAAACAAATTGAGGTCTTGGGGTCACCAGATGTGTGCCTATGCAATTCCCAAACAATTGGCCAAGCAGTTTTACAGAGGAAGAGTTTTTTGTTTTACCAAAAAATGAAGGGGGAATCCAACAATCACTGGAGCAAAACCATTGAGGATATTGATAGATATCCTCCATCAAGTTTGAAGTGGATATGGCTGAAGGTTTTGGAAGAGGTCAAAAATGTAATTGTGGACAGTCGACAGATGGATGGGCAGGTGAGATGATGGATAATGGATGACATGATGAATGGACAACAGATCCAGCCTTATTTCATACCCTCAGCTGATTGACAAGTCAGCTGAGCTACAAACTGATCTGATGTAAAGTAGGACAGTCATCAGCAACAGAATGGATACACTGTGCATTGCACAAACATGGGTCATGTGTCCTTGAAAATGCAGTCAAGGTTACCAAAACGTAATCAGGTCAAGCAATAGTGGCAAGATGACGTAAGTTTAAGTCTGATGTGGATGTGAATACAGAGGATCTTACATGGCCATGTGTGAGATTTTTCTCTCATGAGGGATCCTTGTTGGTGCAGAAAATCACAACTAAGCACAGGTCGTGGGTGATTTTTCTCACCAAAAACGATCCCGAGTGAGACAAAAATAGTAACTCACTCTCCAGAGATTCTGTTCTATGTTCAATCGGGTATACATTGCCACAAAAATATACCCTAAGCCTACATTCAATGCCGACATGGTGTCCCATGTCTTTTTACCTTTATCCTAGTTATTAAACATCATGTGTGACCTACAATCACACATCTCTCAGGTACATTTGATTTTGTCTAGGTGTTAATGCAGGTGCATCACAATTTAGTTGTGACAATGTTTAGGTCATGTGATCCACAATGAGTTATTACTTTAAATTTGAATTTCACTCTACAAAATGATAATTCACCCTCAAACATAGAATAACATAAGATATTTAGCTCGCAAGGACTCTGATAGATTTACCCAGTAATCGACATTATGTCCCAAATTGTGAAATTAAAACTTCAGTTAAATGTCTGAAATTTAAACGCCTTGACAATTTATACAAATTAAAATAAATACATTTACAGTATACACAGATAAGAGCCATTCTTTTAGAGTGGGTACCACCCAATAACCAATTATCTCATTTTTCAATAGATCACAGGGATTGTTTCACACAAGGCACCACCCAATTTCCAATTATCTCATTAAAAATCAAAGTTTTTCTGTTATAAGCACAGAATTTGGTTAAACAGATTTTTATTTTCAATAGCAATTGGGGTGTAGGTGATTTAGAAGTAGAATAGAATTTGAATCAAGCCTTTTTCAATGACATCTACTGGCTCACAGAAAGATCATTTACACCTCAAATATATGCTCCCTGGACTCTTTACAGCTCAAATATTTGCTCCCTGGACTCTTTACACCTCAAATATATGCGCCCTGGGCCCTTTGTACCTCAAATATATGCTCCCTGGACTCTTTATACCTCAAATATTTGCTCCCTGGACTCTTTACACCTCAAATATATGCTCCCTGGACTCTTTACACCTCAAATATATGCTCCCTGGACTCTTTATACCTCAAATATATGCTCCCTGGACTCTTTACACCTCAAATATATGCTCTCTGGACTCTTTCGATGCAAGACTTTGATTGAGTCAATAGCTTTCCTGCACATCATGAGCTTTGAGTGCCTTACATCTAAAGTGCACTAAGGAAGTCTGTTGACCTCGGCCATTCTTATGGTCTCTGCTCCTTTAAAAAGGCAAAGAGCTAAAACCAACTGGTCCTAGGCCCAGTGATATTTTATATTTTAAGTAGAGGACAGTTGACCAGAACATGCCCACTGTGTACTGATGCACCAGCCCCTATTGATCCCCAGGTGAATCAATCACAGCCATAATTCCTTTTAATAATTGACTACCATTGACACGGGGCCATTCTCGTGGACTTAATCCTGTTGATGAGCCTTCTGCATTTTCTGTGGCTTGTAAATCACGTTCTGTCCCTGGTTAAGTGCTCTCTGTTTGGGAGGCTCATTTCTATTATTATCGGCTGTTTTCAAGGATTACTGACGGTGGTTTAACAAGCGTCTTTGACTGACAGCAGAAGTCAAGGTAAAGAGACAGGCTTGTGTTGCAGACAAACCCATGGCAGTAACAAAGGGGACATGCACACATGCTCATAAGCTTGCCTGTACATGTACTACAATACATGTACACTTCACTTCTCTGCTGAAAGATGAGCACAGTGGTAAAGGGGCAGCATATAGGAAACTACCTTACATCAATCTCTGACAAAAACAACCAAATTTGTTCTGTCTTCCAAGTTTGGTGTTTTTTATAGTTTGCTTATTGCTGTGCTTCTCTTTATCTTCATCAACAAATATGTAATTTTTTACTATATCAGAACTTTCCTCATATTATGTAATGTCTATCTCATCTTTTAACTGTATGTACCATGTATGTTATACAAGCCTGCATAACCAATGCTTTTCCTTTTTCACCATGGCTGTAATTATATGATAAAGTAAGCAATTTTTTTCATTTTTTGAAACTAATGACAGTGAATTTACCCATAAATGACTATGATAACAAATTAAGAATTATAATTCTCTAATGGTGTAAGTATATAAGCTTTGAAGCCTGGAATCACCAGTGAATACCATTGGTCAAGCGGTTTTACTGCAAACCTCCTGTGATATTTGATTGGTTAAAAGAGGTCAGGTAATTCCTCTTCACTTGCATTGCCCTCTGGTGATTGAAGTGTTCTAGGCTTACCAAATTACCATATATGCAATGACAATTTGTGACTGCAAAGCATGCCTTTTTGCATGATGCGAGGTTTACCCATTCGATTCCCACCCTGACACAAAGCCAGAAGCAACATGGAGTTTTGACAGAAAGATGCACTTATTCAGCAGGGTATCCTGTCAATATCATTTGTTCCATTTGGTATGAAGCCATCATTATGCCAATGAGATGCCCACTACTGAAGCATGTAGCTCTTGCCTCCAGACTACCTGCAACTTTGACAGTCTTTTCTGGGTAATTCTAATGATTTGAGCTAGTATATAAAAGAAGCATAATTATCCAGCCTCTTAATGTTGTTTCATTACATAAACATATGATCCCTGATGAAACTGCACGACCAGGCAATGTCACACACATACATATAAGTATAGCTCAGACCACACAGTCATGCTTTTTCAGGTTGACACATAAACATTGGTGCAACTTTCCCCATCAACATTCTTTTCCAGTTGATCTTGCTATTATGTGGGAGGAATGTGGTCATCTGGCACCGTGACTAGATTTTTCTTTTTCTTTCTAATATTGACTGTATTTATGAGAAACAGGATTTTATATGCTAACATCAAAATGTTTGATAGATATAAATACAGCGGTTTAATTTCGTCCCAAAATGAAAGTGCACAGCTGGTCACCCAAAAGACCACCTGGCCTAAACTCTAATGAAGCTAATCCTCCACAGCAATGCAACCTGCACAGGTATCTCTGTCTCTGAGAGAGCTGATACTAACAAGCATCCGTCCTTGGCACCAGCCATATAAATCAATAGAGCTAAAGTGGCATTCCTCAGCAGTGACAAGGCAGGGACATAAACAAGAGTACAAAGCTTTACTAATCAACTGCTCCACCAGCATACCTCATAAAGAGTATAACCACTGATTTCATCTGGCTGTGCATATTTGAGATTCTCATTCTGCACTTATTGCAATCCTAGGATTTGCCTGCGAATTGCACTGGGAATACGCAGAAAACTGCATTTTCAAATTATCATGGAATCATGCGGTTTCACTCAAATACAAACATGCCTATTATAAATCTGGCATTCAAGTCACCCACCAGCTAATGCAACATGTGTGCATCTGGAGCACGACTAATGAACAATACAAAAATAATCAGAAAATTTAAAAAAAAAAAAACCACTGCCAAGGCTGTATCAATGTGTAGAATGAGTTAAACTCAATATTTGACACATTCATTTTATACATTTATAATCATAAGCTGGGTCAATATATTTCCCTCTTTGTTGTCTCCCTACCATTTAAATACATGCCTACTCCACAAATGTAATTTCTTTCCTGAACCTCCCACCCCCCACCCCCACTGTGGAAATCCCTTTATTTTATTTTATTTCATTATTTTTATTTATTTGCTAAAATTCACAGCTGTAATATTTTTCTACCTGCCATCCAGTTCAGTTCTCACCATGTTACAGAGCACAGGGTTTGAAGGTCTCACCACATTCTACCAGAGAGTCCCCCCCCCCCCCCCATGACCTGATGAGCTATTATGGTAGCTTCATGAGCAGACATACCGAGAACACATAACATCATAAGGTCAAACAACAATAGAAGGCTTGCATTTTTAACGTACATACTTTTTATTGATAAAAATACCACAGACAGAAAAAAAAGGTAATATCATGCTTCTGTAATATTGATAAAATGACGTAAAAAATTATTGGTGAGTCATATACACATGAAACTCAGGTGGCAACTTTTCATTTTGATTACTTTAAATTAGCAGCTGAAGTTGGCATGCATCTTCTAATAAGGCTTAATTTCTGCTGAACAAAATAACCAAGATTAAAACCTAGTAGATGCCCCAAAGTCAGGGTGCATCTTCCAATAGACATGTGTCTTCTAATAGAGAATTTACGGTACTGCTTGTATGTCATACTGACATTGCCTTTCTCTTGTCCTACTGAAACAGTAAATGAGGAAGGAATTGAATCTATCTATGGAGGAATTTTTGCTAAAATTTATATAAGACAGACCTAGGTGATTAGAATAAGCTATTATACAAATCCAGAGTTACATGTATAGGTTGAGCTGTTAGTGTAAGCCAGGCAAGCTGGGCCAGGGAGAGGTATACAGTAGCAGTACTAGAGAGTCATGTTGTCCCATGGGACCTTGGGAACACATAGAAGCTGCAAGACGTTGGCTGTCTGCCAGCAGACCAGATGGTGCCCCAAGATAGTGCCCCAAATGGTGCCCTAAACAGTGCCCCTAGATAGTGCCCCAAATGGTGCCCATCATGATATTGAGGAATTTTTGCTAAAATCTACATAAGGCAGACCTACATGATTAGAATAAGCTATACAAATCCAGAGTTACATGTATAGATTGCGCTGTTAGTGTAAGCCAGGCAAGCTGGGCCAGGGAGCAGTATTCAGTAGCAGTACTAGGTAGTCATGTTGTCACTATGGACTATGGGACCTTGGGAACAAATAGAAGCTGCAAGAAGTTGGCTGCCTGCAAGCCATCCAGATGGTTCTCAGGCGCAGGGGTCGGGCGCAAAGGTCATGGAAATCCCACAGAAGACTGGGGGGGGGGGGGGGGCTTTGTTTACTTGGCTGCCTGCCAGCCACCCAGATGGTCCTTGGGTGCAGAGGTCCGGCGCAGCCTGCCAGCCACCCAGATGGTCCTCGGGCACAGGGGTCGGGCACAGAAGTCGGGCGCAGAGCTTGGGCCCAGGGGTCAGGCGCAGAGGTTGGGCGCAGCATGGGTATATAAGGGATGCCTTCCCCCAGCATAGCAGTAGTGGATGTTCAGTTGTCAGCTGAAGTCAGTGGGGCATAGTCAGACAGGCATATACAGCACTTTGAGACCAGACTTAGATGTGACAGCACTGAAGCACTATCAGCACTTTGTTGTCAACTTGTTACATATTTTCAGATCTCCAGGATAAATGGTGAAAAGTGATCTGCAGTCTTCATTTCATTAGGTGAAAACCTAACACTGGTGGCAGGCTGTGGGATGGACCTGATAACAGTCCTCATTTTTATTAGGTGAAAAACCTAACACTATTAACCCTTATAATTCTAAGTTAGAGACTGAGTCAACAGCTTTCCTGGGTGCACTTAAATTCAAGGAGTCCAAAGAGCACTGAGGAAAGCTGTTGACCTGGACCCTGCATGCTTATCCTCTAGAACTGCAGGCACACTGCTGCCACCTGTACATAGCTACTGGGAACTACTCCTGTCATGAAGCTTACAGGGCAAGATACATGTACAAGATACAAGTACTTATTTATACTAAGTTCGTTAAACAATACATTACCTGAGAATAATCAACTATTATTCACAGACTTGTGATAAAAGGTACAATATAAAACATATGAATAAGTGAAATGGTGATAACAGTAGATGAGATGAGCATAAAAGGCTTGAAAGAAAAAGACAAGACAATTTGAGCACTCAAACTGGTCTATGCTTGAAATCTGAACCTGCAAAAATTATATTTGCAAGTAAGGCCCTTCCAACTTTTTATTTGAATTTTGAAAATTTTTAAATTGGCAACAGTTCTAAACTCATTAGGTAGGCTATTCCAGAACCTTGGTCCTCATATGTGTGAAAGAATGTAAGCCTCCAATTGTGGTCCTTTTATGTGGTTCAAATTATGTATTTTTTTATCATAAAGGGTATCTGTGAGAATTTAAATTAAACTGTATGCTGGGCTAAGTATTGAAATACTTTAAAAACTTCCATGGCAATCTATCTGAGTCTTGAAAGTTCTAAAGTTGGGAGGTTTGCTTTTTACCAAAGAGGGTACTCTCTACTCTCCTGGTTTTTACAAAAGGGTAACATGAGTCACTCTGGTAATCATTGTAAACAATCCTCAAGGCATGAAATTCGATTTTTTCAAGTTTCTGTGTATTGGTAGCACCACAAAAACACCAGACTGCTGGACAATAATTGAAATTGGAAAGCACAAAGGATTTGTAAAGTACTGTAAAAGTCTGGTGTTTTCAACCAGAAAAAGTCTCAAACATTTTCAACAGCTCAGTTGCTCAGAGGTGGATTTTGTGATGTTAAGATATGTTCGGAAAAGTTGAGCTTGTTGTCCAGTGGTACTCTCAGCAGCCTGAGTTTTTGTCACTGTAGATGTAATTTTGTCCCATCAAAAACTATTTCAGATGTGTTCACCCCATTTGAGATCATCACTTGGAAGTTTGTAGCATTTGCCTCCATTTGATTGCAGGAGCACCACAACATAATAATTTCCCCATTCTGGAAAATCTTGTTGACCAGTTCTTGTTTGGTGCTGGCCTTTGCCAGAAAGGTATTATCATCAGCATTATTAAACAGAAACCCGTCTTTCACAAAGCAGAAAATGTCATTCATGAAGATATTAAAAATTGTGGGTCCAAGAATAGACCCCTGTGGTACACCCTTGAGAATCACATTCCATGAGCTGTCTGCATCTCCTACTTTTACACTCTGCCTTCGCTTGGATAGATAATCAATCAAAAGATTGATAGCCTCTGAAGAGATCCCATAAGCATGAAGTATAGCTGATATTACTGAAAGATGTAAGCAATCAAAAGCTTTTGACAGATCAATTAAGAGAATACCAGCCATGTTGTGACTCTTAAGAGCATCCCTCAGGTATCACATAAATGTAGAAGCACATGTTGACAACTGTAGCCTGTGCAAAAAGGCTGAAAGACAGTCATTATAAATCTGTGCGAGAAGGTCACATCAGTTGAGATTCCATGAGTTTCTCGAAAATTTTTGATGAACTAGTTAAAATACTGACAGGGCGATAGTTTTTCCTGTCAAGAGTATCTTTCTTTTTATAAATTGGAATTACTTTGCCAGCTTCAGCTCCCTCCGGTAAATGCCAGTATCCACACATTTATCGCACAGAGTGCAGAACTGAGGGGCTAACAAGTCACTCACTGCCTTTAAAGCTTTGGCAGGCATGTGATCAACACCTGTTCCCTGGGACCTGTTCCCTTTGGGCGGGGTTTAAATCCTGCAGGGCATTTTGAACAGTTTCTGGATCAACATGCTTAAAAGCAAAGTTTTCAGATTTGTTACATTCTTTTTTCAATGACAAGAACACTGGTATGGTTTTGATGGTTGTTGCAGACTGCAGATACAAACTCACTGGTAGATGAAAACTGATTCATGTTGGGTCAACGCTGATCAGTCCCAATCATTGGGTCGGCAACCTCCTTCAGGTCAGTGAGGATATTTGAATCATCACTGATCATTAGAGTATTATCTGATTTGTATTTTGTTGAGAGAAATTGCTTAATAATTTTGTAGAAATGTGCATTTTTTTGGTTCACCAGCACATCTCTCTCCCAAGTACTTTCTAATGGACTGCCTTCTCATTGATGCAGTGTAGTTTCTTTGGGATTGAAAACTTCCAAACTTTTATGTTTTATGTATATTAACGTGGGAGGCGTGTTTTACTAAAACTGACCTTCTTTAACGTCTTATTCTTGAAAGGAGGTTCATTCACTCATCAAAGTTCATAACTTTCTTTGATTTTAGTGGGGCATGCTCATCTACAACCTCCCTAGTAAGTTTTTCTTGTGCGCACACCATTTCACTTGGGTCATCAAAAATTTCAAGGACTGAGAAAGGTATTTCCGATATTCCAAGTCTGCAGTCCTCCTCCACAAAAGACTTTTAAGATCTATAAGTAACAGTTCTTCGTGGAGGTTTTTGGATGTTTAGACCTCATTACTGCAACAATCATAAAGTGGCCATCACTTGATCCAATGTCGATGGTACAGTTTGAATTTAATTTACAGCTGACGCTGGGGCAAAATCGATAAGTGATGGTCCATATTGGGATAAATGGGTTAGTTATCTCATAAGATTCTCAAAACAGAACATATCCATAAAATCAGTCAAGGGTTTGGATTTAGTTTTGGATAAAAGATTGCCATTCATATCTGCCATTATCAGGATGTTATCAAAAGATGACATTTGTGTGGCCCACTCTACGATTGAGTCCATGTCTAGCGTAAAGCGTGCATCACTTAATGTCCGGGCGACTTGTAAGTGGCCATCACTGGCCAGGACTTTTTGTCTAGAAATATTTCAACAGATAAAAACTCAACTTGTGTTGTGCAGGAACTCAGCAGTCTACATGGTATATCTGACCGATTATAGAGTAGCAGTCCATCACCATTTGCATTCTTGTCTTTCCTGAGCAGTGGATGATAGCCATCCAAACGAAACTGGGGAGAAGAAAAATTGTCATCTATTTCAATTTGGGCTCTCATAAAACAGATGTGTTGCAGTTCATGTAGGTCATAACACTAATGCCTCACACTGTTTATGCTGATGTAGCAAAGGAGTCCATTATTTCGATACTTGGTCCTAAGTTCACTACATGCTTTCCAGTGGTCATATGATGGTGAGTCACGGAGAGAGCAGTCGCTTGATGAGGAATTGGAGTGGACAGAATCCTGAAAATATGAGTCCGTGAAAGCACATTCAGTAGAGGTATGCAGTGAGGCTTCACGACGGCACTTGTTCCCTGGAGTCAGCTGATAAAGTATTCAAACGTCTTTTCATAAGGAATTTGAAAATGGACCAGTAATGATTCAGATACGCCTAGCCGTTGGTGTCATTATAAGCACTGACAGGGTTAAGTGACAATATGGCAAGATCAACAGTTTTCAATACTGCTCAGGTTGACTTTTTTTTTTTTTTTTTTAAAATACTTGGCATCTGACAAACAACAGCCCCGGAAACCTGTTAATTTAGCTACAGGTAGCAGTGGAATGCTGTAACTCTGGTATGTCTGGTCTGCATCAGGTAGTTTAAAGGATGAAAAATTAAATAAAAAAACTTTGAAACGGATCTGACATTTGACATATGGATGCCAGTGTCTGTTTGAAGTGGAGGGGGTACAGGGTTAAAGGGCAGGTTCAGGCTAAAGTGGTGATGTGCCAAATCAGCTCCTGCCAATGCAGTCTAAACCTGTGACAGCCATATATTCCCTCAAACACATTATCCAATTTGCGCGGGTCAAAAGTCCCCCCCAGAATGTCTTTGATAAAGCATGCTACATATCAAATTCTGGAGATGAGACCATGATTTCAATGTCAGTTTTGATTTATTTGCTTAAGAGTAATAGCGGGAGAGTCTTCTTTATGCTGGAACAGTTGCTGTCAAAGTGTATACACTGTATTTTGCTCCATGCATTCAGTGTCATTTGAAGTGCCACTGGAGACAATACAGCCGTCACCGATTGCATCCTGGATAAGTTTTCTCAGTGTATTCATAGAGTTATGCCCACCATCCGACATCAAATTCAATATTTCAGCTGCGCATGATGAAGGACTGTATCCATTGTGATCATGGCTAATTGCAAGCGATATCCTCCAGCTTCTCAAAGGGCAGGCTGCCCTGCATGCTGTAAGACAGAGTACGTTGACTTGTTGCTCCGAACACACATTTGGCAGCGTGTGGAGACTTGTAATGACCTGTCACCTCGGGTGGACGGGGTTCATGTCATTTTACAGCCCGCCGCCTGATTGTTGTTGGACGCAAGTGACCAAGGCATTCTGTGTAAACCTCATTACCGGGGAAACCTTCCAATGGTGTGCACAGCAACTTTTCTATTTAGAATGTGAAGCTGTGGCCGGTTATTGACAGAAGACAATCGGTGAACAGCCCTTTAACTCTTGCACTTCCAATGCTCACAAACACCAGCGTGCTCTCAACTGACATAACGACTGACCCACCCTATTTGGGGGAGACTTGATGGACATGAATTTGCACTCACAGACAATCACACGATTTATTTACAGGTAAATATTTACACGCAGTATTGAAAACAGTATTATTCCTCTTTTGAGAAACCACCTGATTTTTATGACCACATTTTTCAGGTCTGTAAATGTACCTTTCCATGTGGATTTTCATCTTTTAAGGTACCAACTTCTTTTTGTGACCACTTTTGGAGCTGCTCTCGGGGTGGTCTCCCCAAGGAAGGACCATTGTATTTACATCTTTTGTATCCTGCCTGCATACTTTTAAGTGTTAACAGATCTCAATTTAACAGGCACATGCACTCAGCTGAGCCTATAGATCTCAGCCACTGCCACGGGGTTTGCAACTATTGATTGATAAAGGCTTAATGCCAACAGAGGGCACTTCAATTTTGGCATTTCAAAGTCAAAGTGCATGGTCTTGGGTGAGAAAAGCATATTCAGGGAAGGACGTTCACCTACTTGATCGCTTGGTAGCCACATAATGGACACTGTAGATCATCTTGATATTTTTGGCGTAACTTACAATAGGATTAGTATTTCCAAGAGAGCCATTTATAGGTTAGCCGGTACTGGTTTGAGCTACCCTGAGTTAAACTCTAATGTTAAAGCATACTTATGGAAGCATGTTGGTGTCCATAGCTTAGTGTATGGTGTTAATTGTATCAATTTAAGTAAAAGAGAATTGACATAGAGTCTGCACACGGATCCATAGTAAAACATGTTTTTGTCAGAAACAAGAAGGCTCACCACTCTTCACTGTTAAATGTTCTAAATATTTTTAATGTGGGCCACTGCATCATCTGTGATACAGTTTCTTTGGCGTACTGAGTTACTTGTGTTCTGTCACCATACAAAAATTTATGTTTCAAGTTAAATCATCAGATTTCCTCGTAACCGACGTTGTGCCTAAGGAATCGCTTATTGACCATTAGATTTCCTTTAACCTGTCACCTGTTCAAGTCATGCTTTGCAATGTTCAGCTACCCCCTCATCACAGTCCTGTCAAGTGTGACAGTATCACAGACACTTTAAAATTTTTACTTGCTTCACCTAAATACAGCAAGAGAAATTCTACATAATATCAGCTGCTTGAACTCCTTACAAGGGCTTATTATTTGTGTTGATATTTTTGCCACTTTAATTTTCCTGCTGTGTATAAGTTTACTAGATTTTATTCGACTTATGGTGCCTCTTTGTTTGTTTTGATTATATATTATTATATTACATATGATTTACTGTGACCTTGATGCTTTATTAAACTGAGGACTTTGTCTATATGTTCCTTTGCTTTTATTCATGTTCGTTCTGTTTGTACCTTTAAGCTCTGTGTGTTACGCCATGTTTTTATTTCAATGTAGGTGCTTTTATTCTCCAACTCCTGTAGGTTCAATAAATATATCATCATCATCATCATCATCATCATCATCATCATCATCATCATCATCATCATCACCACCACCACCACCACCACCACCACCATTATAGAGCACAAAGGGCCTCACACAGCTACATTAATAACAGCAATACACCTGCAGTGAACTGATCAGACACACAACAGTCTAACACAACACATGCTATGAACTGTAGCCTCTCCATGTCAACACAGGCCAATGTTACCACGCTGTGCAATGACACACAACAGTGTCACTGTCTTTCTGTCCACTGGCAGCACCCTGCAGACTGACTGATCCAAACACCACATCTATGCTACTTTGTCAATGCATACATGCCGATGCAGTAAAGCAGCCCATTTAGAAAGCCGCATCGTCTTTCGGCTGAAGGCTGTGAGGTAACTGTGGCAGTAATGAGGTATGCCATACCCTGGGAGCATGAAAAGGGTAAGAAATGATAGCATTTTAGAGGCAATGTTGTATATGTAATGCCAGGTAGGCCACCTCTAGATGGCTTCACATCAGCACAATGCAATTTAGTAAAACTATACATATTGATCGGTCAAACCATTAACTGTGCTTATACTGCTGAATGCCAGACAGTGACAGTACTAAAAGGCCTCTAAATTTCCCTCACATTAACACAAAAGTATTTGGGCCTACACGTTATGTCAGAACAGAATGCAACATTGTGCCAATACAAGAACCCTGGTGCCACAGACACACGGCCTGCTCCCCACATACAGGCAAGACAAAGGTACGGTCTGAGCTAGAAGTCTGGGCAGGCTTGAAAGGCCTACCTGCATTCCTTATCAGTGACTGCTCTGTGGGCATTAACCATGTTAAAGGTCCAGCTCTTCTTTTCTAGTTAAAAACTAGGCTCATCGTTGAAGGCCTACTGACAAGTCTTACTCTTACCAATCAGTTTTCCATGAAACAAGGTGGCGCATATATGTATTAACTAACCGTAAGGCCAATAACTGATAAACATGCACCTCATAATGCTTAATCAGTGCTGTTTTCCTTGCTTGTAGCATTGAAGCAGTTTCATAAATCATACTGGAGCTTTCCGCATAGCCAATGCTGAAATTTCAAAGCAAAGCAAAACAAATAATTCAGCGAAGCTATAAGAACAAACAGTGAAAGACATAATTTGCTGACAAACATCATTGGGAAAATTTTTAACTCTTTCAGTGCAAATTGTTGACCCAGAGCTTTATTGTCTTTGGAACTACAGGCATGCTGGTACTTGAATCAAAGGTACTTTCACAGGGAATACGAATCTAGCATCCTTGTGATAAATGAGAGTAGTTCATCTCAAGTAGTTCAACTTCAGCCATAGCTGGCTGAAGGTTCACTGACAATACATGTCAATGTACAAGATTTCATACCCAGAAGAGGTACAAAACTGGAAGAGGCTTGGACGTCATGACTAAAATGGAATAACCTGAGCTCTACAGTAACCTACGAATTTGACCCCTGAAATTTAGGGCCCTTATTTTCTCTGCAACATAATTTTAATTATACTTGGCATCTTTTCAAAACTTTGCTGCATTAGAAATATTGCTCATATAAATCATGTAACATTTTGGAAGTTGGAGGCATAGTATGCATTTTTGCATGGATTTATTTGAAGGGAGCAAGGAAGGCAGGCAGGCAGGCAGGCAGGCAGGCAGAAAGGAAGGAAGGAAGGAACGAATGAAGGAAGGAAGGATGAATGGATGGACAGGCGGATGGATGGATACAGTACCAGAACAAGGCCATGTAGTCAATTTAAACTACATATTGATGATTCAAAGCACTGCTTTGCTAATGCTGCAAAACACCAGACAGTATACGTGTACACTGAGAACACAGTACAATCACCAAAGCTGTCAATGGACAAAGTGGAGACAACCACCTGATGTTGTTCTGGCAGCACAAACCAATCATATTAACCTTTTCATACTCAAACTGCCCAAAACTACCCAGAAGTAAATTGTCAACATGCAGCTTTAGCATTTTTGCTTAATTTCTTATTCATACGGAATATTTGGAGTTTGTTGTCAGGCATTGCCTACATTTCGTACAGATTCCCTTAGTATGAGTGTTGCAATGGTCTTTTTCAAAGCAGCAAGGCATTAAAAACGGTGACAGACCAAACTGCTCAGTGCCAAAGGCTAGCATTCTGTCAGCACATGCGTCAAGTGAAACGAATTACTGTACACTGATAGCCGAGCACATTACTCACTGCTGTCTGTTGCTGTTCTCAAGTAAAGAATCCCCACAGGCACACAATTATCTATCCCATTAAGCTGTACATGTATACGTGAACACTAGTCTCTCTCTCTCTCTCTCTCTCTCTCTCTCTCTCTCTCTCTCTCTCTCTCTCTCTCTCTCTCTCTCTCTCTCTCTCTCTCTCTCTCTCTCTCTCTCTCTCTCTCTCTCTCTCTCTCTCTCTCTCTCTCTCTCTCTCTCTCTCTCTCTCTCTCTCTCTCTCTCTCTCTATCTCTCTCTCTCTCTCTCTCTCTCTCACACACACACTCTCTCTCTCTCTCTCTCTTCTTCTCTCTCTCTCTCTCTCTCTCTCTCTCTCTCTCTCTCTCTCTCTCACACACACACACACACACACACACACACACACACACACACACACACACACACACACACACACACCCCTAAGACCCCTGTACATATAGTCAGTCCTTTGTGGGTACATTGCTGGTGATCAGATGTCTGTGCAGTAATCATGACAAAAAGAAAAAAAAAGAAAAAAGAGTTATGTCTGAGGTACCCAGAAAGAAATCAGCGACATGTCTCTACATCAGTGGCCAGACAGTACTACTACTTGTACAAGTTGACGCTGACACTGACGCTAATCATATCTCCCACCCAGGTAACCATAATACAATCGCTTCTGTCTAGAGAGAGCACCCCAAGGAGCTATGCATGGTTTAAAAGGTTATATTTTATAGGCTCTGTAAAAATTTCAGATTACTAAGTGTAATAGTTTTGGACAATTGGCCCAGAAACCTTTCTCAGACATTTAATTAACATCACTAACAAAGGAGAATAATTAGCTCCACAAAACCATCAAAACGCACCTCTATCAGTTAAGGACAACAATCCATCAAAATTTCAGATTGCCACGTGTAATAGTTTTGAAAAAAAACAAAAAAAACACAGAAACCATTCTGAGACATCACTAATTAACTGATGAAGAAGAAGAATTTGCCAAAACCATCAAAAGGCACATCCAGTAGGTAAGGACACAACTACAAGCCCTAAAAATGTTCAGATTGCTAAGTGTAATAGTTTTGGGGAAGTGGCTTGGAAACCATTCTGAGACTTTTAATGAACATCTGTAATTAGCTACCAGAGAATAATTAGCCACACAAAACCATCACTGGGCACATCTAGCATCTAGCAGGTAAGGACTACAAGCCATAACAATTTCAAACAACAAAGTATAAATAGTTTTGGAGAAACGGACTAGCAACAATGCCCGGACGGACGGATGGTCATCATTACTATATTTCCTCCTCCCCCCCACCCACTTAGTGGGCAGGAGATAATAAGTCTGAATGTCAGTAGCCATGCAGCACTACTGCTTCTGTATAGTCTGAATGTCAGTAGCTATGCAGCACTACTGCTTCTATATAGTCTGAATGTCAGTAGCTATGCAGCGCTACTGCTTCTATAGAGTCTGAATGTCAGTAGACTTGCAACACTGCCACTCCTACATTGTATATTGTTTGCATGCTAGCTCAAAGGCTAGTTTCAAAATTATCTGTACATCAATTAGGCAACACTCTAGTTTATGCAAGCTTAGACCAGGCTGAGTGGCCATAAAGTCAACAGGCTATAGTCTGGCCAGTTTTGATGATTATCTCATCTTGTCATGGACGGTTAGGAAGACTAACTAAACAAAAAAACAATGGGCCAAATCATTTCCTGAAATGTATTCCCTACATAACCTTGACAAATAAATCAAGGTTTAATAATAGACATATTGTGCAATATCAAAATTCCACATGATACACATTTGTGGTATATTTGCTATTATTCCGCTCCTTCTTTATCAAGATATTGAATTAAACATCCTTTTCTTAAGTGCTTAATGACTTCGAAAAAAGGTCAAGGTCACACAGTCATTGGGTCATGGTGACCCAAAAAGTAGGTCACCAGGTACAGTTTTATATACAATGTACTCACATGCAGTTTTGAACTGCAGGCTCAATTCTCTTTGACATTGATGTTCAAAACTACACCCTACCATTATAAAATCAACTCTTCCAACTTAATAGGTCTGGTTCCCTCACAGAAATAGGTCAAGGTCACTGATATCGTATTACATATTAGCATTGGGCATGATCTATATATCCTACACATTTGGCAAGTCTAATTCAATTACTTTTTAAGATATGGAATTTTGCATCTTTTAAGACATTTTAATTCATAATTTGTGCCAATATTACCGGTGGTTCCACTAGTATCATAAGCAACAGAGATTTTGACTTCTTCAATGAATCCCACTGAATTTTACAAAGATCCATAAAAAATTAAGGATGCTTGAATGGTCACAAGATTTACTATTTTGACCCATATATGACACAATACCAAAGGTGGCACCACCAACATTTATGTCGAAATAGATTTTCATACACTTGTTAAGCCCTAAAAGTTATATGGGCATTAACTCGAAAACTGTAGGGTGCACAGCATTCACAAGATGACCCCTATATTCCAACTGGCCATTTGGCCTTGACTTTCAACTTGGATTAAAAAATTCTTTTGTTCAAAATTAGCACTTACATCCAGCTTTCCATACATTGTTTGTTCAAATCGGGTAATAGCTTTTTGAGTCATTGAAGAAAAACAATCAAAAACAAAATCCACAATCATTACCCAAAAAGTAGGTCACCATGTACAGTTTTCCATACAATGTAATCAAGTGCACGTTTATTCTGGAAGCTCAATTCTCTTTGCCATTGATGTCCATGATACAGCCTTACAAAATCACCTCTTTCAATTTTACAGGCCTGTTGACCTCACAAAAATGTGTGAATGTCACTGATATTAAATATTACAAGTCTAATCCAGTTACTTTTTGAGATATCCAATTTTATATCTTTAAACACATTTTGGCCTCATCATTTCTGTCAAATTATAGGTGGCACCACTAGTATCATCAGCAAGTGAGACTTTGACCTCCATATTCCACTAAATTTCATGAAGATCTATCAAACATTAAGGATGCCAGAGTGGTCACAAGTTTTTCATATTTGACCCATATAATACATAATACTGCAGTATCGAAATCGACTTAGATTTTCATACACTTGAGTAGTCCTGAAAGTAATATGGCACTATCTTAAAAACTGGACTGTATTGCACTCACGAGCAAAAAGTTTACGGTTGGAAGGATGGACAGACCCACAGACTTAAGTGATCACATAAGCTCTGCAACCTTTGGTCAGCAGAGCTAAAAACCACTCCAGTTTACATATCATCTGTACATCAGTAGCCAGACAGCACTACTGCTTTTATATCATCTGTATGTCTTTAGACATACATCACTACAGCTTCTATATTGTCTGAATGTCAACAGACAGCTAGTGCCATGCATCGCAATGCTGCTTTCTTTTTTCAGCCTCAACACCTGTACATAACTGTCACAGATGGTAACCCACATGAAGACTCTACCATCCTCGACGTCAATCAATTCCCATCACGGTAATTATGCTTTAGAGGCCTTGAAAAACAAAATAGTACATGTTTCCAGTGTGTGTGTGCTGCAGGTGCTTATGTTTTTTTTGTTGATGATAAAAAACACCTTGTTATATGCAGACAGCACAATCCTGTATGACAAAAGAACTTAACTAACAGACTTTGGTGGCCAGTCATGGAGAAGGCAATCTTCACCACATAGCAAAATATCTACATACAGAACGTCAGGTGATCATACTGACACAGCAGGTTGAAATAATGATGCAGACAGTGCATGACATGCAAGAAAAGTGTGAACCTTTCGTATGACTGTTTTTTCTTTTACCAATATTCCTGTCACACTATCAACAAACACACCATAACATATAATGAAAATACATTGTACGCATACATTGTGACCTACTCACATTGCTCAAATGCACCTGGATATCAAATATACCACCTGTTTTAATTTTTTATAACTTTAATTTTTCATCAATGAAAAACATTTCATATATAACTTTTGTATGTATGTATGTATGTATGTATGTATGTATGTATGTATGTATGTATGTATGTATGTATGTATCTAGAAGACCTATTAGGTCAGTAATATTATTACTATTTCTTTACATCATCAGTATCATACAAACAAGTTATCTTAGTTTTACTCTTACTTGGAAAAGGTCATACATAGTTTACCTCAATTGCAGTATCTCTTTCACACCCCCACACCCTCCTTTTTTTTTTGGGGGGGGGGGGTACTGAACAGCTGAAATCATCATTGAACTTTATTCAACACATGACTTACCACAGGTCAAGGTCAGAACAAAGGTGACAGCAATTCCCATATATATGCTCACAACACACTGGTCTTCAGGAGACTACCATTTTATAACAACGAATAACACCCATCCTCCTGGAAAGCCCCCATCAGCACTGCCCGACTGTCTCTGAGCCAGCTGAAGCCATTTTTGGATATGCATGGATATGTGTGCCAACACAGACATTCTATCCCTCCCTCCTCCCTCTCTTCCTTCATTCCTCGCACGCAACACACACACTCAGTTGTCATGGATTCTTCTTGGACATTGTTTCACAAAGAAACTTAGAAAATTTCGCAAGACTAATTTCGCCCTGTATTTAAAATGCAATTTTGCACCTTACGTTTGGGATTTAAGGTATATATTGATGTCATTCTCCTATCTTCTAAACTATCACAGATTTATAGGTACACAATTCAATTCTACATGTGTGGTTCAAAAGGCTGCGCTCACATTCATTCCCTTAATCACAGACATATTTGACAGGGAATGTGCACACCAGGCGAGTAATTTCACCTTTACATAGACTGTGTGTCTTGTGAAATACATCATTTGAAGTGTCTGAATGATCGCAGACGCAATGGGACAGGGCTTTTATTTCCTGGAGGAGTCTCGTAACTTCAAAGGGACTTGGGGCACTGAGACAAGAGTTTCTTGTGGGTAGAACTGTTATATAATTCTCAGAGTTCTATGGCTTGACTGCATATGTAAGGGGGGGGGAGGGGAAAAGGGGTTTTCAGTACTAGTATACTGGACACTTTTATTTACCATATTTGCATACTGGAAGCTTCTTTATTTCCCATACTTTGCACCAAACATTATTTCTAAATTTTCTCTGATTTAACGTGCCCTTGTGCTAGCATAAATTAATTACCTCTACCCGTGCACTGCCCTCCCTCCTCCTCGCCCATGTAATGGGGTGAGGTTAATAACTATAGTGCACCATGGGAAGGTCCAGGTTGTGTGGGACAGCATGGTGAAAACAGTGGTGGAAAAAAAAGTTTTTTGACAGCCTTGTTGTGACTACATCAGCAAGCTTGAATGTTCAAGAGATATAACTGAGAGAAGTACTTAATGTTCTTTAGGCTGACAAGGAGTCACTTATAAATGTGGACTGGACTTATATCAGACAAACTCTGCCTTGTCCAAAATACTGAGAGGCAAAACTGATCCTAAAGGAATAACAAGACACTTGTCGTTCATGTAGTTTGCAATGAGCAATATGCACACCTTCAGTCATTGTGCTGGAAGCCTATGGAACTCTTAAAGTTGCATTTTATTTTTCCTCTGTCCTAAAAGTTGTCAAAGTAATGACCTGACACAAAGAGGGATCCACATCTATCGCTGTGTGGCCCAAGAGATCAAAGGGAATTATAGGTAGTTTGTAGTCACTGCCTAAGTCTCATGTCTTGCAAATTTTGCTAAAAACCCTGAAAACTAAGTTTTGTATACACACACAATGCACAGTCATTCTACTTGATCTAATACTTGGAGTGTGTGTTTTTTTTTTTTTCTTCTTTTTTTTTTTTTAAATAAGTTCTCTATTCTAAGGAGAAAGATAAATAAGTTAAGATGGAAATGGAAAAGTTGCAAAACATGTTAAGGCAATGATTTAATTACAATCACATCAAAAGGACATCAGAATATCAGACATTTCAGTGGCCCATACATGTATGTGTCAAGAATCCCTGTGTGATGATCCGGAGTAACGACTGGCTCATATCAACAGTCCCAACCTTTGTTGGGGGCAGCTCACAAGTAGTGGTCCTCTGTGACAACTGGCGAACAAGCTGCAGCAGATCTTCTGCTAAAAATGACTTTTATTAAGTCCATATGCAAGCTTACATGTATCCCTGGGGCCTTGTCTGTCTCATCGCAAAGGCTACATGCATACAGCTCACCCTCATGTAAATTAGCATAGTAACCATACAGATCAACAGTTTGCTCTTTGCAAGTGAAGATGGTCTTTGCACGTTCAGCACCCTTACCCCTATTTTATAAGGTCTGCTGGTCATGCTTTTGTCATGCATACTGGACATGGATGGTCCCACTTTGAGGATTCAAGGTGGTTTCATTAGCATGTCTGCAAAGACAAGATCCTTTGGATCCAGTGAGTTGTTGTTATTTTGGCCTAGTCATTCCGTTAATATCTTAAAACATACCACACAATTGAAATACAGTGGTCCCCCTCTTGTAAGTCCCCTTGAAGAGAGGCCACCCTCTCTACAAAGGCCACTTCTCCATGCAGCAAGTATGGCATTTTTATTGTATTTTACCCCCTCAAGAGAGGTCACCCTCTTGTAAGGCCATTTTTCTAGTGCATGTATCTGAATTGGCCTTTTTGTGACGGAGACAACAATGTTTCAAAATTTCACAGCACATAAAAAATTGAGATCAAACATTATCATTTTCACATATCCGCCACCATAAACAATCATCAATCTAAAGGGTACTTTCCTACATGTTTTACCTGCACCTATAATGCAGCAAATAAAATCTTAAACATTGACTGTCTTCAAAATGAAAATAGACAGAGATACTATTCCAACATACACTTAGAGTTCTCCTTTATCATGTTGATAAGCACACATGCAGGTTTGCTGCAGAACAAATCTTCCTCTCCACTTATTATTAAGCATCCTAGTGAGTTATACTGGATGTGTTAACATATACACCTTCAGAAGCTTGTCTCACCCAGAGCCCAACTGATGGTGGTGCAGCCTTCTCAAGGTGAGACCCACATTGCATTAAACACTGAAGCTGTTGAAATGGTTCGTGACTATTTTGTTGAATTTCTGGTATATGTTCCATCTCCTTCAACATATACTCACATGGTAGGCCTAACCATGCATGGTCATGCAACCATAAGGCCTAATGCATGCTTTACAGCATGAACATCAAGCCAGGGGACCAACCAGAAGCCCAACACCTGACCTGGAATGATAGTATTAGACCTGGCTGGCACCATCATAGCAGCCAGTCCACTTGGGGATTTGCTCAACTGGGCAGTGCATGGTCAGACTCCACCTAACTTTATCTAGTGCAGTAACCATAACACTCACAAAAGAAAGAAACATTTTGTTCAAAATAAAATACAGTGGTCCCCCTTTTTTAAGGCCACCCCAAATACAGCCAAAAACTGGCCTTATAAGAGGGATGGCCTCTCTTGAGAGGGATAATATAATGAAAATACCATACTTTCTGCAAAAGAATGCTGGCCTTTCAAGAGGGGACCCCTCTGGTGAGAGGGGCCTTATAAGAGAGGGACCACTGTACTTAAAAAACCAGAACTGACAAAAATTGAAAAACTGATTGCAAAAAAAATAAATAAATTGCCAACCAGCTGCAGGTCTAGAGGACTGAGACAAACATGCACACAGCAGTGAATCAATATTCACCCTGTGTCTTTCTTCAGCTCCAGTCATCCCCGTCTGCCAATTACACACCTCAACTGCAAGCCTAATCATTTTAAATAAGATTAGCATGGCTCACAGTTTGTATTGTGTATCACAAATGTAATAGCATGCAACTGATCATTTTGCATATATGGCTTCTGTACAATTAATTGCTCAGACAACTGTCAGCTTGCAGGTTGTTCCAGGCAAAGTAATTGTCTTGGGCACCGTACAGAAAAACACATGTGGCTCAGCATTTAGTGCCGGCAATTGGGCAATATAGGATACAGTCTGTGCCTCAGCCAAAGTAAGCCTCACAAGAAACTTCGTTTATTATGAAGCCCACTGAGAACAGGAATATCATCAGGTAAACATAATGCAAGTGAGAGCAGTAGGACTGAGGTTACGACCACATGGAATACAACGTTAAGATGTTGTCTGTATGCAGTGGGTGACACAGAACGGCCTCACTAGTAGCTCTCCGTAAAGGCCCACTTGTAAAAAAATCTGCACTTTCTGGTCATTTTTAAATGGGACATAAATCTAAGATGGATGTGTCAAAACACGCACAGAGAAAACAGCTTTGTAACTTCTAAATGCAGAAATCTCAGAGCAAAAGGCTATAATGTGAGTCTGTGGGAAAATTATCAGAGGCTCGGTACCTAAAGCTGTATATGAAACAATGTCACTTCCATTGTGGCTATCTTAGGCTTGCTTTATAAACCAAATTCTCCTTCTTATTTTACAATAGCATGTCAACAGATATTTCATGGGAATAAATCTATGTGTATTATATATAGTAGTTCCATGTATGACAGTGACAGGTGGCACTGAGTTTCAGTATATTCTGCTGCTATTGAAATTCCAGTGTCACGGAAGTGACTTTTTTATAATATATTCGTGCAAGAATCTAATTTATTTCAGCGGTGATTTAAACAAAAAGGAAAAAACTGTCGTATTTCAATAGTATATCTTGGCTTGGTTGTACTGAAGCTGATCCCTACTGATATTATCCCATAAAATGCTTACAAGTAAAGACTAGCATATCTGAAAATGTCCTATACCTGTGACGGAAGTCACCTTGACAGATAAAGCATGACGGAAGTTACATGTAACAGTAAACAGCAGTCTCTGTGTGCAGAAATGCTGATTATTTTAACCCATTCCCCCTTGACTTAACACTGAGTCAACAGCTTTCCTTGGCATGGGTTGGACACTTAGAACCCAACACATGCCAAGGAAAGCTGTTGACTCGGGACATGTGGTCTTGATAGACTCTCTTCTACAACTCTCAGTCAGATTGCTTTTCATTTCTGTTGACATTAATTGAAAAGACTGAAGCAGACAACATTTGATTATTAGCCAGTTTATGGGGGAAAGGGCTAACACCTTATATATTTCATGTTTAAATAACAAAAATGTTTACATCATCAAGCTGAGATACCATACATACAGTCTGCATATTGCATGATGGACACAACCTCTTCACCTTTAATAAGTAGGAAGTAGGTGTGACATTATATAAACATTAGACATTTACCAACTTTTAAATGTTTTCCTCCTTCAATAACAGTTTGTTGCTTGACCTTTGTTTCTTCATACTAGATAGCTGTTGTATTTGTCAAGTTTCTTGTACGCATTTTGCCATCAAAATATTTCATTGTCTGAAATGAGTGATATTTGGGGGTGTCGTGGACTAGTGCAGGTTCATTCCATACTGGAGTTTGTTGTTCACGCTTCTTTCCCACCCAAGTCTTTTGTTTCTTCATTCGTGATGCTAGTTTCCTCAGGGTGAAGACGTGTGTTCGTTCAGCTGCAAAGTTCAATTTCATTACCCAGTATACATTTTTTGTATGGAGCATCTATTTGTTTACCTGCAATTTTCCATTTCGTTGCTGTAGCATGTTTTTAACCCTCCACTTGACCAATACTACACACTGTCACACTCTGCATCAATTTTGCCCTGTTATTTCCATCACACATGGTTAAGAACTAGACCATGATTAACAGGTTGCAAAATGAAGGATTGCTAATTTCCAGCTGTACAATGTACAAGCTTTAGGAGTTAGAGTGCTATGCCAGCTATAAAATGTACCAGTCTGGTTTAAAAAGGTTTAAGAGTTAACTGCTAAGCCATTATACAATGCACTGGTCTTCAGTAGGAAGATTTCCGAGTTAAGTGCTCAGGTAATACATGTACATGCAATGCTCTGAGGCAGCGGGAGGGCACAATGGGTCTAATTCAGATCACATTTTTGGTTCCACATTCACAAAAGACAATAAAAGCCTGTGATTATCTGATGCCAACCACAATGTTTAGCTGATGGAAAGACTGACATTCACCAGGATTTGTTCATAACGGATGAAACGAAGTCCCTTTGTGGCACTTCTCTGCGGCAGTGAGCTCTGTCTGCTGCAAGTTTTTTTTTTTCCACCTGAAAACCCATACGTCCATTAACACACCACTACCCAGCACAGATACACCATCACTTCCACTTCCAGGTTCAAAGGCTGCTCCTACACAATATTCTAGAGAGAGAATGGCAAATTTATTTCAGGAGGCCATCTCAAGAGTGTCGGCACAAATCAAGTCATGGAGGCATTTGGCCAGAGCCCACCAACCCATAGTCTGGTTGTGACTTATGGTCTCGCACAGTCTTCATTTACCAGCCAATGTAGAGGACCATATTGATTGCTCACATCAAGGAGGCAGTGATCAGACATGGACAGCCAGAATACCTTCACCAAGTTAACCCTTACTTGCCTCAACCAAACCCAGCATAGACGTCTTGCAGGCATATACGACCTCAAACATACTTTTTTACTGACAACTGCTGCCTACATCATGGCATATGACATGATCCAGCTTTCATGTATAATATCAACTGGTAAATCAAATACATGTACACCTTTTTGTTTATTTTAACATTTTTCAGGTTATCAAAGCATGTATACAAGATAAGTAGACCAAAGCATGACTTTGCTGGCAGTATGAAGTGATCAACTTCCACTAAATATAGTACACAGAAGAACTTGTTCACTTCCTTCGCTTGTTCTGCAATATGACACTCAGTGCCACAGTGAAACCTATTTTGAGGGACCACTGTAATGAAAGACCACCTGCCTTTTAAGACCATATTTCCAAAGTCCCTTTTACCACTTCTCCCATGTTATTGCACCTTCAATGAGAGACAACTTGCCTTATGTGACCACCTTTTAGCCTGCCCTAGGGGTGGTCTCTCAAAACAGGTTTCACTGTACATGTACTTCATATCACCAACAAAACATGCTATAATCCATTATATGTATATATATACATATATATAATAGTTCTCCTTTGACAGACCACCCCTACTGCCATGCAAGAAGTGGTCACATAAGCAGATGGTCTCCCAAAGGAGGTTCAACTCTTGCACCACGTGCCTAACAACTAACCATTACTCTGAATTCCCATGCATAATTCGGATCCAAACATGGCTGATGTACACTTATCCCACCCCATTACATCATGCAGTCATGTGTGGAGTCATATCTGGATATTCTAAACATCTTTTGGATTTGTCAACTGCTTGTCTGAAATGGGGGAATTTCTGGATGGAAAAGTGGTCTTTTTGGGGTCATTTTGGGTGGTCACTGGTCAATTTCTGCAGCATAAGGCAGGTGGTCTCCCAAAAGAGGGACTATAATATATATCTTCGTAATTCTTTGAATAGGTCTACTTGGTACTATACATTAAATCTACAGCAATTTTGTCAGCCCTCTAACCCTTGTGCATATAGCTATTTCTTCATTACTGATTGTCATGTTCTAAGAATAAGACAACATTACATGTATATATACATGTATTACTGAACTGAACTACAACCAGACACTTTTGATTTACTGGCGACAATAAACCATTCCATGTGGAAAAGTGAACATAACATTTATCCTGCCTACATCTTTCATGTTAATCAAGAAATGAGCTATTTTCTATTGCTTGTAGGTTGAACTTGCCCCAAAAGCATCCCTGACTCACTATTGTGTTTACTGATGTGGGCACTCCCTGGGGTCTGCTGGTCACCGGCTGAAAATTGTCAGCGATGAGAGCACTTCAGAAACACAGCGATCTAGGGGGATCCTGTGGAGGCAAAGGCTGAACACAGTTGGCAACGTCCTTGTTTCTGCCGCTGTTGAGCACAGCCTTGAACATGGCTTGAACATGCTGAACATGGCTTGAACATGGCTCAGCTTGCACAGTGCTCAATACACTGGCCCCTACTCTAAAGTCTAAAGACCACCTCTCCTGAGAGACCACACACCTGTCTAGCACTGTCTTTTCACAACACTGAGTCTGTCTATAAATTTGTATGTAAGATATCCTGCAAAATCACACCACCTTTTACTCCCAGTTTTCAACTGTTAGTACTACTATGATGATGATACAATCTGTGGACAATGGGTGCTTTATGTTCTTAACTCTTTAAGTCCCAAATTTTGGACTGATTCAACAACTTATCTCAGCACGCATTGGGCACAATGTGCCCAATGCACACTGTTGACCTGGGATATTTTCTCTGGCACTAGAGGCATGCTGGTACAGTAGTCCCTCCTTTGAAAGACCACTCCTTTGGGAGACCACCTCCTTTGAGAGACCACAGTTGTCAAGTCTTTCTGTAGTACTTTTCATGTTATTTGTACCTCCTTTGAGGGACCACCTGCTTTATGTGACTGCTGTTTTGGGTGACACTAGGGGCAGTCTCTCAAAGGAGGGACTACTGTACTTGAATGAAAGGTCTTTTTACGAGGAATATCGATCTGAGATCCTAATGAAAAATCAGACTAGTTTCACTTTGGTGGATTGACCTAAGACATGATTGGCACTGAAAAAGTTAGGCTGCCCACGAAGTCAGGTGAGATATTGATAAGAGCAGCTTTGGTTCGTTCCAAAATATCATTCACAAGTTTCTATATACAGTTAATGCTTGTTTAGCCCTGCACTTTGATGAGGTAACAGTCCTTGCAGGCAATCAAATTGCAAGGAACAATATATATTCTTACACTTATTTCGTCTTATGTACCAACTACAGTAAAACTTGGCACACCTAAACAATTTGGAGCACCCTGAAGTCATATTTGGATCAATGATTGGATCACAGAGGTGTTAGGTGATTGGAAAGTTTCCAGTCACTCACCACAAGGGTCTGAAAATTTGTCACATCAAGATTTAGAATGAAACAAAAGACCTCTGATATATATTCTCATGATGTGTACACTCAGTTACTTTACGTAGTACGCTGGACAAAACATACCATCCAAGTAAAGATTCTATGCATATAAATATTATCATTCCTGTACAACATTTACAAAAGTGTACCTGTAGGCAGGCTTCCTGGGTATCTTTTTAGTGTATTGTTTCTTTGAATGATATTTCAGGAGCCTATATATGTCTATCCAACATAAATATGATTGACTTGAAAATCATTTCCCACTGGTATTGATACACTTTTATTGGTAACAAGAGGCCCATGGGCTTAATGCTCTGCTGACATATAATATGATGACCATCACCAAACATTCATTTCCTGAAATGCAAATTCTCCTCATGACCCACAGAAATTGGTCCAATTCATTCACTGATACAATATCAAACTTCCACATGGACACACATTTCTCGTACATTTGGGATCATTCCCCTTAGGGATCATTCCCGTTATCTTCATCAACATATTGAATTTAGCGTCCTTTTCTTGAGTGCTTGATGACCTTGAAAAACAGGTTAAGGTCATAAATATATTGGAAAATGGACCATTGGCCTAATGTATATTGAGTGCAAGTTTTGCAGTTCCATCTCAATTTATAATCAAAATAATGAATTTAATGTACTTTTACTATCTACAATGCCGGTTCCACTTAATACCACCAGTGGCGCCACCATGACTCCACATATCATAGACTTCTGTCTGTATAATATTCTTGTTATGGTATATTGATAGATGGGCAAAAGTTTAGTTGCAACAACCATAACCAAAAAAAAAAAAAAATCATTTGGTCTCATAAGCCTTATAGTCTGTCTCAACATATTGATTTTAATGTGTTTTCAACACATTTTGGTTCTATATTTTTTGTAATACTGCAGCTGGCACCACCAAATTTCAATGTATTTTTGTTTTTTTTAGTCTGATTGACATTCCTGCCAAGTTTCATGATGATTCACTAAAACCTCTTCAAAAAATAGCATTCACATCATTTACACACCTTGCAACTGAGAAATCATGGCCTGTATATTACGTAATACTAAAGTTGGTACCACCAATATCGAACAATTTTCATACACTTGATAAGTCTTGAAGGTTATGTAGATCTATCTTAAAAACTGTGGACTGTATCACATCCACAAGAAGAAGTTTACAGATGGACGGGTGGACAAACGGACAGACATAAATGATAGCATTTATAAGCTCTGTGAACAATGGTCAGCTGAGCTTAAAACTATTTTTTTCAGAAAGAGAATTACTATGCACTATTTTATGTTTAATTAATTTCATTTGTGTTAAATGTTGTTTTCATATCCTCCTACTGCCATCCCTACCTTTGAACATCATCTAGGACTTTATTTTTCATCAAGACTTTCTTCAAGGGTTGCATGTTAAAAAGGAAACTGCGTACAGCAGGAATCACATGCTGCAGGCTTCTTGAGAAGCTCCCTTAGATGGCATGATACCATGAGCATGTCTCCATCTTCTGCCTCTTAATATGTCTGACCTTTGATGTCTATTTCTGGGTATTTGATTCATATAACTGAATAACTTTATTAGGTTTCTCTTTATGGCTCCTCTATTGTGACACTGTCAATGTCAATCCTGAAAAACAATGCCAGGCCCGTAAACAACTCTGCAGCAAAGAAGCCACTTACAGTACATTTATGGCCAGTCCCTGTTACATGGAGGAAACAGGTTTTGCATTAAATGTTCTTTTGCTTCACCTTAATTCTCAAATGATCATAAAAAGACAGAATGAGTAGCTTTGTACAGGTAAGGACTGGTTCATGTGGGTTCTCAGTACAGGGCTCTTTAAGTAGGTGGGCTAGGTATGTGTATTTCCATTAGTTTCTTTTGTAATTTCCGCTTATGCAACTTTAAAACCCCTCTACCTAGAAACACCATATTTCGTGTGGTAAAAATGGTTGTTAAAAGTTACTATTTCCCATAAATTTTGATAACTTTGGCTTCCAAACTTTTCAACATATTAAAAGTTACTTTACCACAGAATCAGGTGGCAAGAATTTCTGTGTATTGGCTTGTGTATTCAGCCAAATATACATCCAATTATTAATTAATTGTAGCCTCTCCTATTGAAGGACATTATACATCCCCAGCACCCCACGAGAAGCTGTTGGAAGCTGGCAGATGACTCTATTACATACCCTCTCAATTGTTCACTCAAGACTGTTTTGTGAAAGTGTCATGAAACAGTGGAAGATGATGACACTTAGAATCAACCTAAGGAACATTTTCAACTTGGCTTGAGTGTCAAAATGTTAGTGATTCATGTTACAAATGAATTAATATGCAAAGATTAAAGTCACGGACACATCCAGACATTATAACTTTGTATTCTCATTGGCTCAAACTAAAGTAATTAATAAAATGTGGGTCATTTTTTTAGATTCATGATCTTTTGAGGACACAGGTATAGTGTCCTTGTTTCCCATATCTTATGATTCTTAAATAAACAAAATAAAATCTAATTTCACTTCAAAGGTCTACTGCAGATTTTCTTGCATTTATTAACCAATTGTACTGCAAAACACCTTTCAAAAAAATTCTATATCAATTTACTTTTTTCAGAGTCAGACCAATACCATGTAATTTTTGTCAAAACCCAAAACAGATACAAAGTTACACTGCTATCAAGTTGTACCAAGGCCACCTTCAAGTTGGCTCCATTGTATCTCAAGACCTTTCTCAAAAGGACAGGTGGAAATTAGCAATTTTATGTGTATTTGGCTGAATACACAACTCAATACACAGAATTCTTGCAGGCTAGAGATGTGTATTCCCATAAGATTCTATGTTAAAGTAACAGTCAATATGTTGAATAGCTTTGCATCAAAAGTTATCAAATTTACAAGAGTACTTGACTGTAAAACAGCCAGCCACCACAAGAAATTTGGTGTTTCTCAGTAGAGCAGTTTTAAAGTTACATAAGTGCAAATTAAAACAGAAATTAGTAACCAGAGCTATGCCCGGGGGGGGGGGGGGGCATGAATGTCTCGCCAGCATTGTAATTGTATGGGTGAGGATTATTTTTGTGCAGTGGTGCCTGTATTGGTAGAATAACATGCAAAAGATAGCACAGTGTTCTTAAAAAATTGTGTCACTGGAGGGGTTATCAAGACAGGTACCACTGTATTTGGTAAAGTTGCTGAATATGTGAAATGAATAACAATCTATTTGTTGAGAATATATCGCTCCCCCACCCTTTTCTGAATCAAAATGGTCAATGATGTATATAATGTGTTCAAAATACTCAGAGCTTGACGTACCTGTCTGTATATTTGCAAGGAGATCCAGAGACACTCGGGTATTAAAGTATTGAAACCGCGACCCAAAGGGGCTTATGGTAACTGAATATTGATTCTAATGTACCAAATTTCAATAATCTATCACACACATTGGTAAACACTAAGTCTATAGCTGTGTTTTTATCAGTCGTTGGTTCATGTATAATCTGATGAAGACCAAATTGACCCATTAAGGATAAAAGTGACTTGTAGCTTGAAGAATCATGAAGACAGTCAATGTTAAAGTCTCCCATGATGATTGTTGGTGTAGATTGCTTTACTTCAAGTGCACGATACAAGTTGATGATAGCTGCTTTTATTGAAGAGATTTGCTTACGTGGACGACAGTAAACACATACAACCTGAAGATCCATCTGGCAATGTTTGTATAGCGCCACTTGTATCTCAACTTGTTTAAAATTGGCAATAAATGTGTGGAGATGTTCAGCTTTTGAATATATTGCTGTACCATATGGCGATCTGTGCACATTGTGGTCATTACGATGTAATTGGAATGATGGAATTTCATATTCATCATCATCATCATCCAGTGAACAAAGTTTTGATTCTACAAACATGAGAAGATCTGAAGCCAGTATATTTTCATCATGAATTATATCTGAATGATGCAGATGCAGTGAATGTATATTATGGAAATATATCTTAAAGAAATTTGGTGGGAGTGAATAAATTGGTGTATAGCACAGTTCTAATGGATTTTGACGCAGTCGCTCCATTTCTTTCTTCACATTCTCAGAAACAGGAATTTTTGTTTCATCAAAATCCTTAACAATATATATGTCATTGAGCTTTTGTGCTCTACTGAAAGCAACATAATGAGTATGAATTCTTCTCTCATTGGGAAGTTCAATGGCAACAGACTTTAAGGTGCTTCCCTGTGAACGGTGTATTGTTTTTGCTTTAGGCACCCACACTTGCAAGACATATCATAAGTGGATAAGTGACAGAAAGATAAAAGTACCAGTATATACACCTGTACAACCCACAGGTAATTAGACACCTTAACGGCAGTAATTTCTCATCTTATTTATATTAACTATTCAATGTATTTTGTTGCTACATGAAGGCAGATATAATAAAATACAGAAAGGTTATCACTGTGTTCTGCCATGTCATATATAATGCAATGCCAAACTCTTTATTCAATACCCAGACCCAGACATCACATGTATTGTATGAGCAATGAAGTGTCACATCAATAGTACATAATATAAGTTTCTGGAAGTTTTTCTCCAATGCTCAATCATGCACGAAGTAATCAATGAAGTGTGACAGTGATGACCCTCATCTCTAGGCATGATTACAATGAATCATCCACCCAAGCATGAAAGCCTTTCCTAGTCTAGTTAGTGGAATAATGCCACTCAGAAGTTTTTCTCCAATGCTCAATCAAGCATAAAGTAATCAGTGAAGTGTGACAGTTATGACCCTCATCTCTGGGGATGATTACAATAAATCATCCACCCAAATATGAAAGGCCTATGTAGTCTAGTTACTGAAATAATGCCACTCCGAAGTTTTTCTCCAATGCTCAATCATGCATGAAGTAATCAATGAAGTGTGACAGTGATGACCCTCGTCTCTAGGGATGATTACATTAAATCATGTACCCAAATATAAAAGGCCTATGTAGTCTAGTTACTGAAATAATGCCACTCCGAAGTTTTTCTCCAATGCTCAATGAAGCATGAAGTAATCAATGAAGTGTAACATTGATGGCCCACATCTCTAGTGATGATTACAATCAATCATCCACCCATGTATGATAGCCTTATCTGATCTAGTTAGTGAAATAATGCCACTCCGAAGTTTTTGGTTGACGGACGGACGGACTGACGGACTGACGGACGGACGTCCGGAAAGTGACTGCTTAGTCTCGCAAACAGCTAACGCTGGCGAGACAAAAATACACATACCTGACTGACCTGCTTACAGAGCCCTCTACGGAGAACCCACATGAACCAGCTGATGTTGACCTTACCTTTACCTGCTCAGTCAGTCACTGAGAGTTTGAGTGCCCCACAGTGTCAATATCTTACCTTGATAGCTACTCTGTTGCAGAAAGCCTTGGTAAGTTTCAGCCACGTGGGTAGGTCGAGAACTTCCATCAACACATTCTCATCCAGTTCCAGGTTGTTGAGGTCACCCTCCCCCTTCAGTGTGCTCAGGTGGATTTTGTCTGGGGACAGGTTCTTGGTGAATCTGAAAAAAAACCAATATATTTGTTAGTTGGCCATGCAAAATGTCACATACGTAGGTGCAGTTGTCCTAGTCTTGAAGAGACTGCCCTTGATATATCAGAAAAGCAGTCTCTCAAAATCAGTGGTGTCTCACAACAAAGATCTCGGAGGACTGCGCCCATTGATTTTTTTGTACCACAGCAGACCGAGCTTCACCCAGGTAGACCAAATTGTTCCCAGAAGAAGGAGACATCATATTCAACAAGGAAGAGTACCCACTTCTTTTACCTCTTATGTTGTCATGGTTATTGCATAAGAATATGCATATTATGAAATTGGTTACCCCGTCATGTTGGCTCTGTATTACCTGTTGTCATGGTTAGTGCATGAGAACATGCATACATCATGTACATGTATCATGAAATCGGATACCTCTCCTTGCTGCCTCTGCATTACCATTTGTTATGGTTATTGCATAAGAATATGCACATAATGAAATTGGATACCACTCCATATTGCCTCTGCATTACCTGTTGTCACAGTTATTGCATAAGAATATGCATGTTATGAAATTGGATACCACTCCTTGTTGCCTCTGTATTGCCTGTTGCCACAGTTCTTGCATGAGACAATCCGTACATGTATCATGAAATTGGATACCACTCGATTCTTGCCTCTGTATTACCCGTTGTCATGGTTATTGCATGAGAACATGGATACCACTCTCCGTTGCCTCTGTGTTACACTGTTTTATTACCACTGCTTGTTCATACAGCCTGGATATGGGGCAAGCTTTCCCTCCTGGTACATGAATGAGCTTTGGGCCTGTGGTACAGTTGCCTCATGTTTTGCTCAAGGACAGAGTGGGATGTCACAGAGTTGATCAAAAGTTTTATCAACATGGTGTGTGTGCAAGTAGTAAAACCTTCGTCACATGGTTAGAACCTGCATAGCTACGTGTAGAGGGACTGCTCTGACCATAAGCCAATTAGTAAATGATATTTTTTTGTTATTTTGGCAAAAGAAATGTGTAAATGGCTAAAGTATATTAAAATTAATCATTCAAGGACTGCAACAAAATCTTTGCTCATTATGCCCATATTTCGAAGTTTGGGTACTGATTTTTCAATTCCTAAATCTTTCACTGTCTGTATAGGGATGAAACCACCATTATATTTACTGTATATTCTCATATTAGCATAAAGGCATATAACTTTTGTTGCGTCACTTTTTAAAATAAACTATGCAGTTGGTATTGTGCAGACACCTCTCATTGAAAACATTCAAGATAAAAAAGGCGAGTCTATAGATAGAATCAAAAGTTATGCCAGTGTTTACCTGTCATAGCCAGGAAACATGTGCTCCGAGCACGGCTTGCCAGCATTACATTAATGTGTATGAATATGTGATTTGCCCTCTGTTTATAAAACTCATCATGGAAAAAATATCTGTCAAACCATACAACACAGACAGGCTGATAAGTTCATGCAATAGTCTAGCTGAAAGAGTGGGTTAATTACAGGTAAATGGCCCCCAAAGCTGTCAGCACAAGACAGCCAAGAACTATTTAGTGCGGTAACCTGCACCTGATTGGCCGCAATGGTGTATTCATACCTGTAAACAACCCTGTGCCATCATATGACCTATAGCCTCACCCCCAGGCGAGGGTGTTGATTCAGGCAGTGATACAGCTCCAACCAAGGATTTAAAAAATTGTATTGTTCAAAATATGCACCCCCCTTATCTAGCTTTCCATATACATGTATAGGCTGTTTGTTCAAGTCAGGTAATAACTTCGAGTTTATGAAGAAAAACATTAAATTTGACAAGCGCTAAACTCCATAATTACTGGATCAGAGTGACCCAAAAAGTAGGTCACCACGTATAAATTCATGTATTACATACTCAAGTGCAATTTTGATCTAGAGGCTCCATTCTCTTTGCCATTGATGTCCAAGCTACACCCTGCCATTACAAAATCACCTTTACAACTTTACAGACATGGTGGCCTCACAAAAATAGGTCAAGGTCACTGATATTACATAACATTCTATCTTTGGCCATGATCTATATATTCTATAAATTTAATCTAGTCTAATCCAATTACTTTTCCAAATATGGAATTTTACATCTTAAAACACATTTTGGCTCATAATTTCCATCAAATTACAGGTGGTGCCACTAGTATCTTTAGCAGCTTAGATTTTGACCTTGCCCACAATCCCACCAAATTTGGTGAAGATCTTCCAAATATTAAGCATGCTACACTGTTCGCAAGATTATCACATTCTGACCCCAAATTACAAAACAATGCAGGTGGCGCCACTAACAATGAAAGGGGTCTAGATTTTCATATATCCTATAAGTCCTGAAAGTTATATTAAGCTAACTTAAAAACTGTGGACAGTATTGCCCTAATGAGCAAAAGCTTATAGATGACGGATGGACAGACATGAATGGTCCCATAAGCTCTGCGACCTTTGGTCAGCAGAGCTTAAAAACATAAAAGTACAACAACAAAACAGGAACAAACTACATATCATGAAGAAAACAACGTAGCAACAGGATATCCTTCTGAAACTGTATGTACATGCAGACAAAGCTAACTTTTCAGAACTATGTTTTTAGTATCCTCAGAAGCACAAGATGTGTGTTGCACCAAGAACTTGTTACAACCTGTCACTGACAGTGTATGCCCTTAATCCCTTGGTATGCACCGTATGAAGGCCAGTTTGACAATTTCATTAATTTAGTACATCAATAAATTGATATTGGATTGAACTTATGAAAGGTATAAAAACTCTCCATTTGACAAGGTCTATCACTGCTCAGATCTGGAAAGAGTGATGTTCTTCATATGCAATACAATGACGACTACAGTCACACAGCATTGTCAGCGAGACTGTATACTATGTAGAACAATAAAGTCAAATATGTCATGTGGCACCAATTATATCAGATCACTTCCCCAACTGCTATGCACAGTGTACACTTCGTAAAGATCATTCCATCTCACAACATATTTTATGTCAACACAGTAAAGTTAAGTAATACATACAGTACTCCCCCTCTTTGACAGCTCCCTACCCCCCCCCCACCCCACCCCACCACCACCATGAACAGAACCACCTTCTCTTGAAGAGTCAACTCTTGGTAAAGAACTATGCTATCACAGGTATTTCAACATAACTGTGTCGCTAACTATTCCAGACACCAGTGCATGTATTTTTTATCACATTTGTGGTGATCTTGTACCAGAGGAGCCACTCTATCATGTATGTATTAAACAGATGTACATAATTTACCTACATATATATCATGCAAGGTATAGGGACCTCCACTGTCACAGCGTTCACCGCATGACACACTACAAAAAACATGCATGCCATTTCATCTACATTTGAAAACAAGCAAGTTTGGTCTACATTATGTATATATGTATGTCCATTCAAAGCCCTTTCCCCCTTACATCAAGACTGAGTCTGCCACTAATCACCAACCCGTGCCAACAACAGCCATTGATGGCTTACCTAAATTGCATTTTAGCCTGACATCTAGGCCTCATCCATGATTCCCATGCAATGCCTCCCTCCCCAACAAAAATAAATAAATGAATCAACAATCGATTAATTAACAGATACTAAACAATTTAAAAAAGAGTGAAAACATTGAAGCATCAGCTAATATTAGGCCAGTTAATGATGAAGAAAGGGTTAAGCTTTTAAGAGTTTAATCCCTTCCTGTTTTGACACGCAGGGTTCAAATCTCAAATAACCCCCCAAAACACACAATTCTAAGTCAAATGTTATCTGCCTAACAGTTTTCACTTAAATTTTTTATTCTTGTGAAACATTTTGAATGTGAATTGTACATATGATCTATCAGGACAACATGCTCTGCATCAATAATTTCTTCGGTACAAGATGGGTGCATTATGCACAACCCAGGCGGGGAGAGTTGTTGACTCAGTCCTATTCTAACAAGGAAATGGTTTAAGTCAACACAAATGTGACAGAAAGTTTGTAACAGTTAATGCCAAAAGCTGACTGGACATTCCTCCATCTGCAAGTCATTTTACCACACAGCATACAGAATAAGGTTCAAAGTCCATGTTTTAGTATGTGTGTACATGTATGTACATCTATGTATTATTGCCACCATTATATATATATATATAAAAATTTTTTTTTGAGAGAGAGAGACCCCAATCCAGCATATAAGAACTGCCACTATGACATGGCATATTCAATTCATCCCAGTTCACCACTTTCACACACTTATTCTTTCATTAAATAATGTGCACACACACAGGGACAAGGTCTGTACAACTGAGAGTTGAACAGACCCCCTACCCATTCCCAAGCTTTATTTCAGCATGCATGAGGACAGGGCTATAAAATCACTAGGACTCTCTATGATTTTGATCTTCAGGTACACGATCCCAAACATGGGACAGGTGTACCTAAGGCTGCAGGTGCAACTTGCATGTGTGGCATACCTGGTCATCTGGGACAGGTGGACCGATTTTTCAAATAACGTGTAGCAACCCAAGCTGGCACATGACTCCTGGTTATAACACACGTTACTAATGTCAAACCATACAATACAAGACGTTACAACAGTTGTCATGTCTCAAGAAATACGGCGCTGCAGCCGTAATATTTTCAGTTCCTGAAGAGCCCACTTGGGCGAAACCAGTCGAACATTTCACTCTGCACTTCACGGAGTCTTGCCTTCGTTTTGTATCTTTCATCATTATTATATATATATACATATATACATCTACATGTATATATTTAGAATAAATAAATCTAACCCAGGCAGTAAAATTCACATTTTACAAAAGTGAAACAACATATCATGCAAAGTACTTAATACTTAAACAAAAAAGGACAAACTTAATACCCCTCAGCCAATATTGTTTCATATATTCAGGGGCCTAAGTTTGACCTTTGAAGGACACTCATCTGACACAAAACTAAAGTATATATGCACACAGCTAGATGTACCCTTGAAGAATTAGGCTGTACAGGTTTACTAAAAGCAAGGGAGAAGTAAAATTAGAAGGGATAAGACAATGGAGGGAGTGCTGTCGATGTATGCCACACAACTACAGTGGTACTGGAGAGTTAAACGACCACTCCATGGGGAGGCTGGCCATGCATGAATGACACCTGAATTACAAAGGCATGTGTATATACAGGTTTCATGTCAACAACCATGAATAGAGATTACCATAAACATTGGTATGTACAATGGTTACTTGGAAAGAAAAAAACTGAAATCAGCTGATAACTTGTCAAATCACAATATCCAATAAGGAATCTACATCATGTATCAATTTATTTGGAAAAAAGGCATGAAATCAGGTAACCAGAGCAAAAGTCACAGCACTGATTTTCAAGTAATCTCTATTGTGGTTTGGTGTCATACTACGGCATAAATTTGGCAACCAAGATGACAAATGTGAAAGGAAAAGCATGCCATGCGTACTAAGGTTTGACCTTTCAAGGTCACACAAGGTCAAATATCATAACACCCAAAAAAAATTCCATACATACATTCAAATTGATGTTAAATAAATACTAAAGTCACATTCTTGAGTTTCAAGCAACTTCCATTTTGCTTTGGTGACATACATGTACTAAGGTATAAATTTGGCAACCAAGATGCCTAAGGCAAGAGGAAAAGCATGTCATCCATACTAAGGTTTGACCTTTCAAAATCACACAAGGTCAAATATAATGACACCAAAAAAACAAAAAAACAAAAATATGTACTTTCCCATTGATGTTAAAGAGTTAAAGAGTAGTTACAGGTCTATGATCAACCACATCCAAAATATACAAGAAAAAAATTTGTCTGTACAGTACTCCAGCACTGGTACATTGATACATGTCCACAATCTCAGACAATAACACATGATGATCATGACAAAAATAATCATTTCCTGAAACACTTTCCCTCTGTGACCTTGAGGAGGTCAGTCAAGGTCACCAATATTATGCAACATCAAACTTCTGTATACAATACACATTTATGATATTTATTTGGTATTGTTAGCATTCCTATTTCTTATGATGTAGAATTTAGTGTCCTTTACTTCATCCTTAATGGCCTTGAAAATTAGGTCACTCAAAATTTGATTAAATTTTATCATTGGCCAAATGCATATTTGATGTAACTTAGAAGCTGCGTCTCAATTTACAATCAAAATAATTAATTAAACGTGACAGTACTTTTTACACCTACATTGCTAGTTCCACTTCCACCAGTGGTGCCACTACTGTATTAGTATCTTTTTGCCCAGAACCACTTCCTAGTGGTCATAACCTTATTCCACAGTCCAAACTCTTTACTCTCCACGTCATACATTTTGCTCTGTATAATGTTTCTTTAATGGCACATATCAATAAAGGCACAGGAGTTCAGATGTAATGACCATAACAAAATATTATTTTCTAAAATGTACTCCCTTCGTGACCTTCAGACAGCAGGTCAATGTCAGCTATATCGTGCAACAGAAAACTTCCACATGTGATACACATTTGTGGTACATTTGGTATCATTAACCTGATTATTTCTCAACAAATCATCCAAATTTGTGTGTTTTCAACACCTTTTGGTCCATATATTGCGTAATCATCTAGGTGCCACCACAAAATTTCAATGTGTTTATGTCTTTTTTGCCTGATTGACATCCCTACCAAGTTTTGTGATGATTCATTAAAAACTCTTCAAAAAGAGCATTTCTCAATATTTTCACATTTTGGCCTAAGTATCACATAACACTATAGGTGGTGGCACCAATAAAGAGCCGGACCTAGATTTCCATACACTTGATAAGTCCTGGAGGTTATGTGGGGCTTCTAATCTTGAAAACTGTACACTGTATTGTGCTCACAAGCACAAGTTTATGAACAGGTGGACAGAAGGACAGATGGACAAACAGACATGAGTGAGTGCATAAGCTCTGCAACCTATTATGGTCAGCTGAGCTAAAAACAGGCTGCAAAAAAACCCAGCCTGGATATGACACTTTGACAGATATTACGTGAGAAATGTAAATCGGGTGCTCTCATGCATGAACACCAAGTGTAACTGTTTCAATAAACTCAGTGTCCACAAACATTCAACCCTTTCTACGACAGACAGAAGTAAATCTACAACTCTGGTTCTGCCCCATAGCATTAAAAACACACAACGGGACAATGTTCCATTTCAGGTTTGCCACTTTTCTGTGTCAGTTTCTTTTCTGTGACAGATTACCTTTTTTCTAACTGGTGACTTGCGTAAACACACATTTTAACCTGCATGTATAATTTCTTTTAGGATGAAAACAAGTTTTGAACTACATGTACACATTGCATTCATTCCATATAATATATATATATATATATATATATATATATATATATATATATATATATATATAATTTATATGTTTCATTGTCTTAGTATCAAACTGTCATCTATGCTTCAGTTTTGAAGCACACGTATGATAGTTTAATGCTGAGGCCAGGTATGGCACAGGTGTCAGGATTTACTAACAGGTGCACACTTGTTTCACTGATCCTTGTTTATGTGAGTCACCGTGTCTGGGCCCAAGTCACAGTGCGTGTGATTACATAAGCCTCGTGGCTTTGTTGAATTGTACATGTGCTATACCCAAACTAAAGCAAAGTATATGCATAAAGTTGGAATTCAAAAGGGCACTATGTGTCACAAGGTGGGGTCACTTTAATGCCACACCTGATAATGAAGATATAACCTCGTTGCAGGCAATAGCCACCTTTACAAGGTGCGTTCAGGAATACATCGCAGCAGATTTGCCTGTGGCTGGCAAATAAACATATACATGTACAAGTACTGTAGATCTCTTTCAGTGACCACCTCTAAGGCTGGTCTAAAAGTGGTCACATAAAAACAGGTGGTCTAGCTTCAAAGGTGGTTAAATAATATGGACAAGGCCCAAGGCCTATATAAACCAGCAACTTTAACAGAGTGATAGCATTAATTATTTTTGTGAGGTAGGATCCTGGATAAGTTAAAGATGTCCTTTGTCATGACTCATGGTCACCTTTTCTTCAATATGGACCATGAGAACTGGATGTTTATAGTGTATGCATGAGTCGCAGGTCTGTTGACAAAACTCTGCTCTTCCTGTTGACAAAACTCTGCTTTTCATCCATAATTTTTAAATATATATCCCGGTAAATAGGACACAAGAGCCATCTAGGCAAGGACTCCCTTCTCTGAATCCACCTGGTCCTGTTTTAAAGATTTGTTCCATTCAAACTTGTGAATGAACTATGATGACACAATTTATGTTGAGTGTTCGAATAAACTGATAAAGTGTCCTATGGGATCTCTGCTATCATGACGTCCGTTTGTGTGGAGGCATTCAAATCACAGTGACAGGTTTGCATACCATCCACCACATCTTTACCTCCCGCCTTTTTCAGTACCAATTGTTTGCTCTATCAATGCATTCCTATTGGACAACAAGGTTAAGATTAGACCTACGTCCAATCATTATGTATGGCAATTTGCCGACTCTCAATACATGTACATAGTCTGAAACATAGTCATTGGCTGTTCTCTTACAAGTTATCTGCTAATGATAATCAGGTGAAGTGATGCATTAATGTATTTTGTCAGTATTTAATTAAAACATCAAAACAATTTTGAGAAAGCTCACCACTTGGCACACGGAACTTATCTAACAGCGGTTTAACTCACCATCATAGGCAACGGAGCATGCAAAAATTGCACAAAACAGTGAAAATTATGTCACATCAATTGACAAACATATTCAAACCACAAAATACACTGACATAGAACTCTCTTAGCAAGTTTTGGAGTGATCTCACCATGGTCTCCTGGTACATGTTGCACCCGCATATAATTGAGGGGCCACAGTAAGTGCATCTTTTTGAGCTAAGCCTTGTTAGAAAGAACACGCGATGTATTGATACCTGTGTGATTGTATCTGTCACAAAGACTTGCAACTGCACAATTGTGACAACATTTATCAAGTTTTTTCATGATCGAGTGCTCAAAATGCCAAACACTCTTCTTAATTTGCTCTCCCCCTCCTCCCCCCCCCCCAAAAAAAAATTCCTCCCATAAAAAAGGATCAGCCATTTGTTCTTCCTCTTTCATTATGTAAAATTTGATGCTGACCAAAATATTTAGGTACACAGCTGTAATGCACACTGTGGAATTCAATACCCTGATAAGGGAAGCCATCAAAGTTCAGTGTCCACAAAAAAATAATGAAGTACTTCAGCACCTAGCCCCACCCCCTTCCCCAAACTAAAGTTGAGTCTAAACACCAACATCCCCTTCCCAGCATATGGCCTGTTCAAAAATCAAAAAAATCAATGGAGGATGACTATTTGAACAAACTTGGGAGAGACCTACCCAACGTACAGTCCTCCAAGTTTGAAGCAAATCTGACCGACGGTTTTGTAGAAATCAAAAATGCAAATTGTGCACAATAAACAGACGATGGATATTCACTCAGTCTTTCCCATGAAACGTTATTTCCATTCCAAATTTTATCAATCGTTATCACGTTTATTACTTAAATAGGAAAGTACCAATCAGCTGTCATAACCTATATGTATGTACATTTGCACTGATAACCAGTGAGAACCAACAAGTGAGTGCTAATAATAAAGCTCCACGGCACCATATTTGTCTTGCAACTGGTGGTGAAGGGGTTAACTGAATACAGCATGGAAAGCGTCAATGCTGTTCACTGAAAAACTGGAACAGTAATCTTAAAGCAATGTAACATACATGTACATGTACATAAATCTCCACGTAGCTTCATTCATCAAGCAATATTTCAGGAATGTCTAGGACTATAAACACTGCCTACTTCCATCCATTGTTTCAGATGTCAAAGTAGATGGTGAAACAAATACCAATAAAGTAGGAGTTTGCAATGGAACAAGTTCCTTTAATATATGTACATGCATAAATCACAACTAGGGTAAGTCCACATGCCAGGAAGGTGCTCAATCAAACGAAACAGGACATATTTGATTAAACCCAAAGTCACACTCTCAAGTTGCCTGCTATTCTGACAGGAAGGATCCAGTATCTTTCTTACCTGTGTACACCAGATTCAAACTCAGATGAATATATGTGATCATGATAGTTATACTGATGGAGAAGCAAATGGCACGTAAGCCAAACATTAATACCCACGAGGCATATAGCCACTGAGTGTCACAAGGTATTGAGACAGGGGCAGCTTCACTCGGCTGAAAATTTCAGCTGTGTTTTCATACAATTTTGATGCAAAAATTGTATAAAAATGCCATACTCACTCCTTGTGAAAAATCACTGGCCTATATCTAGGATAAACACTTTCCAGGCCTAACTCATTGCAACATTCATTTTCCAAACAAAAGCAATGCCCTATGGAATTTGCACTTGCTGAGCAGCCGCTAAAGTACATTTGATGACATATATGCCAAATTGGACAAAAAAAAAAAAAAGACAAACTAGAGGTAAAAAAGTACAAGTGCCTAAAATTCAGTCAAGTCTATCATAAATGGTCGATACATCATCATGTACTTACTAACTTAGCATGTAAGCAAATAACCGAGAACTACACTGTCCTTCATCACTGAACAATAGGACAAATTTTAATTCCATCACCAAAATACATCTTAATATTTCTTATTGATGTGAGCATATCAATAAACAGCACATCCCTAGCATGCCACTGTCCAGCACACTCGACATGTATTTGAACATCATTTGCCACCATTGTCGATTCGAGATGCATGAAACACAAGCCAGCTTTCATCAGGTTCCCACTGGCCCCCAATGTTTATCTACGTGCAAGCATGTGCATTTTACCAAGGACAAACTTCAATACTTGCGGCTGGATATTTTGATTTTGCAGTTAAAAAAAAAACATGTTACATTCTTATAAAATAGATAAAAATCAAACAACTGCCCATTTTTTGCGACATTGTGAATGATACAACTGCAAATTTATCCCCAAACTTAGTAACTTTGCACCTTTGTGGTCACTATGTTTTGCATAGTCCGCCATTATGTTTTATACTGCTGGAACCCTCATATTTTCATCTTTCTGTGCAACAAGTCCTCTCATTGGCTAAGAAAAATATATTCCGTGGGGTATCCCTCCAAAAATAGCCCAGAATGGGAATGGAGACATCATTTTACCTCATTATAAATGTGCTTTGATCACAGGCTGCTCACTGTCCAATCAACCTTGTTGCAACTTCCCCATGTGCATGTCTAATGTCGGCGATGTCGGGAAGGTAAACAAGTTGTATTCACACAAAGATTATTGGATGAAGATTCAAAATTTTCACATCATATTTTCACAAAAAGACTTTGATCACACAAATCTAGACACAGATAAAGGCAGGAGTGAAAATTCCTTACGTAAAGCAAGGAAAATATGTAGATTGGTGACAGTCACTGTATCGTGACAAAGCAAAGATTCGCGTAAACATGATGTGTTGTTGAATGCTGTATATGATGCATCACGTCATTATTGATGTTTTTCACAAAATTTTGTTAATTAATTCTACTAAAATGCTTGAATGGAACAAATCTGCATGACAGAACAAGATAGAAATGAAATTCATGATAGAAGGCTGGAAAAAATAAAAATACATAGAGGAAAATCATGCCCAGACTATGCATGTGTGCACTCGCTTCTGTTGTATGGCCCGTGTTGACTGCTGCTTGGTTAACTCATTCCACCCTGATAGAAGACTGAGTCAACAGCTTTCCTTGGCACGCTCTGGGCGCAATGCGCCCAGAGCGCGCCAAGGAAAGCTGTTGACCATGGGCATATAATTTGGAATGATCTTCCATGCAAGTTTCATCCAAAATATTGAAAAATAATCCCTAAATTAGTAAAATACAATTGGCAGACGACATTTAGATATTAGCGGGAAAAAGCGTCATCAGGGTGGAATGAGTTAAAACAGTCAGTGCACCTAAGACCAAACTCTTGACACCACCTACAAATTTTTCAGGTAAATTGAAATAGAAAATACACAGAAATATGAATCATGTAATTTCTGACCAACTTTGTTCATCACTTTGAATGAATCACAAAAATAACAGCGACCAGGGATGCTCAATCATGCATGTGGCTTGTTCAACAAGTGAGTTAGAAAACTGCAGGGTTGCACAGTGTGTGTGATACCAGATACTGGCAGCATGCTAGGGGCTAACTCTAAAAATGTACACATCAATTATTTAACAGATATTTTCTAAAGATCGTACAATAAAATGTGTGTTCCATTTGGGTGGAAGTTGTAGTATGCAAGTAAAACCGGAAATTAAGCTGTTTCTCATAGATTTAATACTTTTGAACAGCATATAGACATTGATAATTAAAAATGTCAAAACACAAAAAACAATGATGATCTGATTCTTTATCAGTTAGAATTTGTTCAAGGATATTGTGAGTATGATACACCAGTGCTTCTTTTGAAGAAACACACAACTTTTGGGGGTACTTGGATGCTATTTGTATGAACGATCTTAAGCTATCACCCATGCGATCTAGCGTACACACACACACACACACACACACACACACACACACACACCAGTGTAAGTTAGTCAGCTTTCTACATCAGTGATGCCCTTTTAGGGGTTGTATCAATAGTGTGATATTATCCTAATTTTACCATGTTTCTTCTGTATTATTTGCTCTCAATATTTAAATTGCACCTAGCTCATATTAAAAAGTTTATGTCATGCTATGTGAAATTTACCTCATTTTGGACTTTGTTGTGTTGATATACCATTAATCACCTTTGCACAAGTGGGTGACATATCACTCTATGGCTCTTATGGCAAGATTTACTTCAGCTATACACGACATTAGAAGGATACATGCGGCCTCCATGAGGAGTCTTAAAATTAGTGGGTGACAAAAAGATACTTTCACAATGCAAGACAGTCTTTCATTGGCGAACATCTCATTAGTATATGCCAATCATGTTTGTTACATTCTTTTCTATTGTGCAAGACCCCTTTGGCCACTCCCAATTTTCAGGAGGTGGACAACAAACAGAGGCAAAATATATGGATGCAAGGAACAGTTCAATAGCTAACATAATTTACTATATACAACAGTTTCAGTTACACAATTTGTTTATGCAACATGCAAACAACACATACCATGTGACTATTTTTTTCCATATTTTGTAAAATCTGAAGGTACAAACCAATAATTAGAAAACAGAACTCTTTTCTACAACCTCAAAATACACACAAACCATGGTTGTGTAAAATGGCAATTGATGTAAGCTGTATAATGGCATGTAGGAGTGTCCTTATTCTTGTAGGTGGAGAATGTCAAAACCTCTGCATCTTGATTCAGTCAAATCGTTGTGTACTACAAGGTCGCAGGTCATGACCCCTATCGAATATTACTGCCAGCCTTTTATCATGTTTATATACAATACATGTGCTTATCATAAAAAAAAATCATATCATGCTCTGTGACTGTTCCTACTTTCCAACAACGGAAATCCTATGTAATCTAAGATTATATGAGCAATCAGCTAGCACCGATTCCAAAAACACACACTCCACAAAATTTTTGGACACGAGTTGGGTCGTTCTACAGTTACCGAGAATAATACTTATAAAATAGGTATCAGATGGCAGAGTCCAGCATTGCTCAAAAGCATTGTCTTCCTTTCTCTTGCAGCTTTATTTGGCGATGAGGTTTGTGTAAAAGAATCTAACTGTTAACCCTTGAAGTGCAGATTTAAGATTCAGTCAACAGCTTTCACAATGCATGCAAAGTGTCCCGAGGAAAGCTGTTGACTAAGACTACTTTTTGCTTCTGACAAGGCTTGTTGGTATTTGAATGAAAGGTATCTTCATGAGGACTTTGACTCTTTTAACCATTATATGTTTAATGGTAATGAGAAAGCAACTATAGCAGTGATTAGCACTTTAAGGGTTAAATTAGCTCTATTATTTCTGCCAAATATTACGTGTTTGATTTAGATTAGCTGTACAAATAACAGACCATCAGACATGCCAGAATTCAGGAGAACTTCACTTGCTATTGTTGTAGAGAAAAAAAAAAAAAACGATGAATGGTGAACTGGCTGTCAGGACATGGTAGCATAATCCACAAAGGGCTTCAGAAAAGATGCAGTTGTTACAGAGAAACCCACATATGTCTGAAACAATCCAGACAACTGGCTTGACTGCTCAGATTAAAGCATATGAACATCTGAACTCCATTAATGACCTCCCATGTGCCTATTATAATCCCCTCAGTTTCCCTGCAAGAGCAGTAAGATGAGCCAACTGAGGGTGGGCTTTCAGGTGGACAAATATATACAACCTAAATGAATAAGGCTGTCAGAACAAAGTCTTGATTCTAGATGATTAGAAATCACTATTTGTTACGTACACTGACTGGAATATTCTATACCATGATCAGATTGGTTGTTAGGATTAATAGTTAATCGTGTCAAAAGGACAGGAAAAGAGTGATGTAAATATGTCTCATATTAGAAGTACATTGCTTCATGATAACAGTCTACAAACATCTCTCTCTCTCTCTCTCTCTCTCTCTCTCTCTCTCTCTCTCTCTCTCTCTCTCTCTCTCTCTCTCTCTCTCTCTCTCATACACACACACACACACACACACACACACACACACACACACACAATGTTGATGTATCACAATGTCCATCTTCCATTCCTGTCAATTTTGTCACCTATTTCAGGTTGTCAGGGGCAGCAGATTTCTTCAATTTCCAAGCAAATTTATGTAGTGCATCCATTTGCTAATCTTCACCCCACTCCCCCTACAAATATATTATGGGGGTTTTTTTTTTGGGGGGGGGGGGGTTGTTTTTGTTTTTTGTTTTCTTCCTTGGGGGGGGGGGGGCAAGGGGAGTTAGGACTTTGGATAAAAACTGAAAAACTGTAAAGTAGATTAATGAGCCCCTTACCAAAGCTGACCTGTTGTCAATGCATTCATTGAGAAAGCTTTTGCCTCAAAACTCATGCCTTTGCTTCAAATTTCAAATTTAACATGGGTTATGAGAGTTACAATGACATGCACTTGTAATAGATGCAGGGTTTTACAAATCTTATACCTGGACACCCAGGGCTACCAAAAAATTCTTGGTGGGCTACCACTTTATTCAAATCATTTCCATGTATTGATATTGAGCTGATTGCCCAGTGAGAGTTTTGGGCTACCAGGTTCTTAAAAATTCACCAAGCCCTGACATGTCAATGTATATATAATCTATTTCAAACTCTGGTAGATCCAAGTCATTTTTATATCAAGTTCTGCATCACTTTTAAGATTGATTACATACAAATCCACCACCAAAAAAGTATATTAGTGCCTTCCTCTTCCAAGTCTCTGAAATTAAATTTTGAACCCATACATGTAATAATGTGTAATGTGCACAGAACAAACACAAAATGTCAAACTATTTCATATTTTATCTTTTAATTTGATAGTGCATAGAAAAAAATTAACAAACAAACTGCAGTAGGACAGACACCAAGTAAAATGTTGGTGCCTCAGACATTAAACTGTTTGCTGGCAACTAACTAGCTTCCACTGCAAATTGAATTCATTGTCATCACCCCCAAGATAAATTAGCCTGACAAAGTTGCCAATAAAGATCCATGTTCTCAGACAACTGTAACACAGATTAGTGTAATAGTTTGCAGCAGTTCTATCAATTCAGTCACCTGATCCTGCCACATGATAAGTGCAGGCAATTTACATGAAGACAGTCCATCAGTGGCCATGAGCACTGTCCGAGCTGTGATTTCTGACATAAACTTCCTTTCAGGTCTGAAGCCCCCCAGCAGTCACACAAAATTTGTATAGATTGACAGACTGACATGTAGTTATGCATAGATCTACAAAAATTGTGCATGAGTGTGTAGCTTCATGTCAAATAGATTTGCTGTAAGTTTCAGAGGATGTTACCATGTTCTTCTACAGCCAATATCAAAGGTTTTATATATATATATATATATATATATATATATATATATATATATATATATATATATATATATATATATATATATATAGATATATATGTATATATACATGTATATATGTATATATATATTTGTATATATATATATATGTATACATATATATACATATATATATATATATATATATATATATATAATATATATATATATATATATATATATATATATATATATATATATGTGTGTGTGTGTGTGTGTGTGTGTATGTGTATATGTACATGCATGTATGTATATGTAGTTACCTCGAGCAGCTCTTTTTTGGCTATTACACACTTACCCTATGGCAATTGTGTCATAAATGAAACTTCTCAAGTTAACTTTGGGAGTCTTGCTTTTCATGGACTCAAACAATCATATCCATATATACATGTATTTGTGACTGGGTGCACAAAATTGTGACATCCTATGCACATCAGAGACATGTTTACGACCTGCAGGATAATGAAACATAGTGTTTCCTAAGATTGTTGTCTCAAATTTCATTCAAGTACTTGGTCTAATCCTTTGACCATAACTCTGGTATGTCCTGCAGTACATGTACACATACTGAGTACAGGCATGCTGGTTATCCCCCATGGGTCATGGGCATCATTACCAAGGAGTTATGTGGCTCTTCTTTTAATGAATTAGATGCTGTCAGTGATTGTGTTTAGGCAGTGTGTGTATGTATGTGTGGCTCTAAACAATGTTAAAGCCTGCTCAAATATAGTGTGCTGCCATTTACCATATTTTCACAAGGCAAAAACAGCTCAGACTGAGCCATTTACTGAGACTCTTAATATTCTTCAAGGTATTTACCCATTACATGTAACGTTTAGCCCTTTCCTGCTGAAATCACTCAAAAGTGCCCAGACATAAATTGTCCTCTGCCTCAATCTTTTTAATTAAATGTCTCATCAACAGAAAAAAAAAGAAGACAAGTTGCTGCTAACACTAGCTACATCCCCCACCCACCACAATTTATGACTGGGAAAAAAAATCAGTGGAGAATGATCACTTACAACATATGGTGCCCCACCCCCAACCCAGTTTATCCCAACCAAGTTTGAAGTGAACCTGGCTTACAGTTTTGGAGAAGAAGTCAAAAATGTGAATATATATTACAATTCCAACTGACTTACATTGTAATCAATATGCATGCACACATACTGACAATTTCCCACACTGAAAAGTTTTTTTATCAATAAGGGACCTGGAGAACCACCTGTGAACAGCTTAGTTTGACCCTTCCACAAGTTACATTTCCACCAACAACCTACGTAATGGTTCTGAAAAAAAGAAAGCAAATATACCTCTCTGAAAAATTCATAAAATAGAACAAAAGGTCCATGCACCCAATGCTCTGCTGAACACCATCACTGAAAATTATCTTTTGCCAGACCTCATTAGTTTGAGGGATTACAATCTCCGCATCCAATAATACTACATTTACAGTTTCATACATGTATTTCTTTGTGAAAGATACAGTGCCAAAAATTCCACTGCAGCCAATTCACAAATATTGGTACTCCATCACATGTATTTTCCATATTTCTCAAAAAAACACATCATTTTTGCACATACCTTTCTTAGATTTACAGTAATTTCAGCCAATCACTATATGAAAAGCTACATATGGAATCCATGTTGTTTGACCATGCGCAGAACATACACATGCTATCCTGCGCACATGTCCAATTACTTCTATATATAGTCACATTGACGCTATGAATGGCCTCCCCTCTTATACCAGTCTGGTTCCTTTTTAAAAGGAAACTTGTTTGAAATGTATTTAATCTGCCAACTTGGAAAATTAGTCAGGGTTAGCCATCAAACTTCCACATGACACACATTTGTGGTACAATAGGCATCATTTGCCTTGTTGTTTATCTTTGAATTAAATGTACTTTTTTAAGCACTTAATGACCTTGAAAACAGGTCAAGGTCACACAATCATTTGGTCATGGTGACCCAAAACATAGATCACCAAGTAGAGTTTTTTATACAATGTACTTATGTGAAATTTTGATCTAGAGGCTCATTTCTTTTTGCCACTGATACCCAAACTACGCCCTACCATTACAAAAACACCTTTTCCAAAATAACAGGTCTGCTGACATTTGCATGAATATGTCAAGGTCACTGATCTTACATAATATATTAGCATTGGACATGATCTATATATTCTATCCATGTGGCATGTCCAATTCATTCACTTTTTAAGATAAGGAATTTTGTATCTTTCCAGACATTTCAACTCTGAATTTCCATCAAATTATAGGTGGCACCACTAGTATCCAAACCAACTAAGATTTTGACCTCTTTCACAACCCATTCAATTTCATGAAGATCCATCAAAAATTGAGGATGCTGGACTGGTCACGAGATTTTTAAATTTTGACCAGTGTATTACATAATACTATAGGTGGGCCCACCAACATTGATGTCGATGAAGATTTTCATACACTTTATCATGTTTATAAGTTCTTAAAGTTACATGGGCCAAATTAAACAACTGTGGGGTGCAGGGGCATTCACAACATGACCCCTACACTATAACTGGCCATTTGACCTTGACCTTCAACTCGGATTAAAAAATTGATATATTCAAAATGTGCACTCTACGCCCAGCTTTCCACACATGGTCTGTTTGTTCAGATTGAGTCATATAAATAACTTTTCAAGTTATTGAACAAAAACAATTAGCTTAGACAAGCCCCTAACTCCATTATTACTGGGTCATGGTAACTCAAAAAGTAGGTCACCAAGTACACTCTTATGTACAATGTCATCAAGTGCAATTTTGATCTAGAGGCTCAACTCTCTTTGCCGTTGATGTCCAAGCTACATTGTACATCCTGCCATTACTAAATCACCTCTTTCAACTTAATGGATCTAATGACATCACAAAAATAGGTCACGGTCACTACATAACATTTTAGCATTGGGCATACTATACGTATCCTATAAATTTAGCAAGTGTAATTCAATTACTTTTCCAGATATGGAATTTCATATCTTGGAACACATTTTGGGTCATAATTTCCATCACATTATAGGAGGTGCCACTAGTATCACACACAACTCAGACTTTGACCTCCCCTATAATCCCACCACATTTCATGAAGATCCACCAAAGATTAAGGATGCACGAGCATTCACAACATTTTCACATTTTGACACATATAGCACATAAGACTGTAGATGCCAACACCAACATCTAACTTAACCTAGATTTCTATACACCCCTTAAGTCCTGAAAGTAATTCTGGGTTTATCTGAAAACTGTGGATGGTATCCTGCTAAGGAGCAAAAGTTTACGGATGGACAAACATGGATGGTCGCATAAGCTCTGCGACCTTAGGTCGGCAAAATCATAGTGCCACCTGTTGAAAAATTAAGATCTAGGGGTCCCAACAAGTGTCCCTATACAATTTCAAAACAATTAGCCAAGTGGTTTCAGAGATGTTTCTTGGAGGTTTGCCAAAAAAAAAAATGAAAAAAAAAAATCATTTCAAAGGAGTAGCTGCTACTGTTGCAAAGATGTGGCAAAAATTGTTTCAGATCCATAAGTACAGTTCAAAGGACACATGGATGAAATGGTGGGGGATGAAAAATTTGGTGACAGCTGAAGATTTATCTGCAGCTCTCACCATTTTTCTTCCTGTTGTTGCTGTCTTTAAATAAGACCTTTTATGATAGCATGGCCAGCTTTGCCACTCCCAACTGACCATACAGTAGGTGTATTACATATCATTTGTTATGCCAGGCTCCTTGTTTTCTTGCAAATACTTGAACACCCTTACATCAAGTTCCCTTGGTCCCATGTTCATTGAGGTCTGTGCAATGAGGACACATATTTACTATCATTCTGTATTTCATGAATGAAAGTTTATAGCCACTGTCTCCAGTTTTCATGTATTCTTTTTCAGTTGTTCACACATTTTCAAGAACTGAGCACAATGCCATGTCCCAGGCAGGTCAATACCAACAAGGAACCCTGTTGGCTCAGTCTTACTCTTCCCATGAAAGCATCGACCGGGGCCATGGTAAGAGATGCCAATCAGCTACATTGTATTGCACATCTGTGGAGACCAGGATAGTCTATCAATGAATCATCATGACCATTTGATACATCACAGGATCACAAAATATTTACACATCCACCTTATCTGTTCTAAGCACATACATTCTGGTGGTTGATATCAAGAGCACATTCATATGCACACTGGAACTGAATGAGTTCTTGCCTCATTATTTGGTTCACTGCACATGCACTCTTGCCTGCTCAGCTGGCAGCCAATATTGATTATTCTTGGCGAATCACTCAACATCCTTAAATACAACCTGCGTCACCTGCTGACAAAATCATCAAAACACTGGGGAAAAATACATCTAACATTCCCAAACTGTTCAGAAAAGAAAATGGCATTGATTGAAATACAGTAGTACCTGCTATATAAGACCATCCCTTCTGCCACCCAAAAATAGTCAGGTATGACAAGTATTCTTAAAATGGAGGTGAATTCACACTCTGGCCTGTCGTGCCACCAGGAATGTGGTCACAAAAGCCAGGTGGTCTCTCACAGCAGTGGTCTTACATTGCTGGTACCACTGTACCGTAGTCCCTCCCTTGAAAGACTACTCCTTTGGGAGACCACCTCCTTTGAGAGACCACAGTTGTCAGGTCTTTCGTAGTACTTTTCATGTTATTTATACCTCCTTTGAGAGACCACCTGCTTTATGTGACCACCTTTTGGGTGGCTCTAGGGGCGGTCTCTCAAAGGAGGGACTACTGTACATGTATAACATTTTTGTGGCCTGCAAACAGTGGTTTCTGTTGCAGACACCAGAGTGCTACCATCAGACGCTTGCGGCATACAATGTATTTCTACTAATTGCTGAAAACGAATGTTTCACCTTGAGCACATTAACAGCCAACTCTGTCAGTTTTGCTAAGAACATGTGTATGACAAAAGAATTTGCATCTAAATGAATAATAAAAATGTTTTGTCGACTTTCTGCTGCAAATACTATGAATTCTCTCATGTACAGTCCTGTAGTTGGAAAACAGAATAATGCAGTGGCTGATTTGTTGCTTCCTTCAAGATTTCTAGCTGAAGTGAAGTCGCATAATTCTTCCACTCATTATTGTTACTGTGATCCATACCATGGCAACCTTCCATAAAAAAGATATGACTTTACACTTCTACAATGGATGCTCAAGCAAAGTAACAGATTAGTTCAGGCATTTCTTTCGAAACTGTTATACGGTGTCCATGAGCTGACTTTACCTCATTTTATTTTACAACGCTTTGTTTTATTATGAAATTTTGTCACTTTTCAGGTCTAAAGGTCCTAAGCTGGTATGCTACCAGTAATGCATGTACTACACATGTATTCATATTCTGTAAGTAAACATGCATGTGACACATAAAAACAAGTGTTAGCTGCCATCAAATCCATAAGTCACAGATGGCTGGTTTGACATTTAATCTGCGATTACGAGTAACTACATCACAAAAAAATTCAGACAATAAAACAATTCTGGTACAGTGAACCCTCACTATAATGACACCCTTGGTTCCCTGAATTGTGTCAGATTACTGAATATGTCAGGTTTATAAATGAATCACGTGACAGAGAAAACACACTTTTACTTCCTCAAAAGGACTGTCATCAAAGGAATATGTTGGAAATATGAGGGTCATTCTAATGAATTTTCAATGCACTTCAAATTGATCACAGCTCTGCATCTGTAAACACATATATGTATTGTAATAATCTGTCTGTCTGTCTATCTACTGACCTACCCTCCATCCACACACACCATCCATACACACACACACACACACACACACACACATATATATATATATATATATATATATATATATATATATATATATATATATATATATATATATATATATATATATATATATATATATATATATATATATATATATATATAGTGTGTGTGTGTGTGAAAGGAGAAAGAGGCAAACATGTTCGCAAATTTCACTAATTATGGTCTCATCATATTACAGATTCTTTACTTGTGCATATACTGGGATGATGTATACAGCTCATTGACTTCTTCAATTATATGGCACCACTCCATCTACACACCCTAGTGAACTAAAGACCAAATAAAAGACCTTATGAACAAATGTCTGTGTATTCTTAAACTTAAAACATCGTGAAAAATGGTTTCAACATGCATTATCAGTTCTGTTGAAGACCCATTAATATTGTAAAGTGTCTCTCAAATTAAAACTGAAATGCCTGAGATATAACTGAAGAAAGAGAAAGAAGGAGGAAGATAAAAAATGTTGAAAGAGAAGGAAGGAAAACAGATGTAAGATATATATATATATATATATATATATATATATATATATATATATATATATATATATATATATATATATATATATACATATATATATATATATATATATATATATATATATATATTATATATATATAATCTTAATTTGCTTTTGGTCTCACATAAGAGCCAATTTACTACAAATTGAAAACTACCAGGAAAAAAACTTGGTCTACGTGGTTTGGTTCAGAATTTGAAAAAAAAAAAGATGAACAGATCCACAGCAGCCCTAAGGTAATAGGTAAGGGCCACATGTGATATTGTTCACATGATCTGTCATCATGATTAACACAATGCATTGACCCAGTGCCTGGGTACCTGCCCATAAAAGGTTCTTTGGTTCTTTGGGCAGGTACCTGGGTTTGCAACAACTTTGTCCCAATATGGAAAGCACTCATTTTGTAAGTTTGAATCAAATTCAGATCCAGATACTCATTCCTTACTTTGCAAGTAATAATTGTATTCTCTCTGTTCAAATTGTCCCAAACTAAAAGCACCACAACATGGCAATGGCATTGTCAGGGCACCTGAACAAGCCTCAAGATTTGTTTGCAAATATCTTTCAATCTTTTCAAATTATTTATATGCAGGTTCCCAAAATGGGATATGTGTTAATACACATACCTATTAATGGGTATCCAGATATGACAGTCCCCATCGATTACTTTACAAGTACATGTACATCAGGGGCAGCTTGCATGGACTTAGCGAATCATCACCCAGTGCTGACTGATTCCCTGTGCCAAAGTCTCGCTATAGACTTTTTTTAGAACCTCATCACAATGTGGGTATTTGATAATAATAATTTTATTAAGCCCCTGAGATTGGGGAAATTCACAGATAAAGACACAAAATCATGTCCATATGCAGCACAGAGATTTCAAAGCACCTAAAAGGCTCCTCTACAATAACTTGAGGTACCTTAAAGGGCCCCCTACATCTGCCCACCACCACTGGTACGGTCAATGTCCAACAAGTATTAAAATTCCTTGTGTTGACAAGATATACATCTACAGCTCTACAGTTTTCTTGCATCACATCTTAGCCTTCTCATAGCAAACTTTGAACTTGTCCCAAGAGGCTTAGAGCGTTAAAATTTTTCAACTTTTTTTGGTGACCACAAACTTGTCCATGTCAAAGGACATGAGGTCTGACTTACTTGAGTGTAATTTCAAATACAGGTACATGTACATGCATAAAATTAGACCTGTAACCACACAAGAAAACGTCAGAAAAGTCAAAAGCCAATAATGACATATACTTTTTACTTCAATAAACACTTCTCATGTGTATTTATTTACTTCTTATACATCAATGACACATAATGAATCACTTCTCATTTATAGATACTCAACCACCCACCACCACCCTCCAATACATGTATGTATATACAGGCTGTTATCTTGTGCACACATTTTGAACATGTTGAGTGATCATTACACTTTGAACTTGAACAGTGAAAGGTCTGCCTGGCACATTCACAATATCCAGTTTTAGAAATAGCAAACCACTGCGTGCATGAAGTGCAATCCAGGACAGGGTTTCTGCACACATTTAATAGGGAATCTACTTAACCAAAGTGAATTATTGATTTTGCAGCTGTCTTTGATCAAATGGATTCAGGATGTATTGCATAAGTGAATTATATTCTGAAAGGCACTGATAGAAAGAGCAAATATATTACAACAGTATTTACACCCAAATTACACTCATCAATAAATTCAGAGATATTGATTTCATGTTGTCTTTGTTTCTCAACTGAAGGCCTTTCATGATGCCAAACAACATAAATCATGGTTACCGACATCTTCTCCATACAAGTTAACATCAAAGACAGTTCACTCAATGATCCTATTGAAAAAATAATGCAACAACAAAGGTTAGAATGCAGTTTGCAACTAGGAAAGATGATTTGCTGCATACCAAATCAGTGTGCGTGTCTTCAAAGCATATTGGTATGGCAATGTACAACTATACCATAAGACAGGAGTAGCAGTTGGAATGACATCTCTATTATAATGTTGAAGATATTCAAGCTTGAAAATTTTGAATACTGCTAATTAGCATAATTTAAATTGTTACAACTTTTGTTTTAGATTCATTACATGCGCAATGGTCAATAAGACCCTAGTAGAAGTTGAAATGACATTGCTATCTATAATAATTTTGAAGATATTCAAGTTTTAAAATTTCAAATGCTGCCAATTAGCATAATTTAAATTGCTACAACTTTTGTTTTAAACTTATCAGATGTGCACTGGTCAATAACCCCCCCCCCCCCCCCCATAAAAGTTGGAATGATATCTCCATCTATTATACTTTTGAAGATATTCAAGATTTAAAATTTCAAATGAACCTAATTTGAATAATTTTAAACATCTTCATTCCTCTATATGGTCAAACTCCTTGTATAGAGGTACAATCATGCCAAGTTTGGAGTATCTATGTAAAATAGTGTCCGAGAAAAGTGTCAGATAAAATTGCTGGTAAAGAAAGAAAGAAAGAAAGAAAGAAAGAAAGAAAGAAAGAAAGAAAGAAAGAAAGAAAGAAAGAAAGAAAGAAAGAAAGAAAGAAAGAAAGAAAGAAAGAAAGAAAGAAAGAAAGAAAGAAAGGAAGGAAGGAAGGAAGGAAGGAAGGAAGGATTTATGGAAAAACAGATTGGTATGTGTTGACACACACACTTTGAAAATGATGGAAGTCATAACAGATGGACAGAGAACATTCAGTGCTTTAATTCTGCACTGTATGCTTTGAATGCATTTAACAGGCATTGGAAATACCTGCACCAAAAAGGCAAGGATAGGAAAGCAATTGCAAAATTTGAGGAATTCCTCATATTTGAGGAAAATTCAAATCCATGACTTAACCTGTCATCAGCATCATATTCTCATGACCAGGCCCTGAACTTGGGCTTTCAACAGGCCCATTCTTTGTGTAGCACCTGTAAGCTCCTGCAAATTTTTGGGTTGATGAGCATCCCACTGATTTTTTCTTCTTGTTGAGAAGAGAAGCAAGCTACGGCTGGGAGGTAATCAAAGCTCTGATACTGCGTAATATAATTTTTAACATTTCTGGACAACATTAATCAATCCTCTCATTGTTGAAACCTGATATCAATATTAATGGAAACAGCTTATGGCACCAAAATTGGTCTCAGGATTTCATCGTGGTAGTAGTATAGGATGCGCATGCCAGTGTCTCCTGCACAACATAAAGATCAACATGGACACTTCAGGACATTGGTGTACATGTTAATAGGACAATGCCACATCACATGCATACTGAGTTGTCTTTAGCTGTCGATAGCTTAATGGCTGTCAACATCCACCCTGAGATCTCTCAGACAGCTGCCGTCTGCCTGACACGAACAACATGACAGCGAAGGATGAAGCGCTGTGACTGATCACTGCGTACAATGCAAATGCATTCGAAGCAGAAAGGGCCACACAAAATACTGTGTGTGCTGTCTTCCACCATTGTGACTTTTGTCACTTTTACCATTGAACCTGCTTATAATTTTCTTCAGGGTTCATACTGCTTGGAAGCCTTCAAATTCAAGGACTTTCCAGGACCTTTCAACTCAAATTTAAGGACTTTCTAACTTGATTGATTTTCTTTTTTGTGTCTTGCTGTTTTGGGCTTTCTATCATGGGAGGGGAGGAACTGATCAAGCTAACCTAACTTTTTGAGGAAGATGCATTAATGGATATTTAAAATTCAAGGAATCTATGGCAAAAACACTGATTTTCAAGGTTTACAAGGCCTGGTAAAAGCAAGTAGTAAATTCAAGTACTTTCAAGGATTTCAAGGACCTGTATGAACCCTGTTACTTTTGTATCATTTCAACAGAAAGTTACAATGGGCAATAATCAATGATGGTGACAACTTTGGAGATGTCAATTGCCATACATGTAAGCTATGTTCATTTGATGCCATGAAAAGCCAAAATTTGAGGAACAAAATAACCCAATCAGTGTCCTAAGATTTTTTTTTCATCAGTTATTGTATATACATATATATGTACACATAATTTAGCTAAGATTTACAATGTATCATGTAAATTGTACGAGAAGAAAAAAACCGCTCCTGTTTCTTTACACATAGCTGACAGTCAGCCCTGTCTGCCACAAGTACCTGAACTAAAAGGAAATGAAAGCTAAACAAATCAAAGACATAGCAATCGATAACCCATTTGTTGGTTTAAGCACATTTCATTTGGAGAAAACAATAAGGAAGGAGGGCAAAGCCCTATCTATACAAATCCTTCTTGAAACCAGCACTACATGGTGTTAGTACAACATGTACATTTATTTTAGGATTCCTTCAAGAGAGTTGTTTGACCCTGCGACCCATATTATGAATCAATGAGTATCATACTATATAAAGAGACATGCAGCGTAGATCTTGATATTGTGTAATCTTGCATGTGTATCCAGGTATGGCAAAGTCTAATGCTATAATCTGAACTGATCCACTGACCCAGGGTGGCTGACCTCTCAGTCATAACACTTAATATCAGTAGCTGAATCTATTAATATTCTTTATCATTATGTCAATTTGATTTGTATGGAAGCACCAGATACCTACAGACAGAAGACAAGACAAAGTATCGGACCTGCACTGATGTAATCCTGTAAATGATGGAATCACTTGATAATAACATCATGGTATAAAACACAATTGTATCATATCACTTGAAGATAAAATTTTGATTCTCTTATTACAACATAAACACATATTGCTTTCCACGTGTTTTTATTTACAATACAGTGGCTCCCCTCTTGTAAGGCCCCTCTCAAGAGAGGCTACCTTCCTAAAAAGGCCACCACTGCCATGCACTAAGTGTCACATTCCTGCAATCCCTTTTGAAAGACAACTTTTGGACTGCATTTGTTGTGGCCTTATAAGGGAAGACCACTGTGCTGTCAGTCTATACCTATGCTTGCAAATCAAGTTACATTTTTCTGTATTTCATATTTTTCCCAACTTTTTCACAAAACTCCTGTCATAGCGAAGTTGAAAACATTTTTGACTTAGTTTATTAATGTTGATAATTTTGAAGCATGAACAAAAAATATGTAAAAATACCATGCAGCAAATTTCAACAAATATGGACCTAAAGTTTTTATCAGACAGTCCTTATCTATCATGTGTGTGTGTTCTCTTCCTCCAACCCCCCCCCCCCCCCCATAGGTGTAACTGTAAATAGCAATGACAGCATGTGTACCTAAAATCTTAGATCAGAACATGTGTACAATCTGACCATACTTTCACTGCTACATCATATCCTAGTTTGGGTGTCCCATCATCCCATTTAGGGCAAGAAAACTCCATCGTGGATTTACTGGTTTGAGAACATGTGCCCCTAGATGTTTATTTTACATGTTACTTTTCTAAATTTTCACTTGTCCAGCATCAAATTTTACTTGTCCTGGACAATAAGACATAGGAATTATCTCATCCCATGGCCACGGGCTGGTCTTTAACCTTTCCCCACTCAAATCACCCAGTAGTACCTGGAAGTAAACTGTGACCTGCTTAATGTTTTTACTTAAGCTCATTAATAAAACACATTTTTAAAGAAAACTGTAGATATTAGACCTATCATCATGATTATGATGACACACCCGAGGTCAATAGCTCCTCTTGGTTTGGATTGGCTGCAATGTGCCCAACCCTGCCAAAGTAAGGTTTGTGACCAGGAATGGATTTTAAAGGGCTGTACATGTAGGCAATCTTCAAGATCTTGTCACACAGACCTAAAACACTGATCAATATGATTGTCAGTTCAGAGAGAGGTTGAGGGAAACAGCTACAGACCTAGTTCTGACAGACACAGCACACTATACCTGTATATATTTCAATGCCCACCCAGTAACATACAGATACAGTTTTCACACCATCTTCATCAGGTTCAGTATATTATTTTGACATGTTTCATGGCCTAAGTCAACAATTTCCCTCCATTCATTTTGTGCACATGCACAAAATGTGTGCCAGTGAAAGATGTTGAACTGGACCATTTACTTTCTGTGGAATGGACAAATTTAAGCTGGACATTCTGGCACTTGAATAAGAGGCCTTTGCTCATATGAGTAAGGTAGCTCTTTCAGTGAGTGCCACATTAGGGACTGAGTTAACTGGCATCCCTGGCACACTTTGGATGCAACACTCCCAAAGCACACAAAGAAAGTTATTGACCAGGACTATTATATTCTATGTACATGTAACTTATACAGGCATGCTGGTACTTGAATGAAAGGTCTTTGTTTTTTTGTCTTTTTACAAGGAACATGAATCTGGCACCCTTATTATAACTCAGAACAATCCATTTTAGGTAGTACTACTGTAGTCATAGTTGGCACTGAAAGAGTTAAAGGTGAAAGCATTATAAAGACTGAGATTTGAAGTATGATTACTAATGTGACCAGCATTCAAAGGGTTAAGTTGAAAACAAGAAGCAATTTTGTCCAAAGTACAGGCAATAAGTCAATAAGTGCATTGCATTTGAAGTATGACACAATTATTTGCTGATAAGACTGTTAATAAATTACATTTCCTTAACTTATTGAAAGTGCACTGATGATGCACTGCATAATCACAATCATACTATTTCACATTCTTTTACTTGCATTAATTGCTATTCCTTTATTTCCACATAGTTATAATGGGCATTTCAGTTGTACACAACTTTATTCCCGTATGATACATTAATAGATGCATTCATCCACTAAGATGTTTCTGTAAAGAGAACAATTCTCATCAGCTCTATCACAACCAACCTTTCAAAATCTTGCATCTGTTTATAGAGGTAATATTTTTGGTCTACATAAATCAACTATCCCTGGTTCAGGTCTCTTCTTTTCAGTCCCTTAGGTGTTCTCAACAGGTAGATTTTACAATGTTTGTATCATGGTAAGTAATTAAAAATACATGATTTTCATTATGCTTCTGCAAAGTGATCTAATGTTTAATCATGTGTGCAGAGACATACGCAACTTTGATGTTGGCTTCTACAGGGCAGCTAAACCAAAAAGACATACTCATCAAGTGAGCATCCATTATTATTCTTATGTACAACAATACATTTGTATCACCAAACCTGATGACCATCTCATGTACAGACAGCATCAACCAGCACAGCAATTTCAATGGCTGTGTGTTGTTCAATACATGTATATGCCAGACTCCAGATCAAAATATACAAGTGAATCTTCTGTGTAATGATGAACTTTAAAACAGTCATAGGGACTAGGGACGTATTGTCATTTTGAGATATATATAGATGTGCATATAGGACTTTGTTTTTCAAGTGGTAGCAAGAGAATAAGGAAACATAAACATACAATGTGAAAAAAGTATAAATGGCATATCAATAGAGCATACGCTGGTTTCGTATACTATGTACATGTTTATCATCTGGGGCTAGCATTACCCTGTAAACTTACACTGACATTGCTCAGAGACTGCTGGTGCCATTAGCCAGTTAACCAAATGCTAATGTTTCATTCATTTGGCTAAAGAAATTTTCAAATGGCTAATTTATTTTAACATGAATTATATAATAGTCAGGTTGAATTATGCAATGCTTACAGATTTACATATATTTCCCTATTTGCCTACAAATTTTGAAGGCCTAGATTTGTCCCTGATTGCTGAGCCAATTATGGCAACAATGACACTGATACTGGGACAACATTTACAGATGTCTGTAAAATCCAAATGCAAAATTATGACATGCTATATTCTTTTAGGTATTTCTTGTGGTTTTAAATCACTGAATATACAATATACAACAGCCAAACTCATTCTTTCAAAACTATTGACCCGTTTAATTAAAAATATGTGCAAAACAGGTAACACCTTCATCTGTTTACGATCATATGATGAAGGCTTAGTATGTATATACTGTATTAGGTGAAGTGGTTGATAATGATTTCACCACATTTTGTCCTGTTTGGTACAGAGATTTGCCTGTACATATGGAATACTTCCTTGTCGAGTTTCATGGGCTAGAGCAGCCAAGTAACAGTTGTGAATGACAAAAAGAAAAAAAAAAAAAAAAAAGAGGGGTGGGGGGGGGGGGGGCGGGGAGGGCATGATATAAGGACTGTTGGAAAGGTTGGAATAAAAGACATTACAGTTTTGTCAAATTAGTTTTACAAATAAGAGTTCTAAGAACATGTGTGTCTCACACAAATGACAAGTACATACATGTGATAATCCTCTGATTGGTATTGCATACTCAAGGTCAAAGGTGACCGCATCAAGTGAAAATCATGTCATTTCCTATTCACACACACCTATAACAATAACTTTGGTCCCAAATGCACTATTTTTCCAACTAAAGAGATGTCCAACCAAGGTGTGTAATGAACTTTCCTACTTGACTACGGAAGAAGGATAAGTAATCCACACAAAGGCATGCACAAGTACCTCTATCAGTTAAGGTCTGTCTGTCATAAAATTTGCAGAGGCCTAGGATGCCATATTATCACACCCTTCCTCCCAGCAGGGTATAATAAAGTCTATATTATGGGCCAAGAAGACAATTTAAGACTGACCTAGAAAAATCACAGAATCAATTACCATTTTATCTTTAGGACCCTCTCTTTTCAGGGTTGTCCACAGGGAAAAATCAAAGCTTCGCCTTTTTTATCCGTGTCTGAAGGTTGACCTGTGCTCAGCTGCTCAGTCAAGGTAATTCGGGCCTTAAAACCACATTTTACCTTATTTCTGACACAAGACAGCTTTACGGGGAACTTTAAATCATGATGGTCATGTTGAAAGCTTTATGAGACTTTTTAAAGCTTGATGGTGCCAATAAGCTTTACAGCTTCAAGCCTGATATATATATAGACACTTTAGGTATGGCAAGTTTGCTACAGCTTGGCCTATTTGATCCTTAACAATGATACATCGTGCATATATCAAACTCTCCCATAGTTACAGCACACAGTTTACTTTCTTCAAGCTGAATGAAAGTTGACTGATCATCCAAAAATGTCCTCAATAGAACTCATATAAAACTCAAATAGTGTATCTTCATTTGGTAAAAGAAACCTAATTATACCTGACACACATGTACCAGTGGCAGAATTGTAATTAACATACACATACCTGAACATGTTGAAGCATTTTGATTTTAGAATCAATTTTCCTTTCTGCATTAAGCAAGGTTATACATGACTTTGCCAGTGATTCATCCAATATCACATGCAGCTCACAAGGTTGTTTTCTACTTTTCCGTTTACGATGACACTTCCAGTATGTGGCCACCCTTTCTACCTAAAAAAGTGGCCACATACAGCAGGTGACCCATCACTGCAGGTAAATTAACAAAGAATTGAATTTGCCAGAATGTATGTCTGTGGGGACCATGATTTCCAAGTTTTGTTGTTGTTTGTTTAAACTTTGCAACATTAGTGGGTTCTTCATCTGTTCATGATGGTTGGTGGGTCTTGCATAGTTTTCCTCATTATGCACAGTATCATGCATTCAACGGTATGGTCAGGTTTGTCAAAATTGTTTTGGAGTAATGATGCATTTTTGGGAAAATTTCAGTCAGCCTTTTTACCTTAAAGTCCCACCTTTGAGGCCTGCATAACTACAATAAATCTCAGAATATTATAGTGAAAGATTATGTGCTGTAGTTGTTTTTCTTCCAGGTGAAAAGACAACAGAAGTACACTGGTGACCACACAGAACGAGTAGACAGTGGGTTGTTTCAGTGATTTCCAGCACTCACTTGTGTCTAAGCAACCTTGACAACTTATATTTGTCAATAGAAATAGAATTCAGAACTCTGAAACTATCTATTCAACAACAAATTTTACAAAATGTAAGTGCATGTAACAGCAAAAAATATAATGCTGATCACAACAGATAATTTAAAAGCAAACAAAAAGTTGTTACATATACACAGAGTTGTCAGGATGACCTGTGCTTGGATTTACAACATGTATCTGCTATCACAGTGATGCACCTAAAGAAAAGTTCTAACTTACAGCACAAGTATCAGGTTTAATAATAAGACTACTGGTATCTGTATACACAAAGTGATACATAGACATATTATGGAGCAAAATTAAATATCACATGTGCATACAAAACAATCTGGTATGGCACATTCATTTTGATATCTCTTAACGAAATAAGACTTTTCATGGTACAGAAACCAGTATAGGAATGTGTGAATATTTTATTGTTGACACTTAGGAGAGTGTTATGGAGTAAAGAAGGCACAGTATATATAAAATAGTTTGTTATATATCCATTCTCATTCCATATCCTTCCCATTACCAAAGGACACCTTGTTAGATGGATGACATGCCCTTGCTTTATGTTGTACGACATGTGAGGGCAAATCAAATTTTGCCATCTTTAAAATTGCAGAGCCAATTACGAATTGCTGACATGACTGAAGTCAAAACACAAATCTCTTTTTGATACAAAAGGTACACATGTGTGGCTTGTACTAAAAAAGACGTGCCATCACATGATTACACATTTCTTATTTGTCAGTTGTGTTTTGAATCACTCCTGCTTTCCTTCGATGACAACCATTTGTCATAAACAACAATCAAAGACTGATGACTGATCAAATACATTATTGCAAAATACAATATATAAGTTCATCAATATTATACTGTCATCAAATTGAAAACTAAACCACTTTTGGCACCAATAGAAAGAACAAAGCAAGTGTTGATAAAAGTAAATAGATGATGTGCCAAAATTCCTGAACTGTTTCATCCATAACTGGACTCATCAAAGGCATCATTTGTGACAATCAGTTGTGTGATTTTACATGAACATGGAATCTGCTGACCTATCTGGATGCCATATTACATATCATGCTATTCTGACACAATAGTAAGTTACAATCAGGTCTACTTAGACATGTTAGACCCCTATGGATAATCATGGATGTAATGAGTATTGAGCTACTACAGTAACATGTATACCTGAATACAAACGTTCACTCTAAATTATTCCCATCACCCTTTCTCTAGCCTGTCCATGTATGCTAGCACATAGTCTTGCTGGCCTGTGGTACACTACCCAACCTGAAGATGAAACTATAGGTTGCCACGTTACTGGACAGTGTTTTCCTTCTCCTAGCTGGCCTGTGATAGTACATACATTATTTCTCTAACAAAGAACCTGGGAAGAGTTCAGGGGTCTATAACAGTTGACCTTAAGTCACATTACGAATATACTTTTTTATTGCACAAAGAAATTGGCTAAATTTGACCCCCCCCCCAAAAAAAAAAAAAAAACAAAGCCTATATGTCACATACCAAGACTGCAGTGCCTTCCATCCATCAAAACAGATTAATCCCTGTGTATGAATAGATGTGTACAGCTCAAGAAGGAAAGGAACACACTTTACTTGGGGGACCTGTTGTTATTTTTAAGTCGGTGTTTTTACATAGGCTTAATGAACACATTTTTTACACTGACTTTTTTTCTTATTTTAGATATCAAAAATACCAACTCATTATCATTCTGTATAGATCTGTTCACTTCTATTTTTCATAAATGTTTTAATCACTTTTTCAACATGTTTGGTCTGTTGTACTGGCCATTTAAATGTGTTTTATAGCCCTTATATACATGCAATACATAACATATCAGCAACATAAAATGACCACAAAGCTGCTACACTTTTCATTCACTCTTGATTTTTATGATTTTGCCACAGGGTACATTTCCATCGAATGGTAATGGGATCAACTGTCTCTTTGACCATGTGACTGTTCAACAAACAACACTAAGTCATTCAACCAAAAGATTATGTCAAAATTCACAGAAGCGATTCCATGAATGAGGACTAGATATTATAACTGGATCCTATGTGGCACCATCAGGTTGTGTCTGCCTTATCTATTCTTTATTTTCATACTGTGTACATATTCTTCTTTTTTTCAAACCTTCTACCATTGTGTAAGCCTCATCAATCAATGTCAACAGTATATACTTGTGGAAAGGGCCTTATATTAGCCAATGGCATAGTTCATGGTTCATTTATTAGTGCTAGAATATTGTACATACATGTACATGCAGCACACTTCGACATCGACAAACTGATAAAAAAACTGTGCATATTTAACTATACATGAGATACATATAATCTATCCAACTGTTTACATACCAAAGAAATAATTGTCACACAGGTTTTTGAAAGAGTTTACATTTGAGGCTGACACAATATGGCTAGGGTAAGCTATTCCATAAACATACTGTGTAATCCTTGCAAAAGAAATAAAGTTTGTTAGTTATTAGTCTGTTAATTCAGTTCAAACTGAGTTTGGCATAATCTACATTGAGTCAAATTACATTCAGGCAACTGTCATGTACCAGTTTTGTGCCCCAGCAAACTCAAACAGGCCTTTTTTCTTGGCCAAAAATGCAAAATTGTGGTAAGGACAGTTAGTAAGGTGTCAACAATTTTCTAAATGAAATTAAGCAGGCACTGGACTTGGATTAGATACAAGCCCAGATTGTGCCAACAGAAATATGCATTACTTGTTAAGCCACTGCATTAAAATTTATGTTGATGTTAACACGGAATTACTGACACTGTTCCGAAACTAAGCCTGGTGACCGGCAGCCTGGTGACTTTTTCCATTACCATTGCCATTGGCACTGCCTTACAATACAAATACACATATACAGCGGTTCACATGGCCTTTAAATGGTCAGATTGTGTCTGTTTTACCCGTAGAAGACAAAACATATTTAGTTCGCTGGTCCTGAATGACCAAATGTGGGTGCTGAATGCCTGTGTCACGATCATTATTTATGTTATTCTACTGACTGAACATCTGACACTTCTTACACCAGCGTGGTGTTGCTGTTGCCGACGTTCCTTCCTCCCACCCGCCCCCTTTCCCACGCTGAATGCAACATGCATCCGTCCCTTGACCCAACAACCACTGGAAATTAAACAGACAGTCTATACTCACTTTGACAGATGCTTCAATATCTGGTTCTTGATTAATCCCGCCATTTTATACGGCTTTCTTTGATTATCTTTTGCCTGTTTCGAAGTCTCAGCTTTCAACTGGGTGCCATTTTGAACAAGTGCGGAGTAGATATCTAAAAACCGTATTGTGATTGGTAGAGATGATGATCAATAGCTAACCATAATTATTTTACTAATAAGTATTATACGGATAAATAAGATGTAAACCACGCTTTTTATTTTTTCTCCTTTCATGTTTGACATTTATTTAAAACGAATTGTTATCTGAATTAAATTCGTCGCGGGACTATATTGTTGTCTGCACATGTGGTCAGCCAGACCAGAGGGATAATGTGGCAGTCAACACTGTGTTGGACATCAATCATGTGGAGGCGCCAAGGGATCAGAGTATGCATTGCATGAGCAAGTCTTTACTGATGAGAAAGTGTGTTGCCAGACAAATTAAAACAAAATATAGCGTTGTCGTTGTGTAGAAATTCGTGGCTAAACGTGGCTGCACTTTTAGTTTCAGCAAATAAAATGTGGATTGTTGGGCTGTTGTTGCAGTGGCACTTGGAGGAAAGAAACTAGATTTATTGGCAGTGTCAATAAGCAATGGCTCACAGTGCCTACTACTGTTTGTAACCGGCAGCAGAATCATGACATCATTTCACCCACATCCATTGTTTAGAAGAGTCCCTGTGCTTTCCAGTGTTAACCTCACACTTTAGTCACAGGGACAGCTCAGATTTTCAAATGTGGCCCAGCATTCAACGTTTCAACCTGCTCACCTTTCTACCAATGTTGCTAACCCATATAATATTGGTCTCGCAAGCAGCCGCAGGCTCTCAGCCTTTGACCGCTTGAGAGACCGATATTGTATGGGTTACCAATGTTGCCACCTTTCACCTTTTTGCATTCTATGGTAATTTAATCTCGGATGTAAATTTGAAGGATCATGGCCATGGGATGTGTTGTTTACCCCCGTTACACCCCATAATTCTTTGGTTGTACATAGCAGTTTTGTGACATTTGTGTCCCACAATACTCTCGGTATTTTGAAAAAAACCTATGTCTCCATCACGAGGTATCAACATCAGCACAATAGATTATTCTTGTAACCCTAGAACTGAAAGTATTATTTTTAGTTACAGGCAGCCACTTAATAAGATTTGGATTTGGCAATTAAAGCCCAAGGTTGCTTTACATTACAGCTTAAAGGATTATTGTAAAATGTTTAGAATCCTGTTTGGAAGCGCAATTCATGGTCCTCCACACTGTTGCCTGGCCGTAGACCTGCTGCAACACATGTTATCAAAGTATACCTGCATGTTTCGGGTGGCTGTTGCCTGGCCAGTGTGTTTTGTGACTGGCACCACAGCCGCCGAATGGTGCGACTGGAACCCTGTGAAAATTAAAAGCCCATTTCTTCACTCCTCTACAGGACCACTTTGCGGCATGGCTTGTTCTAGCTCCACACTATGACCGACCTCTCATTTATTTTTATGATATTCATTAGCTGTTTTGTCTTATAACGAATTAACTAAGAAAGGGTCTTGAGAAAGACCACAAAAACACATTCTGATCATAACTTACCTCTTTTGGGAGACCACCTGCAGAACCTTACCACTGACCACCCAAAAGACCACTTATCCTGCCACAAGTACCCCATTTAGATAAGTAAAATTCACCAATTTTGCACAGGATTAGTAAAAACTGTATTGATAAAAACAGTTCACAAAAACTAAAATTTTGTATGTGTATAATATCAATAAATAAATAAACCCAGGACTGCTAGGTGGAATTGAGTATAAGTGTAGAAACACATGTATGAATTTAAATTATGGACGGATATTCAGAGTAAAGGTAGTTGTTGGCCAGGTGGCACAAGGGTCAACCCTCTTTTGGGAGACCGCCTGCTTTATATGACCACTTTCAGGTCTGTGCCAGGGATGGGGTCTCAAAACAGGTTTTACTGTATTTAGCATGACTCTCATAGCCTGGGTATTGGGTGGAGATTTGAAAATGTATATTTGTGATTGCATAATACAAGACTGGAAGTGAGGCCATTATCATATGACTTCATTGCAGGGAAAAGTTAAACCACTGTTACACCAGTTCTCATTTGAAGGTACCAAACAAAAGAAATTGTTATTTATGGACACGGTTGGAAGGAATTCATCTTCTGCATAGTGGATATATGGATGGATGTGTGTGTAGGTAGATGGGTGGGCGAATGTTGGAGCAAACCAGCATTTTTTATATTTGTTTGCATAAACCTTGTGCAAATGTTTACCTATGGAAATATGTATTGTAATATTATAGGTTGTTTTGCCCATCTAGATGTTTTTTTGTGGGGAACGGCTGTTTCAGGATCTGGCCACAAGACCATTGCAGACATTTCATCAAGCAATGGCAGGTTAAGCCAATGAAACTCACAGTTAACCTGCAAAGTACAGAATACATTGAAAAGTACTTCATGTACCACCTACTTTTGCTGGGAGTCCTCATATCGCTTTTATCCATATTGTCATGACCAGCTGCACTTGAGTGTGGTACAGATTAGGCTCTGGCAGTATGATTGCTGTGACGCTCAAACAAGCAGAATAATTTTGTGTTTGTCACAGTTAAGTCATTCTGAGAAAAAAGTTTTGTTTTCAGGACTGTTGCTTTGTTCTCCTGATGATCAGTAGCATAATGGCCAGTACAGTATTAACTTGGCCATCATGAGATTTGCAAGTTGTATATAACTCATTTAGAGCAATAAAAACTCAGAAAAAGTGTTGCACAACAATTGGTCTTTTCATGTGCGTCTATCTAAGTAGTCTTGCAGATTTTACAGTGCCCATGCTATTCTTAACCCTTAAAGTACTAATTACTAGACTGAGTCAACAGCTTTCTTCTTTGCAGCTTAGGAGCAATAGCCACATGTTGAGGAAAGTCATTGACCTAAACGATTTTCTCTGTAACCAACAAATTTATCTGGCATGCTGGTACTTGAATGAGAGACCAATGCATGAGGAATTTGACGGAATCATAATAATAATTCAGATTAATGGGACTTGTGAGTACAAAGGTAATGCTTTCAGGTAAATATTGTCTGTGCTCAATGTGACACTCAAACTACATGTGTGTGTAACATTGCAGTGTTTGTGTTTCAGCTGGCTAGATTTGTGAGACAGTATTGCGAAAATGTGACTCCAGGAGAAGTACCAGAAAAATCGGTTCCAGTCCTGACAGGAGAACGAGGTATGCAGGGTAGCACTAGGACAAACAATGTACAAATACATGTATGTGGAGAAGAAAATGATAAAGCCTTTGGCTTCTCTTAAATCTAACTACATGTACATTGATCCCTATCTCGAAAGAGCACACTTAGGAGAGTTCACCTCTCTTGAGTGACCACATTTTTCAGACACTTTACACAGTACTTTTCAAGTTACATGTATTTAATATTTATACATGTACCGCCAGTGAAAGAGCACCATAATTTCCTGATCTGGATGGGTGGTCTTTAAAGACAAGTTTAACTGTACATCCAAGTACATAGCACATGTAGTTGTATGTTTTGTGCTGGCAGGAATAATATTACAACTGGCACCAGTGTTGCTGAATTGGCAAAAATTCATTATCTGGGTGTTGACAGTTTTAGCTAAATCTCAATTCTATTTAAATTCATATCTCAAAATAGTTTTCAGGACTCGTATTGTGAGATTCTTGGAGATGCACGCAATATTATTGTCAAACCTGGTATCTGTTAGTCAATTTCTATGTTCTTCATGTCTCTTCCTGTTTCTGCCTACCTCTAGAATGTAAATACAGATCAAAAGCAGTGAAGAATTTGTTAAATACCAAATGATATTCCTGTTTTTGTAGGTGTCAACAAAGCTATTCTTATTGGGCGGTCAGGCAAAGATGCAGAGGTCAGGGGAACAGAAGATCGACCAGTAGTCATCATCTCATTGGCAACATCAAGATCCTACAAGAAACCAGATGGTAATATTAATTTAGTGACTCGGTCCCTGGCATCCATGTAGTTCCCCCTTTTTTGTTTGTTATTTTTCATAATAAAATGATATATTAGATATTTTATTATCACCTCATTAAGTTTTTCTTCCAAAATAGGTTTTTACAAAAGATACAAAGAGAGAAAAGTTTTTATGCAGAAGCAATTTTGACATAAGAATGTGCAGAAGACTTGATTTGTAGATTTCTTTGATAACAGTATTTCAGTCTTGGTTATCCTGAATGTTGCCCATTTTTTGCTAATGTGAGTGAGGTAAAATCAGGGTGTGGTTATCAATAATGTGATGGTGTGAATTTTATTCTAAAATAATTATGCATGTGACACTTAATTTTAGAGTATAATTGAGAGGTGTGCAAAGTTCAGGTGCAGCACTGATTTTCCAATGAAGATGTACAATCGTGAATATATTATATATGTACCCTTGTCCAGGTGAATATAATCAGCTGACACAGTGGCATCGGGTGGCAGTTTTCAGACGAGGACTGGCAGATTACTTAGCAGCTACAGTGAAAAAAGGGTAAACACCTACATCTTTGATTGGCTTTTAACCCTTCCCCCCCCCTCCCACCCCCCTTGAATTAAGACTGAGACAACAGCTTTCCTTGCCATGGCTTGGACATTAAGTACACCCAACCCATGCCAAAGAAAGCTGTTGACCTGGGGCATGTCATCTTGATGGGTCTCATCTACAATTCTCAAATTGTTTTTCATTACTGTTGAAATTGGTTGAAAACACTTAAAAGTGCTGAATTTTTACAGTGATGATAAAATACTTTAGGGGTTATTCAACATTTTCATCATTCTTTTAAAAGTACTTGCAGTACGAGGAAGGGAATTGGCCTGTATTCTTTTTATTATTGTGGGTAATTTTTAAGGGTCCTCCCCATGGGGGGGGGGGGGCTTTTATGTTTTCGGGTTGTCGGTCTGTCCGGTTGTCCATTCTCGTTACCACGATATCTACAGAATGCCTTTGTATTTTGCTCAAATTTGGCAATATGCTTATCATACCTGGCAAGATGAACTGACTAGATTTTGGTGTCACCATGACCTAATAATTTGAGCAAATGGCAGCCTAATTACATGCTCATTAGGACTTGTTACTGCAATATCTCCAGCATGCTCCAATGTATTTTGCTCATATTCGGCTGCATGTTTATCTAGCATGCCAAGATTAACTGATTAGATCTTGGTGTCACCATGACGTAATTTGAGCAAATGATGGTGCTTTTTCCTGGCAGACCATTCAGTCAACGCTCTGCATTGAAGGTACATGTATGTCTAGTTTCTAGTCCAAGCCCTATGCAATTGCATACTTTGGCTGATCCTTCCAAATATGTATACATTTTTAGGGCCTGTATTTTTCCGTTTTTAACAGAAACGGAACAGAATAATGAATTTTTGTCACCTGTGAAACGGAATTTGCTGTTTTGCCTTAATGTGTTTTGCATACAAAGAGAGCTACTGAAACGGAATTTGGAAATTTCTGGCTGGTGAAACGGAATTTCTTGTTTTTTTAAATGGAATAATATAGGCCCTACATTTTGTAAGTGAACCTAAGTGTGATAATTAAAAAAAAAATGATCCCACCACCACCACCAAAAAAAAAAAAATTGTTGCTACTGCTGTGCCATACATCATTAAAAGGAACCAGTTGTACAGAATTCAAGTATAAGTAGTTTGGGGGAGGGGGGGTTCTGTTTTTAGCTCTGCAGACCATAGTTGGAAGATCTTACGCAATCACTTCTGTCTGTCCATCTGAATGTCCCTCTGCAAACTTTGCTTGTGGACATGATATAGTCCACAGTTTTCAAGTCCATGCTATATAACTTTCAGGACTTATCAAGTGTATGAAAAGCTGGGTCGTTTAATATTGGTGGCACCACCTATATATTAGGTAATGTGTAGGCCAAGATGTGAATATTTTGAGAATGCTATTTTTCAATAAGAATATATAAATAATCATAAAACTTAGCAGGAATGTTAATTCGGCTAAAAGAGAAAAACACATTGAAATTCAGAGATGCCACCTGCAGTCTCAAGCAAAATGTGGAGGAAAATGTTCTTAAAACACATTAAAATCAATATGTAGTGACAGAATAAGGCTTATAATACCAAATGTACCACAGATGTGTATCGTATGTAAATGTACATGCAGAAGTTTTATATTGTATAATATGGATGACTTTAACCTACTTTCTCAAGGTCATGGAGGAAATACATTTCAGGACATGATTTTTTTTTTTTTTTGCTATGGTCATTACATCAGAACTTGTGCACATTTATCAATACAGGTGTATACCATCACAGGAATATATTACAAACAAAAGTCTTTGAACTGTGGAGTCATGGCGGCACCATGGGTCATATTAAGTGAAGCTAGCATCATAGATAGTAAAAGTACATTAAATTAATTATTGATTACAAATTGAGCTGGAAATTCTTAATTTACACCAAATGTGTTAGGCTTATGAGCAAATTGTGTAAAACTTAGGTGATCTGGATCTATTGTTCCAGGTCATTAAGGATGTAGTAAAGGACTCAAAATCTTACATGTTTGGAATTTAGAAGGCTAACAATACCAAATGTACTACAATGTGCATCATATATAGAGTTCGATATCGCATAATATGGGTGATCTTGGCCAACTTTCCCAAAGTCATGCAGGGAATGCAAATCAGAAAATAATTTTATTGTAATCCCTTGACACATTAAATTGAGATGGATTACAGCAAATATGCATTGGGCCAGTGGTCCAATATCGTAGTATGTTGCATGACCATAACCTATTTTTCAACGTCACTAAGCAGTTAAGAAAAGGACACTAAATTCAAAGTCTTGATAAAGGGGAATGATCCCAAATGGACTACACATTTGTGTTCATGAGGAAGTTTGATGGTTGCATCATATGGATGACCTTGACTTATTTTGTCAGGGTCATGAAGGAAATGATTTTTGGTGATGACATCAGATGACATACCCGTGTGTATCCAATAGTTACTCAGGCCTTCCCCTGTCACTCGCCAATGTAGCAAAATGCTATGAAAATACCACTTTGGCTATAATTTTTTTTACAATTGGCTAATGGTTAACATTATATATATATATATATATATATATATATATATATATATATATATATATATATATATATATATATATATATATATATATGTATATATATATATATATATAATCAGCAGAGCATTAGGCCAATGGGTCTCTTTCCATTGTCTGTTTGTGCTTCATTTGCAAAACAAGGTATGGCATGCACCATTGTTGTCCATGTGCACATGTGCATGTATAAGAAACTGGCAATTGATTAATATTTGTGTGTAAATAACATTTTAAAAGCAACATGATTGGTTTGGTTGCAGTGTGAGAATGAAGTGCACTGTATATGAAGGTATTTCAGAACTAGGAGTCCCAGGGAGTTTCCCTGTGCAATATCAAAGCAATTCAGCAAAATTCTTTTGTGTTTAAAGTCATATTGTTTCAATCTGTGATGCACTTGATGGATTTGAACATTTATTTTTGTAAAAATTGGTAACTGAGAGGAAAAGAAATTGCTTCAGGTAGGCCTACCCAGAGAGCTAGAGTCTGCATTTTAATAAGATTCTACTGTAGTTTTCTTCAGTATGGTAAAATGTTTATGTTGAAAATAGATGCTTAAAAGACTGGATAAAAAATTGAACTCATGCCTGTTAACAAGCCAAACTTCACATACTCAGGACTTTCAAGTTCAGTCAAGGCAGCACAGAGCTTGGTGTACTTCCCAGACAAGATTAACCACTATGCTACAAAAGTGCCCCCCCCCCCCCCAAAAAAAAAGGGGGGGGGGGTATCATTGTGCAGGAAACCAATCAATACAAGTGGCCTTCAACCATCTGGAGTCAACATCTTTCCATGGCACACTCTAGGTGCCACAAGCCCAGAGTATGCCAAGAAAAGCTCTTGACTACTACATCTCTCACTTGCTGGCAAATTTTTGTGGGAAACAGTTGTGAGCTGATATATTGGTGCCAGGTCTGTCTGGTTTAAAGATAAAGGCAGGCAGATGACTTTGGTATACAGATTTGTGGAATCCATTGTGGAGCACATGTTGAAATGTTATAAGAGTCTGCACATGTCCTGGAGTGAAGTATGCAAGGCTTTCCACTTTCAGTGATAATTTGCAAGACTCCATTGAGCTGAATCGATACCTGCTAACTTTTTAAATTGTATACTATGTCATATTACCATGATGGTGAATGTAAAGCATGTTGCCAATGTAAGGATCAATACACAAAATGCCACTTGCTTGCATGTTTTAGGGACAGGCTATATGTCACTGGAGCCATAACATATTATCAAAACACGGATCCCAACACTGGTGCTGTCAGCAGGTTTACAAGTATAGTTGCAGGTAACATTCTCCTTCATCTTTGGACTTTTATAAATAGGGTTGGGTATCGTTTCTAATTTATGTGTCGCGATACTTTTTGGTACAGAACCATGTGTCATGATACGTATCAAGATATATCGTGAGAGTGTATGAAGTGGTCACACTTTCTTAATTTTCATGCAACAGTCAGTGTCACAGCCTCGGTGCTGGTGTTGTGATAAAACATTTTGCGATATTTACATAAACCAGAAATGAATTGATGACGTATGCTATGAAATGTGTTTTATTGGCTGTTTATCTCCACACAGGGATGATTTTCTTAAATTTCTGCATATAAAATTCATAATCTATGTGAAAACTGGATACGCACGGAATCGTACGGTTCAGTACAGGGTTAGTATGGCGGTATTTTGATATATTGTCCCAACCCTATTTAAAAACTTTCATACCTCTCTTTATAACCTGTGTATCCCTGACAAAATATACATGGTAATGAAATATACATCAGTCATATTACTCTGTATATACCTCCCTCTTCTGTGTTGCCTGTGTCACAAGGGACGAGCTGCCTGATACACGTGGCCAGTTCGGTCTTCGTATTTGGTTAGATATGCCTTGCATCTCTTGCAGAATCCGAAATGCTAATTAAAAATGCAACTTCTCATGCAGTGACGATGTCAAGATACAGTTGTTCAATTCTTATTGTATGTCCATGTGTACGTCCCAGCTGTGAGCTAACTACACCAAACAAACAGTGTTATCTTATTGCAAAAGCCATGAACCTGTAAAGTGCTAGTCACTGCTATTGTTTTCTCGTCTAAAGCAAAAAGCTGTTGACTCAGTCGTAAACCAGTGCTTTAAAGGTTAATTGGATGTATTTCTGTCTTCCAGTATAAAGGTCACAACTTTCTAGGTGTTGCAGGACCAAGTCTATATGACCATATTTATGACTGGTATCAGGGGAGCTAAAGTTACATAAAGTGAACTTCTCCTCCTGTAGACCCGTGTGTATCCAATAGTTACTCAGGCCTTCCCCTGCCACTCGCCAATGTAGCAAAATGCTATGAAAATACCACTTTGGCTACAATTTTTTTTTACAATTGGCTAATGGTTAACAAATAGGAGTGTCCCAAACATTGTATAATGCACACAAATTTGGCTACGAAATTAAAATTTCAAGCAGTAGCTATGGTTACTGTAACTTAATATCAGATACTAGGTGACACTTCAGATCATGCCTCTCAGTAAGAAAAGACGTGGATCTGCAGATGGATATAGGGATTGCATTTGAAGAAAGGACTTCTTGTGATGGTCATCTGATCACGTCAGCAGAGCACAAGGCCCATGAGGCTCTTGTTTTGTGTGTGTGTGTGTGTGTATTTAGCATAACAGATTGCACCATATTTTTGTCTGAAGTGGAATGTGGGTAACTGGTGTGGTGTTTTTTATCTTTTCCAGATGATGTAATAAACCTGACCAAAAGAGATTATAGCGAAGTACCTAGAGAAAAAGAAGAAGGTTTAGAAGATCCTGTATAGTATACTGGCCAGAAACAATATTTCCCGAAATCCAGTTGTGGGTCACATGTAGAGAATCAGCTGATGCATGGACTTTTAAGTTTATACAGACCAACAGAATTTGACCGAAACAAATCCAGAAGATAAACTGATTTAATGTTGTCCACCAATTTGATGCCACTCCAAAGTCAATCTCAAAATATGTACGTATGTTTGTTTGTGATGATGGCTCATGAACCTTTTACAATAAGGTTAAGTGCCAAAGGGCTGAATCTGGTGATGAGAATGTGGCCTTTCAGTTGCTTCATGTAGAGATTGTTTGTACAGGCTAAAGACACACAGATGTGAATAATTTCTCTGTGAACATATATTAAGATTTGACTGGCCATGAGAAGATGATGTATCAGTTAATATTGCTGTCAAAGGATGTCGACAGAGGTATAACATCAAGGCGAGACGTACTCATTGTATCTCAGCATGTGCTGTAAATATGCTGAATTAAACTGAACTTTTAAAACAAACTGTATTTATCTATTCAGTTGGTATGGTATGGTACTTTTATGCTGTTGTAGTACCCATGTATGCACTGTATGATGTATTGAATAAATTTTGATGTAAATGTCTTCAGCATTGGAACACGAGTCACAAACTGACTCGGAAGCTCTTGTAAAACAATTTGCACCCATTTTTGTATTCTCACTCTCGTTTTGCTGGACTTCTGCTGTAAGGATATCATTTTCTGTACTTTAAAAAAAAAAAAACAGACTACTTTGCAGTTAAAGAATGCATTTATCCATTCTAATACTTCAAACAGTGGTCAGTTTCATGGGGGGTAAAGCTGGCAAAACATTATACTTTATTTTTAATTGATTCTAGACATTCTGGATTCTTTTTCACCAAGAAAAAGTAAATTCAGTATCCCTTTATGGCAAAAAGGAATTCATGGGATTATGTCATTTCCAGTGTGCCCAGTCATAGATACTTCTGACATAAATGATCTTTATTAGAAAAGTGGGTTCTGTTTTGTTTTTGTTGTTGTTTGTGGTTGAAATTTAAGTGCTGATGCACCTTAACAAGAAACATTGCACTATAACAGGAACATTTTGATAATGGGTATATATGCTGAGATTTTTTTTTCATTATGGAAGTATGCAGTGTATTAGATTTTTGTATAATCTGGCAGGAAAGCATGCTGCTTTTTGGCAACTGCAGGGTATGTACAAAGTGCACTTGAGGACATGGCTCATGTTAAAGCAATTCCCACCACACCAGAGTTCCAGATTAGCCTAGACCCTACACATGATTCTGCATGGCCTTTCATATCCAATGTGTTGAAGAAATTTATTAGCCAACCATTTTGTATTTAAGGGGCCGTGTTAGGGTTTTCAGATTGGTAAAACTATACGCACTCAAGTTAATACACTGGTCACCCAAATCCTTAGTTCAAGTGAGCATTTTCTTCCAAGAATTTATTTTTTCATACAGTAGTAAATTACTTTTCCACACGTATTCTGACTTTAATCATTTTCAAAAGTGTGCATTTACAATGTATTTATCCTACAAAATAAATGTCCTACAACACCTACATTTCATCAATAGCAGAAATCTTGAAATGAAGCTGTGTGCACTTCATGTTTAGTTCAGTAACTTTTTATTATGCATTACGTAAACTGGTTTTCTTTATAATTGTTACAGAACCAGTTTACCAATTAACTTTCTGAGGCAAAGAAAAGGGTTTTTTGGACTTACCATGGTTAAGTGAAAGTACACTAGATTTTGTGTTGCCATTAACAAATCCACTCTTCATCCAAGACAAAGAGATTTTACTTAGTTGGTTCCTGATATCTGGGTGAACAACTTAATTTTTAAAATGTACAGTCCAATTTTTTTTTTGGGGGGGGGGGGGTCAACAAATTGTAAATGTGTGTTTGTTTGGGGGGGGTTGAGAAGTGAAGCGTATCGTTAAGCAGATAAATGTGACGAGACTAGTGAGCAGTAAAAATGTTCCCACAATGCATGGTGTTGTATAAGGTGGGTCAGCAGGGTAAACTCTTCCATGTTCAGATTATACCATGGCTGGGAAGTGTTCAAAAATACTCCTTTTCCAAAGCGATAATCAGAGAAATGAGTATTCTGCCACTCAAGGAACCATGAAATGGTTTTCTATCCAGCATTGCATACCGTCATAATGTCTGCTATTTTTGTTTTTGCCTCATGAAAATGTGGTAGTCACAGCAGGTATAGTCTCAACTAAGGAAGAGCACAGAGACTGCAACCTAGAGCAGGTTGTAAGAGGGGAAGTCTCCCTCTTGATTCTTTTTGCAGCTCGAAACATTGAAGGAATGGAGCGACTGAGTCGGGAGAGGCAGGACCCCTCCCAGGGCAAGAATTTTTTTTTTAAATTGAATTCCAAATAGGCCATTCTGATGCACTTCTGGGACCTATGTGTAAAGATGCGTAAAGAGATTGATGAATAATTTGTTGGGGGTGGAATTTAGATGTTTTTAAAAGCATGACAAATTACATGTATAACCTGAGCAAGTTAAGTGGGAGGATTTTTTTTGTTTAAATTGCACTTTTGTGGGTGATTTCCCACCCAAAGCAGGAGAGTTGGGAGTCTCTGGGAGCAAAAGAAATGTCACAGTTATTGTTAAACTACTAAAGACTTATGCACTGCCCAAATCATAAAATTGAAAATTTTATAGATTGATATGAAAGTTGGTTCATAATATTACACACAAACTTAGTTTTGACTTCTGTTATTTATTTTGGTGCCAATTAGATCCAAGAGGCAGTATACAGTGACGTGTGCTTTGAGACACCACCCCAAGGGATGACCAAATGGTGGTCTGTTAAGACAGGTGGTCTTCCATGGGAGGTGTCCATAAGTTTAAATGTACTTCGAGGATTCTGAAAAGGTCTTTCAATGCAACAGGTCTCTGATTAGAGTAGTTTCTGAAGGTAGGGACCACTGGTTGGTTCAAACTTTCCATGTTTAAATAATTAATGCCCACTTTAAACTTGCCTACTGGGACCATTTACAGGTCTTCATTTAGGCTCAGTCTGTTTACTAAGATTTTCAAACAAAATGTATTTGAAGATCAATGACCACATAGCAAGTATTTTGAAAATACTTAATGTGTATGGTGTCTTTTCATTAGTGAACCCAAAATTAGTGGAAAGACTTGTATCAATACAGACGATTACCTGTCTTTCAAACTTTCTGAATTTGGTTTCCCAGGAAAAATAAAAAAGAAACAGGAGGCCCATGGGGATAATGCTCTGCTGACCACCATCATGACAAAATCATTTCCTGACATGTATTCCATCCATGACCTTGAAAAATTAATCAAAGTCATCAATTTTAGGCAATATCAAACTTCCACATGATACACATTTGTGGTACATTTGGTATCATTCACCTTTTTTATCAGAATATTGAATTAAATGACCTTGGGAAAAAAATCAAGATCACTCAATCATTGGGTCAAGGTGACCCAAAAAGTAGGTCACCCTGTAAAGTTTTATATACGATGTTCTCAAGTGCAATCTTGATGTGCAGCTAAATTCTCTTTGCCACTAAATGTCCAAGCTGCACCCTGCCATTACAAAATCACCTCTGCCAACTGAACAGGCTTAGTGACCTAACAAAAATAGGTCAAGGTCACCAATCTTCTATAGCATGCAAGCATCGAACATGATCCATATACATCCTTTAAATCCACCATGTCTAATCAAATTAGTTTTTCTCAAAATGGAATTTTGTGTCTTTCAAGATATTTTAACTCCTAATTTCCTTCAGAGTAGAGGTTAGGATGGAAGATGCTGGATCTATAGACCTATAAATTTGGCACTCAATCACTTTTCAAGATACGGTATTTTATATCTTTATACACATTTTGGCTTATTATATCTGTCAAATTATAGCTGGCCTCACCAGCATCATGTGCAACTGACATTTTGACCTCCACAATCACAACTTTTATTCATGTTATTATCAAGCAAGAGTATGGATGTCATGGACCCAAAAAGACAACACATGTACAGTGGAATCTCCCCATTAAGACCACCTATGGGATTGGAAAATGTGGTCTTAATCAAAAAGGGTCTAAATTTGTGGTCTTAATATAGAAATGGTCTCCTTTTGGAGGTGGTCTTAATTGAAGATTTCACTGTATGTGGTCAGTGTGACCTACAGCAGTTCATGGAATCTTGTCAGTCCTAGAAAATTTTAGCTGATTAAAATTGTACTGACATGACTGAAGCAATCACATTGTCAATCTAGTATTTCAGTTTTCAAAGTGTGGGTATAATTCTACATTCTTACCTCCAAAGTAGAAGATTTCTTTAAATTTTCTTCAAATTTGCATGGGTTTATGAGGTCAAAAATGCAATACACTCCAATGAAGCTTATAAACATTTAATCAATTCTTGGATCTGTAGTGGGCTGGCAGCAATCATTGCAGCGGGGATTTGGGGTGGGGTGGGGTAAGAGGTTTTTCGTACTGGGCAGTTTTATTTGCTGTACTTACATACGGGAAGCCTGTTTAATTTCTGTACTTCATACCAACCATTATTTGTACATTTTTTTATTTTCTGTACTTTGTACTAGGGGGCCCCCTTCTCCCCTCCCCCATTTAAGGGTCTCTGGATACTTCTGCATTTCTTGTTTGAAATCCCTGTCAAAAAGACATCAAATTCATACATCAGTGTCACTACTGACTTTCCAAATCTTGATGGTCATCCTGATACAGTGTTGGCATTTTGTTTCTCAATGTTACAGACCTTTACCAGAGAGGTCCTCTGATTTTATAGGTTTGCGTATGGTTTTTACTTGGTGGTCATGGTTCATCAGCAGTGGTTAGAACATGCACCTGTCCAGAGGTGACTCATTTGTACAACAATTAATGGGAATGGGCAATGTGTTCATGGATGTAAGCGTGTATGCCTCAGAATCTGTTCTGCAGTCATTACTTAAAAGAAGGCAGTGAAAACAGCTCAGCTGACCATATTGTATGGTCTTGTAACCTTTGGGATGACTGTACTACCCATGGCACCCACTAAAAGCAAGTACAACATGATAATGTTGGAATAATAATATATTTGTTTTGACCAAATGATACAATATTAATTGATCTAAAATCTTTCATAAATCTGCCTCCCTCCATCATTGTCCCATGCAAGATGTGCTGGCTTGACATTTGTCTGTCCCATCATGGCAGCTGCCAAACCTGCACCAGCACAAGGTGCAAACAGGAACAGTGCACATCTCTGGTAGCAAACAGGAACAGTGCACATCTCTGGTAGCAAACTGGACCAGTGCACATCTCTGGTAGCAAACAAGACCAGTCCACATCACTGGCGCTGGCTCTGTTTCACCTTTTCAGCCTGCAATTTGTAGAAAGAGATCAAAAATTAATCCCCAGAAATAAAAATTAATGTATTTATGGATCTTTGAAATGCAGTTGCTATGTGTACATGTGTGCAGTTTGACACATTTTGCAAACAGTTTCTATTCAGGTTGTGATTGAGCTACACACAGTTAATCCCGTCTAAAACTTAACAGCCTAATGCATTTTTTGCAAAGTGTTGTACTGGGGTTTGTAAAGGTTCTAAAAGGTTTGCAAAAGGTTGACAAAGGGTTTCAAATGGTTGAAATGTTTGCAAACCATTTCAAAATATTTCAACATTTTAATCAATAAGGTTGAGAAAGTGTGTGTGAAATGGTTGTTAACCATTAGAGAAAGGTTTGAAAGTGTTTAAAAGGGTTTTAATGCAATAAGAGAAAATGGTTTCGAAATGGTTTGGAAAGTGTTTGAAATGGGTTTGAAAAAGGTTTACCTTTCACTCAAAAGGTTGATGCGTTTGGTGACTGTTAAGTTTAACGCAGGCTTAACTGTATACGTGTTCTTTGCCCTTTAAGTCCCCCCTCCTACCTTGCTTGCTCAGAAAATGATTAATGATATAAAGTTAGAGATGTATTATTTATAACCAAGGTCTCAACTTAATCTTACATTCAGTTTTAAGTGCCTTGGTGGTACATATTCCTTTACTATATATTTCAAGAGCTCGGGATCTTCCCAGATCTCTGATTGTAACTTGCTCCCCGGTTTATCAGGATCCCAGCATAAATTAGTCGCAAATGTACAAGAAGTTTGTGTCTTCATGAATGAAAATATTTATTCTCATAATCAATTTGTAACCATGGTTGCTGTACACTCAATGATGCAAGAAGTCTTGCTAACAAGAACATGCAGATAATCAGTGGGAAATATAAAATAGAACACAACAGTTGTGTGAGGAAATCAGGGGAAAAAAAGGAAATCAGAAGTGCTTTAAAAGCATCAAGGGCTGCCAGTGAGTGTATCCACATTATACCTGGATTTGCAGCAGAAGAAATTTGATATATGTATGATTTCACAGCAACATTTTAACTTTACCCCTCTTTTGTGTGTAACAAGTCCCTGGCTGTGTATATAATCTGCCATTTCACTGTACATGCCCTGTATTTTCTATCAACTGTACCATATTTGATGTGTGCTAATAAAATTACATATATGAATAACAAAGGTCTGGACTTCAGTCTCGCATTCTGCAGATAGAAATTGCCCTGCGTGCTACATACAAATAATGCAACATGAAGACCTAGTGTTTACACCTACAGTAGATTATAACATGGCTGCGGCTGTGCACAAGGGAGTTTTAAAACTGATGTAGGACCAGCACTCTTTAAGAAAGAGGGACAGTTGTCTTGGCACAAATTAACCTTAGGCAGAATTTGCTTTCACCTGGGGTTAAATCTTGCCAGCAATGTCTTTCAAAAACCCTTTAACCCTTTCCCCCTTGAATTGACACTTGAGTCAACAACTTCCCTTGGCATGAGTTGGGCACTAAGTGCCCAACTCATGCCAAGGAAAGTTGGTGACCTGGGGCATGTGATCTAGATAGGGCTCATCCACAATTCTCAGTCAAACTTGTTTTTCATTACTGTTGAAAACACTGAAGCAGACGACATTTGACCACCAGCCGGTTTTGGCTGGTTTAAGGGGGAAAGGGTTAATCAAATAGTGATACTTGTTGGCATTTAGAATCCTGATAAGCTACCTCCACGACAGACTGGGGTCTATGGCGTTTCACAAGAGACCCTAAGTCATCGATCAAAATTAAACCTATTGCAGCAATCAACCCAGCATGGCGAAAATAAATGGTTGCATTTCTAGATAACTGTGACGTGTGATAACTAGCAAGGAAATATCCTCCCAACAACATGAAATTGAATTGCTTTCTCATTATCATAACTTGTACTTTAATGATGCTGATGTGCCAAAAGCCAACATCTTGGACCACTGAATCAGAAGGCCTGTATGAACACAACAGGAAAAATGAGGTGCAAGCAAAACTGACTTGCTTAGCACAACGCCAACAACGTACCAGACCCAGACATGCCTTTACCTTAAGAATGTCTGGCAATTCCTTCAGTGCATGCTGGTATGATGGCACCAGGGGCTGCAGATTGGCCTTCATCACTTTCATCTCTTTCACGTTGGTCTTTCCAGAATCGCGCATCATCTTCTTAAAGTGATAAATCTAACAAAACATGTTCACATCAATTGAGGGCCTAACTGATACCTTATTCCTATTGCGAAATAGGTACTTTCCCCCCCAATATGGACCTTTTCAAACCCAGCTGCCAACAGGATTACACAATATTCAATGGTACTTTGCAATAGCCAGAATGACAAATTAAAAATGCAATCAGAGATGGCTGGATCCACACCTTCCTCGCCTCATTTATGACCTTATTAATCACAAGTCTCATTTTGGAATGATTAGTCAATAAAAATAAGCTATCACTATGACCCATATACTTGACCTAGTAACCTACTTTTGTTTCATGACACAGCTTTAGCTCCAGATGTATATGTGCATAAAGTTTCATTAAACTAAGTTAAACAGTAAAGGCATTATAGCCCAGACATGATTTCATAAGGATATGTCACTATGACCCAGATACTTGCCCGAATGACCTTCTTTTGTTACATGACACCCCTTTATGCCAAGTTGCACTTGTGAGTAAAGTTTCATTAATCAAAGTTAAAGGACAAGTGAATTACAGCCTGGACACGAATAGTGGACGGACAGATGCAAGGACATATAATACTTGACCTACTTTTACATAACAAACCTTTGGGTCAAGATGTGTGTGTATGAAATTTCATGAAACTAACTTAATGGATAAAGGAATTGCAGTCCAGACATGATTTTACCAGCATATACCACTGTGACCCACACATTTGACCTATAGACCTACTTTTTTGCATGACACACCCTTATGTCCAGATGCACCCTTGTGTAAAATTTATTAATCTGAGTTGAAGGACAACTGAATTATAGCCCAGACACAAACAACTGTATTGAAATTTTATCTAAAAGCCTCACCATGACCCAGATACTTGACCTAGTGACTTTTGTTCCATCACACACCTTTGGGTCAAGATATGTATGTGTATGAAGTTTCATGAAACTAACTTAATGAGTCAAGGCATTACAGTCCGGACACAATAATATCAGGAAATATACCAGTGACCCAGATGTTTAACCTTGTGACCTAGTTTTACTTCATGACACACCTTAGGGGCAAGCTATATGCATGCATGAAGTTTCATGAAACTGAGTTATAGATTAAAGGAATTACACCCGACATGAATTTTCCAGGATATGTCACTGTGACCCAGATACTACACACAGAGACCTACTTTTAAGCATGACACACCCTTGTGTCCAGATACACATGTGTGTTAAGTTTCATGATTCTAATTTCTAAAATTACAGGCTGGATATGAAGTGTAAAAAAGTTTTACATGATTGTATCACCATGACCAAGATACTTGACCTTGTGAAATGGTTTTATTTCATGACACACCTTTAGGTGAAGATATACGTGTGTGTGAAGTTTCCTGACATTAAGTTAAATACAGTGCTCCCTCTTTATAACACTGGTGTTGGGGTCCACAGGGTACACCGTGTTATAGCAAAACCGCCTTATAACGAGGGACTTTTTAACATAGAAGTAATGAGAAAACTATTTCAGAGGGAGCCATGGAACCCACCGTGTTATATCAGAAACTGCCGTGTAATGAGGGGTGTTATAAAGAGGGAGCACTTTAGTAGTAATAATAGCGCAGACATGATTTTACAAGGATATGTCACTGTGACCCAGATACTTCACCTGGTGACCAATTTTGGTACATGACACACCCATATATCCAGATGCACCTGTGTGTAAAGTTTCATTTATCCACATTGAAGAACAAGCGAATTATAGCCCGGACACGAATAGCGGACAGATGCACACACACGGAAAAAGTGACTACTCGATGCCTGTCCTCCTGTAAGAGGGTGGCATAACAAGTGGATCAGCATACAGGCAGACATAGGACATAGCAAATAGGAATATGACACTTTAGGATGTATATTCAAAACTAATGTGTTTTGACAACCCCCACAGGTCACTTTGCTTATGTACAAATGTAAGGTGTCTCGCTATTCTTCCAATACACTTAAATTCATATATTCAAAGAAATGTCTATAGATGTTGGAGGTCATTTTCCATATTTTCCCACCCATCTTGAACTGTGCAATGTAGGTCAAGGTACCTTGACCTAACTTGGCAACAATGGCATGCCTTAACCACAAAATAAGTCATGCATGCAATCGTCACACTGGCAGCCAGAATTGGTAAATGGATTCCCCAAATTCCATCTTACACTGTAAAATTTCAAAGTATGCATGTAAGATTAAAAGTTAGAAACAAATCAGAAAAGTCATCACAGACATACTACCCCTGCTTTGCATACACGTGGGTCCTGTGACCTTGAAACTGAGGCCATGGTCATCAAAATGTTATCATGTCAAGAAGTAGTGGCAAGGTACAATTGAGGTAAACTTCAGTTTGATGTGGCCTGCAAATCATGAGATGTTTTGCTTGCAAAGGTTCTGTATAGCTGTGAACAGTCAAACTATACTCCAAAAACTGTTTACTGGGGAGGGGGTTTATAAAAACAAAAACAAAACAAACAAAAAAACAGCTGTCTTTTCCTGCATCCTATTCTTAAAGGTTCACCTTCACCCATCTCTGTCACATCACATTTAACTCCAGGAAAGGCCTGATTTAGATGGCTATATAAATCCCAGCACAGTTATCGTAATGAGGCATTAGATATTATACGAGATAAAACAATCCTAACACAACTTATTCACTGTAAGTGAATTATCACGATTATCAAATTAGATTTAAGTTTAAAAATATCGGAAGGAACCCTCCTCACATTCATTTTACTGGTCTTCCCAACATTATCCACAAGTTAAATACCTGTTTCTTGTCCAGTATGGTGAAAGCAGTGCCAGCCTTCCCAGCCCTGGCCGTCCTACCTACTCGGTGAATGTACGTCTTGATGAATTGTGGCGCATCATACAATACGACACACTGTACACTCTCTACGTCCATGCCTCGTGCCATGGCATCTGAACATATGAGCCTGTCCAACAAAGGGCATCAAAGAAGATCATTCTGATAGACCATCACACAACACTCTTTGAAGCTATTGCTGTTGTAGTTGCCTCCTAAGCAGATTAAGCTCCATGTTTCTATTCACAGTCCACTTGAGTGACGAAGACCTTAGCTTGTGTGGTAGACAACTATTGTAAAGGTGTAACAAAATGCATTCGAATATTTTCACAAGCATGCTCACTGCATTTTCCAAATATGAAGTTTCTTGCATTGCCCACAAAAAAAGTTATGTACAAAGTACATGAACAAATATAATTCTTGCTTGTAAATGTTCCCACACTTTTCCATCGTTACTAAAGAACTGCAAAATGATAACAAAATTACAGCCACTGAAAAGCTTAATTTCCTTGATTTTCTTTTGGTTTAAAAAAAAAGTTAAACAAATTAGAATCAGATCTGTTGAAAGATGATGTACACAACCAAAATAAATGTTACTTCTTCACACTCACAGGTCAATTTTTCCATCACTGAATTGGCGAAGCATTTTGGTCCTCTTGACAGCATGTATTCTGGAGGAAAACTCCTGTACCTCAATGCCACCCACCAATTTGACCAGCAGTGCTAATCTGTAAGTTAAATAGACGCCCACTAATGTCACAGGCAATTAAAACTCAAACTTTTGTATTAGTTCTACTTTTCATAAAACTCACTTCCCAGAAGGTTATTTGACAGCCTGTCCACTTTGCGAATGTATTTTGTGATCCTTATCATTATTTGTACATTTCAAATATCTAGAGAAGTTGCTGTTCTGTGCTCATGATGCATGAGGGTCCCCTAAAAAAGGTACACAGTTTAAAGTTAATCCCAAAATTTTTGGTGCATGCCACACTGCTTTGGGTAATTTAGCAAAGCCCCATTTGTGACTTTCAACCTGACAGGGATACAAGTTACATGTATATCCTATGGAAAGTGCTAGACTGAGAACCAAACAACCCCTTACCACAAACTGTATTCTGGGGTGCACATCACCATAATTATGGGAACTGCAACGAGAGCCTTGATAACCTGGTTCTGTGTAAGTTTCAAGGAAAAAAAAAACTCCATTTTTCCAACTATAAACGATAGGCAATTTTGTTTTGTCCCCACTTACTTCAATGAATCATGGGAAATTTGTGAGTCTCAATTTACCCCATGTCTATATATCTATATGCATGGTGGTATTCATATATGGCAAAACCCAACTTCCCTAATCATAACAAATGATTTTTGCTGCAAACAAAAATACATGTATTGTACCATTACAGAATACAATATGTTTTAACCAACAACAGCATGGAACTGACAACACATTTATAATAGGAGCTCATACCTGTGTGTGGCTTCCACAGACCTTGTGAAACACAGGACGTGTCTGAACTTGAGATGGTGCAGAAGGTAGAGAACAGTCAGAGGCTTCCCTCCAGCACCACTCTCTATGAAGTACTCCTGAAACAAATGTCTAAGCACTTCAAAAGTTATGTATGACACCCAGCAAGGAGTTGAAAAATTTTGAAAAAAAATAATAATAATTTGATTATGTTTATAGCCCAATTTTTACATTTTTATTTAATTGAAATAAAAGTAAATATTCCTAAGCTTTCAAATACCAAATACAACTTAAGTAGAATACTATTTTTTTTACTATTGAATAAAGTTTTGGTACCCTGATACTTTATGACTTTCATGTGTAAACATTCAACTTCTGTCTATAGTTACCTTCCAATACATAAACCATAAAGAAAGCATAACATCAAGTTTGATTCTCGTACTCAATATACAATTTTAGTATCACTATTGATGCAATTAAATTTAAATTATAATTCTTAAATTTAGCATGAAATTTAAAACTGCTTTTAAAAAAAATAATAATCACATTTAGTTTATAGTGTCAAATGAAACAACACATGATAGCACTCTCCAAATGGTATTTCAAACTTTTGAAAAAGAGCTTAGTTCCAATTTTATTGCATTTTTGTTTTAATTTTAAAATTTTAACTTTAATATACCGTAAACATCCCATAAATTTTGAACTGAAACTCTTATCCAACATTTAACATACTATTTTGCTGTTAGAAGTGTACTGTTTCATTTCTGATAAGAAAACAATATTTCACATTTTTTTGGTGTTTGCTGTATTTTTCTGTATTTCTGCAAAGACAGGTAAAATGAAAGTTTTTAATTAAGCAATTAAAACCCAACTTCTTACCAATTACAGCTATTTCATTATTTTCAATAGCTTTATACGGATGTATACTTTTAGAAAACATAGTTTATGTAATCTCAAATAAGAAGTCCAGTGTATATAAGCACATGTGCGAAGCCAAGTTACATTTTCTGTGTAAAGTGCAGTGAAAATGTACAACGCTCTTAATTTTTGCAAAAAAAACTGGACCAATACAGTTGAGTACAACTTACAGAAAGACCTTCAGGTGTTGTGTACTTTCCTACAAAATCTCCCTGGATTGGACTGGGAGTTGGCTTTTCAGTAGCTACACCTGCTGAAGAAAAACATCATGAAAGTGTATTTCTAATATGTTCCATTTGCCAGAAAGTCACAAAGTGAAATGCCTGAGATCTTGGGGCAATGGAACAGCTATATTTAAGGTATTAATAAGTACAGAGAATGGAGGAGAGCATAATTATTAACATATCTAAGGCAAGCAAGATTGTGGATACAAATAAAGTTTACCAAGTAAAATATGTACAAAAGAGGAATAGAAGATGGTCCTCAACCTAGTGTGTTGAGACCGTCCGGTTCCAAGGTGTGAAACTTATAGATCCAATGTCGTTCTCTTTTTCGTCGGAAAGTGGTGGAAGATTCTAGGGATGGGTCCCTGTCGATAACTTCCAAGATTTGTGTGAACAGTATGTCGTCGGCCGAATGGCCGGCTTGTACCCAATGGTGAAATAGAGGACTCGGTTTTTTGAGTCGTATGTTTCTTTCGTGCTCGAGATATCGCTCACGGAAGGTCCTTTTGGTTTCTCCAATATATTGGAGTGAGCATTTAAGGCATGTGAGGAGATAAATGACGTTACGGGACTGACAGTCTGTGTCCGTCGGTATTTTGATCTTTTGGCCTGTATGTGAGATCGTAGCTGTGTTTTGTTTGCGAATCATGGAGCACACAAAACAGTTCTCGCGCTGGCATGGATCGTGTGGGTTGGCTGGGACATGTCCCTCGCGGCCCTTGTTGGGCCGTGGGTATGTGAGTTTGGCTCTGACCAGAATATTCTTGAGGTTTGCGCATTTTCTGAAACCAAAGAGCGGCTTCTGAACCGACTCCATAAGGACCAGTGGCCCAAATTGAACCTACTTACGGAAAACCAGACGGTTCACATTGAACCGACCTACCTGGGACCCCAGCGGTTCACACTGAACCGACCTACCCCCACGGGACCCCCAATGGCTCACACTGAACCAACCCACACGGAAACCCCGACGGTTCACACTGAACCGACCTACTTGGCACCCTACCTACGGAAAACCAGACGGTTCACATTGAACCGACCTACCTGGGACCCCAGCGGCTCACACTGAACCGACCTATCTCCACGGGACCCCCAATGACCCGAACTGAACCTACCTACGGAAAACCAGACGGTTCACATTGAACCGACCTACCTGGGACCCCCGGCAGCTCACCCTGAACCGACTCCATAAGGACCAGTGGCCCAAATTGAACCTACCTACGGAAAACCAGACGGTTCACATTGAACCGACCTACCTGGGACCCCAGCGGCTCACACTGAACCGACCCACCCTCACGGGACCCCCAATGGCTCACACTGAACCAACCCACACGGAAACCCCGACGGTTCACTCTGAACCGACCTACTTGGGACCCTACCTACGGAAAACCAGACGGTTCACATTGAACCGACCTACCTGGGACCCCAGCGGCTCACACTGAACCGACCTATCTCCACGGGACCCCCAATGGCCCGAACTGAACCTACCTACGGAAAACCAGACGGTTCACATTGAACCGACCTACCTGGGACCCCCGGCAGCTCACCCTGAACCGACTCCATAAGGACCAGTGGCCCAAATTGAACCTACCTACGGAAAACCAGACGGTTCACATTGAACCGACCTACCTGGGACCCCAGCGGCTCACACGGAACCAACCTACCCCCACGGGACCCCCAATGGCTCACACTGAACCAACCCACACGGAAACCCCGACGGTCCACTCTGAACCGACCTACTTGGGACCCTACCTACAGAAAACCAGACGGTTCACTTTGAACCGACCCACCTGGGACCCCAGCGGTTCACACTGAACCGACCTACCTCCACGGGACCCCCAATGGCCCAAATTGAACCTACCTACGGAAAACCAGACGGTTCACATTGAACCGACCTACCTGGGACCCCAGCGGTTCACACTGAACCGACCTACCCCCACGGGACCCCCAATGGCTCACACTGAACCAACCCACACGGAAACCCCGACGGTTCACATTGAACCGACCTACTTGGGACCCCAGCGGCTCACACTGAACCGACCCACCCAGGACCCAAGCGGTTCACACCGAACCATTTCTCGGCCACAATGAACGGCCCATTGTAGACACTTCCAGAATGCACCATGCAAACGACTCACATCGAAACCGCGTAATTGGCCATAGACACGGTTCACTTGAACCGACCTACTCTCTAGACCGCCACCATTTTTAGCGCTCACACAGAACCGCACGCATACTAGCCATACAAGTTTGGCACCCACACAGACACATCCGGATCCAACAACGCCCACACAAAAGGACCGACCTTTGAACCCAACAATGAAACTGCTCTCATCCAATGGAATCCACAGACAGGCCCACCACACCAGACCCTGCACAAAATTACACCAATAGTAATGACTCACACGCCAGTGACGTCATTAGTATACCACCTTGAAGACCAATCACTGACAAGCACGTCCCGAACGCCAGGGTATATAAAGGCTCACCAGCCCCCCCTGATTCAGTTGTTTTAGTCCTCTGACGAAGCAACACAACTTGCGAAAGCGCTCAGGACATTATCTCAGTAGTAGTTTTCGGCTCTCCGTTTAGTTCCAGTTGATATAAAATATGTACACATATTTTTTTTTTCAAGTTAGTTAATCTGGGGTGGTGCCATTTTTCAAAATCAAAGTGGTATTGTATTTCAAGGCCATGACAATGTTATTCCACTCTCCAGTGTGTCTACCAGCAGAATTGGACTACATGTACTCACTTCTAGATAGTAACTATGCACACATGATGCTAAACAACCACAGATGTATGGTACATCATTTAAGGCAGACAGGCAGATAACTTGCTTTAAATGGCACAAAACATCAAGAAGTTATTAGTAAAAACCATCATATACAAAGCTACATGTATAGTTTCAGCTTAAATATACATGTACACTATTACAAATTTGAGACTTTTATATGTGCTTTGCATTATATTCACAGATATTTTGCTTCATCAGATCACCTTTGCTAGGTCTTTCCTCTTTTGTTTCCTCAGGTTCACTGTGAGCTTCCTTTTCAAGAGGTTTCCTTGGATGTTGCTGTTCCTTTACAGTAGATGTAAATAGCCTTGGCTGGAACAGCTTCAACTGTTGTAGTTTCTCTGGGTTTTGTGAGAGAGTAGCGGAGAAGAGCAGCTTCTGCAACTGTTGCAAACACAAGGGACGGTACCAGAGTCATATACCACCAGTAACCATACGTAAAGGATAATAACGTACATTATGACAGGGCTTCACAAACTGCCCAACCATAAAAACAAATCTTCCTGCAACCTACTACAAAGTACATATTTGCTGAAAGCTAACAAACTAAGAATACTGTTTTTTTGGACTGTCAATAGGTGCAGGTTTTTTGGTGTATATAAAACAATAATGCAATATTGTCCTCTCAACTTCTACTATATTATTTATGGCTCAATTAAAAAAAATATATTTTGGAAATATTCAGTAAATATGCTTATCTAAAAAAATGGGTCTTTTTTTTCTTTCCTTTTTTTGATCAATCTTGAGTTATAAGCCTTAGAAAATGAGAACATGTCATCCCATTCAAACATCAAAGGTATTGGCATTTGAACAACTCTCAGCAACTCCATTAAAAAAATTTGAGACCTGTTTTTTTTGGCTCACATACATGTAACAACCAATGATATTACGACACATTTCAAGTTTTCATGAGCAAAACTGAGAAAGCAGTTGTTTTTCAGAGTTTATGCATGGTCCCTCTGTTGATGTCAAGAAAAGGGCCTTCAAAGGAAATGACACTTTATAATTAAGACTTTAGTTGGTGGAGCTTAAAGGATTACGCAATGCCAACCAGGACCATCCAGAGCCACTGAGATAAAGAGTTTAAACTTGGCCCAAAATTCACTCTTTGTATTCCCACTTCACAAAATTTGAATGTTGAACATAAAGTTCAATGTTTTTAGCATATCTATGTATGACAAGTTGAACTTCTCTTCGATTGAAATTTGCAAGTAAAGGTGGGTATGATAACACAAACACTAAAAAATTTTCAATGTATGTTGACACCTGTTACACAAATTCCTGGCAACTCATTTTGTGCAATAAACTTTTCTAAATGTCCCTCATTCAGGAAGATATTTCTCTCAGTTTATTTTGAACACTATCTCTGTTTGAAACTGGCAATAAAATCACAAAGACAACCCTCTGCATTTGATGGTTCAAATACATGTAAATTCTACTTTTCTTCACAAAAAATACACATATTTTTGTCTTTGGCTATTTGTTCTTGGCTCTCTACACCAAAGTAGTAGAACTCCACATATTCTTAATAGTTTCTCTGGTTTCCTGAGCTTTGAAATTTGAAGCTTTTTAACAACATAGTCAGCATATCATAGCCTAGGATAACAAGGCTTCTTTATAAATCTGGAGAAGTGTGGTAATACTTACCGGGATATCTGTCTTGGTAGCACTAAAAAAATGATAGAAAATATTTTAAAACTTAAGTGGAGCAAATACGCATCTCTCTCAAAGCAAGTAAAATCTGAGGCCAGAAATGAGCTGTCAAGAGCTAATTTGATGGGAACAAACCAAAGAAAAACCACTTCTTCTGTCAGTAGTTACTGTCAAAGATTATGCTTAGGGAATGACCAAACATGATGAGGACCGATGTTGACTTAAATTTTTATCTCTTTCCATTCAGCTTCACTGCAGACCTTTTTATCAATGAGAGTTACAGCTGATGAGAACCACAGAAGTCTATAGGAATGGGGTAAAGGCTTAGAACACTGCCCTTCACCTGTGATTAATGTAGCTGCAGACAAGATGGCTAGCTTCTCCAAGCGATTTGGGGTGCAAATGAAACAGATTAAACCCATGAGGCTAACAGGCCTTCACAGGCTAGTATCTCCATTCCCAATATATTGCACATTCACTGGAACCTGCTCAGAAAGACTGCAGACTTACAAAGAGGAGTGAACACATTGAAACTTATGCAAATTGGGGCCATTTGAATCTTCAGAGTCTACAAAAATGGGTCTGGTAGCTGGGGATATCTGGTGGCAAAAAAGTTCAGTTCAGGGTGTGGCAAGCCAGGTGAGCAACACTCTGAGCTGGTCTGGTAGCTAGTGACATCTAGTGGCTGAAAAGTGCAGTTAAGGGTATGGGAAAGCTGCAGGGCAACAAGTTATCTTGCTTCATGGAGAAGTGGCCTTTGTAGACAGATGGCTTCTCTTCAGGGGGGCATTATAAGAGGGGACCACAGTATTGAACTTGTCAACTTTTGAAAAACCTAGACAATTCATGCACATAATTTACAGTACTTAAGTTTACAGTGCTCCATTCTCTGCAAGGATAAAGTCTTCTAAGTATGTGGATATTTATATAAGCTGTGCTCACTAATTTTACAGAAAGTTTTGTCAGAGTACATGCATACATTTGGCCACATAAAGTGAGCAACCCATCACGATAAAAGGTATTAACTCTTCACTTTCTTGACAATGAAGAGAAAATTCTTCGAAGGAAAAGCTTGATTGATAGTGTTGCAACAGTTGGTACTTAAGTTTGAAACTCTTACTTTGCCACGGTGATAGGACCAGGCGGGTGTCTGGAACAGTCTCCTCCTACGGTCTGACTGTTTTCTTCATACACAGCTTTTTCCACCTGGGTCAGCCAGTCTTGTTTTATTTCTTCCATCATCCTGTCTGCTTCATCTATTACCTGATACAAACATACAGAAAACACACACCATACATGCCCGCTACATTAACATTTTGGCAATGTACACACCTTAAATTTGCTTACGTAAAATTTCACCCTCATATATCTACATTTATCAATACATTATGCCACCAGGAGTGATAGGAAGCTTGAATAATCCAATGTCAAAGATTCGTTTCAGTTTGAAGATTATACTTTAAAATTTTGAGGAAGAATTTACACTAGAAAAGCTTGAATTTAACTTCTTCAATCACAAAGTTAAATGTGCTTGTCATGAAATTATTGCTTAGTATGGATGAATGTTATATGCAACAATATACACTGACATTTGAACAAATCTACTTATTTCTTTACCATTATTTTCAAAATTCATCCACTCAATCCCCTTTTTTTTATTCTAACTGCAACTTACCAAAAATCTTAGCTGCTTCAGACAAAAGCCAGGTGTCTTGTTTATATGATCCACCAAACGACCTGGTGTAGCAACTATTATGTCCACCAAACTCTTGTACCCACGGAAACTAAAACAATATTGCTTTCATTTCAACACTACACAGAATACAAGATTACTTCAATTGCACAACAATTTCGGGGAAAGCTCTTCTTCAGTGTCATATCCAATATTCAGCACACTCCCTACATTGACTGGGAGGGGGGTTACTACACATTGATTAGGCTTTCAAATTTAAAACATTTAAGTTATCAACTATGAAAATATGTACCTTGATACAGAGCACTGGTCTCCATATGAAATAATCAAATGCATAAAGAATGGAAGCAGGATACTCTTTCAGTGCCAAGTTTTGAATGAGTCAACAGATTTCCTTGGTGTGCTTTGAAGCACAATGTTCCCAAAGTGCACCAAAGAGAGCTGTTGACCTGGGTAATTTTTGTGCTGTTGCATTGTGTCTGCAGTAGGCATACTGGTACTTGAATGAAAGGTCAGTCTACAAAGAACATAAATCTAGTATGGTCATGTCAATTCAGTGCATATCAATTTTTTGTCAAACTTGGCATCGGAGGAGCTGAAATATATTTCTTGAAATACATTTTTTTATTCTGCTGTTCACGGGGGGTTCTCTGCAAGCACATTGGGCATTTTTATTTGATGCACTTACATACTGGAATCCCTTTCAATTTCCCAACTTCACACCAACCATTATTGTACATTTTTTTCATTTTCGGAAATTTATACTAAGGCAAAGTTATCATTTGTACTAACATACCAGGGACCCCCTTACCCCCGTCTCTTCATTACAGGTCATGCACAAGAAGGCATATTTAGTTTGACCTTTTCTTACATGTATTCATTTGTTTCCATGACAGAACAAACATTTGTGTTTTACCTTTTTCGAACAAGGCTTTGTTGCTCACTGGCAAATGTTTTCTGACCTGTTAAAAGTCCCACCTGTAAACAGAGGTTTTAATTATCAATCATACAATTATGCCATTATTTAAAATATCGAGTCCCTAAACTTGTGTGGTCTGCAGATGGTATTGTAATTTGGTTATATGTTAAAATAAGACTGATATAAACAGATTACTTTACCTATCGAGATATAAATTGTATAGGTCACATGATTTCAGCCATACATCTAGGTTTACCCAGAGAAGTGTGGTTATTTCAACAAGACCTTTAAATTCTTGCAGTCAATTATCTTCATAAGCAATAAAACGAGGTTTTTAATGGCCCAACAGCATTAAGTGATGCTCAATACAGATTTTACATTTATAATTATAATCCCATATTACATACAAAATAAAGTAGTACATATGAAATTTATGCAATTTACATTAAATTGAGAAAATCATCCATTTAAAGCACTACCTGAGAACCTGCATTTTGATGAAAATTAAGAAACTGGGCAAGTCATAGAATGTACGTTCTCTGATGCAAATATATCATTAACTCTTTCAGTGCCAAATTTTGAACGGAGTCAACAGCTTTCTTCAGTGCACCCAAAGCTTGCTGAGGAAAGCTGCTGATCTGGACTTTTGTATTCTATGTAACTGCAGGCATGATGGTACTTGAATGAAAGCAAGGAACATGAACCTAGTACCCTTATCATACCTCAGAGCAGTTCGTGTTAAGAAGTTTGACTTCAGTGGCAATTGGCACTGAAAGAGTTAAAAATATCAGTCTGAGAGCAACTCATGGTACACACATTTTCAATCAGTCAACTCATATTTATCACCATAAATCAATCTGGCTGTGCCCCTAATTTTCAAAACAATCTCTGTTCACTCTACTATGCACCACCTCAAACTGACAAAGCATTTTCCCAGTTTTGTATCATTTTGCTCAAAGTGAATGACTAACATTTAACAAAACCTTTAAGATGAATACCTTAATGTTGGTGTCTTTGCAGTAAGTAAGAAACACTTTGTACACTTGTGCAGCCAGGTCTCGAACTGGCAAGACTGCAAGGGCTCTCACATGGCAAACAACTCGGGACTTCAAAGCCTAAAAATCATAAATTACTTCTATTATGGACCAATACTTCATGTCGATGCAAATATGATACAAAAACAAATGAAACAAAAAACAAGAGGACTGTGACAGTCCTGTGCTCAGCTGACATGTACATATACCCTTGCGATATTTTAAGATTTGCCCAAAAAGGAACAAAGAAATTCATAAAAAATTGTTTAAATCGATGGAGCCTGACCATTTGAACGAATCTGGTAGAAACCCACCCAAGGGACATTACAACAAAGTTTGAAGTCAATATGACTGAGAGTTTCGGAGAAGAAATAAAAAAATGTGAATTAGCATTAGAATGTCCGCTGACTTATATAGTAATCAACACGACAGGTGCATTTACCCATAAGTACCCAAATTGAAAAAATCATTAAAAATCAGGAATTCACAGCAGTACTACCTAGTGAACAACTTTGTTTGATCCTTCCAAAAGGAACATATCCACCAAGTTTCAGCTTAATCTGAGTGACGGTTCTGGACAAGTCGAAAATAGCAAAAACACACAAAAAAATCATACAAAATTAGAAAATAATCACAGCACCATCTGGTAAACAAATTTACAACTATGGATCCACAGGAGTATTCCTGTGTGATATCAAAGCAATCGAGTAAGCGGTTTCAGAGAAGATTTTTTTAAGATTTGCCCCGAAAAGAACACAAAAAATCATGGAAAATAAAAAAAAAAATCACTGGACCGTGACCAATTGGACAAACTTGGTAAAGACCCACCCAAGGTACATTGCCACCAAGTTTGAAGTGAACCTGACTAATGGTTTTTGAGAACAAGTTGAAAAATGTGAATTGTAGACGGTCGACGGATGATCTACCCTCCTTAAAAACTCTGCTGATTTATCAGCTGAGCTAAACAACATAAGCAAAATAATGGACTCATATTATTTCAGATTTTGTTAACAGTTTGAAATATACAATTCATCTGCAAAATTTGCATAATATTTAACTCTTCAGATGCACAATCCATAATTGACAGATTGTTTGGGCTTTATTTCGCCTTGTTTCATATGATGCTATTGTCGGAATTTAATTTTTCAGGGTCCGCCCATTGGGGGTACCCTTTATGTTTTCGGGTTGTCTTTCCGTCCATATTTCCACATTCTCATTACTGCAATATCTGCAGAATGCCTCCATGTATTTTGCTCAAATTTGGTAATATGCTTATCTTATCTGGCAAGATGAGCTGATTTGATTTTGGTGTCATCATGACCTAATTTGGTCACATGCTCATTTGGGTGGACCCTTCAGTCAATGCTTAGCGTTGAAGCTATGTCTAGTTTCATATGCTGCTGTCTGTACATTTCTTCATTCTTTTGTGTTTACATTTCTTTTCTCCTTTGCTCTGACTTATCATTTTAATGCTACAGTAGTCCCTCCTTTGGGAGATCATCCCTTGGGCTGGACCAGAAGTGGCCACATACAGCAGGTGGACTGTTAATGGAGATTAATTAGCATGAAGTAGATAACACTAGGGACCTGTTAAAGATGGTTTCCCAATGGAACGGTTATATTAAGGAGGGATCTGTAACTTGAACTTGAAAAAAACCCAGTAGACTTCCTGTTTAAACAAGAAAAATTTGATATGGTCTCTGAAATGATATATATTTTCAAAGGAAGGTACCTTTGAAAGGGTCGCTGATTTGTCACTTCACACAGAATTGTATAACCACTTACAATTCTACCCTGTGGTCTCTCTACCAAATTATAATTTTGCTGCATACTGTATACACTCTTCTTGCTGATGTTGGCTGTGTACATACACTCTAATACAGGTACTTACGTTTCAAACAATAAATATTGACATGAAATACCCACTGAGCACAATTCAAATACACAGTCACTTTGTTATGGGCAATTCTGTAAAATGTTGCTGCCTGTATGTTCTTACTCTAAGAAGTGACCCCCGCAAAAATTTTTATAAATGCGTAAATGGTGTTAAATCTGTCACACATATTGGAGTGAAGCAACATAAATAATACAATTCAATCACTCTGTATGTACAAAGTGGTCAGGACAAGATGGTCGTGCTGATCCACATAGACCTTTTCCTTGCTTCAACATCATCGATCATTGTCATGTAGCTACATGTACCTTTATTGAAACTTCACTAAAATGACATCGTCTGTTCCCTGCAAAACATCATATATTTGAATGTGTCAAAAAAAATAGTCAAATAACAAAGGAATTTGCCTGCAAGTCCCTAAAAATTTGTGTCACTAAGTAAATATGCTAGATATCTGAGTGCATTATAATGAGGTTTTACTGCAGATTTATCTACATGTATTTATTTATATATATATATATATATATATATATATATATATATATACATCCTTCAAAACCATTTAAAAGGCTCAAGTGCATTTTTAAAAAAAATAATAAGATGATTTATGTATTTTCAAATCCAGTATGACTGAACACTGGTGACTGACCTGAATGATAGGAAGAACAAAGGCCAGGGTCTTGCCGCTGCCTGTTGGTGCAGAACAACAGATATCCCTGGGGCAGTAGCCAGCCCTGCCTACATAGAACCCTGTTTGAACATCACTCAGGACAGCTGGAATAACCTGACTTTGAACTGGCAATAAACGTAATCATAAAAAAAAAATCAGTCAGCATCAAGATATACTGAAGTCAAAGAAATAATGGTCAACTGGATTACAAACTTATATTTTCATGCATTCCATGTTTTATACACTGTAGTTGTGCTGCTACACAAAGACAATAAGAAAATGGATGATCCATATTCAATGCTATTTGAAGCAAGAAAACTAATTGACCACATTCACATTGAGGACATCTGTTGTATGATAAAAATCTTTTTTGAGTGGCTAGTGCATTAAAAAGACCATCTGTCTCTGTGAGCCCATGGTAATCATGTCTTGGGAAGCTTGTATAGTGTACCTATTCAAATTTTTATTCTTCTAGACGCAACATCACTAATCATAGGTGGTAGAATTAAATATAGTCTCATTAGTAAATTCTATTACCAGGAAAGAAATAGGTAATTCCATTTTCCTTCAGTTTCTGCAGCAGATGTTCATCCAGACCCTTTACTTGTGTCAGTGGAGTCCTCGTGCCACGAATGTCAGCAGTGATAATGTCCGGGTGAGCCAACCAGTCAGGTAGTACACGTTGTACCTGCATGTGAAACAAAAACAAAAACAGTCCCAGAGATAAGGTACAACTACAAACAGAACTTGCCACTCTGACTGTCTGTGTGCTACGGTCCTTAACGTTTTCCCTCACCATGTATTTTACTTTTTATGAAAAGTGAAGGAGTTGAATTGTTATAACACTATTGTGAAGAAAATCTGCCTTTGTGATGACACAATATATACTTTATTCACTAGTTTATCTTGTGGGATTGCATCTCATTTGGTCGCCACTCTTGTCAAGCATCGTCACTCTCCGTCACTGTTTGACCGCCCAGGTCTATGACATCATGGAAGAGAGCTTCTACACTAACTCCGATTGTAAACGTTGACTCACAATGGTGAATGTCACTGTGCTCATGGCTTACTGGATTAAAATGGGAATGCACATGGGAAACTGTCCCTGCTTGTCCAGTCTGAACTCATCCACCATGGTGAACCAATGTTGTGCAGGGAACTGGACCAACAACCAAAGTGCTCAAAGGATTTAGTTTATTTACATTTCCAAAGGATGCAAGATGAAGGGCTTTGTGGCAATGGCAAATCTGTATTAGACCTACCTGGACAGACTTTGCGGCATCAAACAGTCATGTGTTCTGGTCCGCTCATTTTACAGATGATATGTTCGACAAGATGATTCAAAACATGATAGAAATGGGACTCCCAAAGATACCAAAGCTGCTAAACAACACAGTACCAACAATACACACAATATATTTCACATATATAGTGTCTCCTGTCTCATTCCATCTTATTCATTTCTCATCAGGACTCATGTTACTGGGTATACTCACCAGTCAGTTTTACTAGCCCATGGCTAGTATTTCTGTCTTTAAGATCATGTATAGATAAAATTTGTCTATGTCTATGCCTATGTCTACAGAACCTCAAGATGAAACAGAAACACAGGCACATCCAATTCTAAACCCCAAACACAGCTGACAGATCAAACCTGCAGAGTCTGTGACACCACAGACAGACCAGTTGAATTGGAAATCATAGCCCTATGTGCAGCAAGCTTTTACAGTGCTCCCTCTTTATAACACCCTTCATTACAAGCAGTTTCTGATATAACACAGTTGGTACCATGGCTCCCACTGAAATAGCTTTCCCATTACAGGTACTTCAATATTAAACATGTTAAAAGTCCCCCTGTTACAAGACAGTTCTGATATAACACGGTATAACCCTGTGGACCCCAACACCAGTGTTATAAAGAGGGAGCACTGTAGTTTTATTCTATTTACTAATTTATAACAAAGCCTGGGATATGTGAAGGTGAAGAGTCACATTGAACAGCATCTGTAAGGTCCTTGCATGCCTAAACAGATTAATAATGACTATTACAGAGTGCCCCGCAAACTTCAAAAGATATGGGAATACACAAGCACTTGACCACAGTTTAAAATCACATAAGCCACACAGCAGGAGGTGCTACTGTTTTGCCTGTCTTAGTGCACAGAATATATTGCTGGTATTGGCCACTGCACAAGATGGCCTGTCTTTTTGAGTTTAAACATACTTTTTATTGCAAAAAAAAAAAAAAAGAAAGAAAGAAAGAAAAAAAAAAGTTTGGGAACAAGGGCATAGCCCTATATGGATCCCTTTTGCACATAAAATAGGAGACCACAAAGTAATGTATGGCAAAAACAGGGTGGGCCCTAGATATCACTGAACAAAGACAAGAATTGCACACAAGACAGCATATCATAGATAGAATAAATAGTATGTCTTCTTATTATAGACTACATGTGGCAGTACTCAAAAATGTCAACTTCAACCAGTCACTTATATAGGAATTGTTGCACAATGATTCTTAAAAAAGCATCCATCGACAGTCTAAAATTCCCAACCACCAGCTTTGCTCTCCTTCCGTGGCAGCTATGGCATGATCAGTGATGGGCACATACTCAGTCCCAGTTGCACTGGCAGAGAGCAGCTTTCTCGTAGCCTGTGGCTCGTTCCAGTACGACTGGATTTCTTTGTCCTTCTCCCTTCCTAATCCTACATATCCCTCCTCTTCCTGAATGAGTTCTTCTTTGGAAAAGAAACAGTTAAAACTGAGATCCAACTCATTCTCTGCATCACTACCGTTCATGCTTTCTCTGTTGCTACCCGCCATTGTATCATATAGAGTCCCTTCTGTGATGTCATGACCCAGAGCCTGCTTAATAGCCAAAAAGGCGCAAACTGGTCAACTTCAGGCTCATCATGGGCAACAAATTTCTTTTGTAAATAAATTTATTTACCTGTGCTAATATGGCAAATTTTCTTCCTAAAAGTGCTACAACACTTGAAGTCATTCACTTTGAACCAAAAATAAATCTTTTGGCATTTGGACCCCAGAAATTGTAAGATATTGATGAAATGGTCAGGGTACCCATGCAGTGTTATGTAAATTCTAGAAGAGAACATACATTATAGTTTTGTACAGGTACGTAGTTATGTATTACAACTCATGTTACACTACTATATTGGTGTGAGTGATCTATCTTTTTCAATACATTAAGCAGTACAAGAGCTATTGCACCTTACAGTGGGAGTTTTCAACGAATTTTACATGAAAATTCATGAACTTTACCTGGACCAATTTTCCATTCAACCTTCATGTTTTTCTATCAAGTTGTTTTTGACAAATACGACTTTTGATGTAAAGGAATTTAGACATAATATAATTACAACATAATAACTTTTAGACAGACTGGTTTTAGATGAACTGTAGTGCACCGGTTACGTTACCTTTGCTGTCTGTTTTTGTTTGACACTTCCTATAACAGTAAAACCACCAACTTCTTGGTGGCTCTGGCCAGTCACAGGTAATTCTTTCTCTTCTTTTGACTCTTCTAAGCTGTCAAGACTGTCATTATTAATATCTTGATCAACAGTGTGGGAATCCTCACAGTCAGCACTCAACATGTCTTTTATAGTCCCTCCTTTGTCTTCCACTGCTTCATATATATCTGCATCTAATTCTTTTAAGTTTTTTTTCTTCCTCTTCTTTTCTTCTTTACCAAGTCTATGTTCTTCCTTCATATCATTCTCTGGCGACAAAGCACTCAAGTCTAATGTATCTGCATTGCCCTTTGATGCAATATCACACAATTTTGTTTTCATCTTTTTTCTTTTCTTCTTTTGACAACTATCATCTTCATCAAGTGTACAAGAAATGTTGATATCACTATCATGAGCATGAAGTCTGACTACATCAGGTCTGTCACACATATCTGTATGCTCATTCAAACTTAACCTTTCTCTATTGGGAATTTTTTCTCTCCATTCACTTTCAGTTCTAGCATTGTCTTCTGCAGTGCTGGGCTCGCTTTCACTAAGTTTGCGCTTTTTCTTCCTTTTTTTATTAGAACTTGACTCCACAGAGTGTTCCTCAAAAAACGAAGAATCTGAAGCACCAAAAGATTTCTGTTTCTTTCTAATCTCAGCTGTTCTGTGTATCTGTTTAAGAATCTGTTCAGCTCGGTCATTCTGGGATGAACTGGTGTCTCTTCTGTTACCATTATCCAAACTGTCATCTCCAAGATATCTTCACACACACACAAGCATGAAAAAATAAGGAAATATGGAAATCATTAACACATAGCAAAGAGACTATATGACAAGCATATTGCATGAACTGTACAGTATTGAGTAACTTAACAACACATAAATTTTACATCTGACATACCCATCAAACACAAAAGTTTGCAGCCACAACTTGGACATAATGGGATACTGAAAGGGACGGTATTTTTTTCATAAGGCAATGTTCTGCAAATTCCAGTTCAAGTAAATTCATATTTTATGACTACCCTGGTAGCACAAGTTATAGCAGTTCAACATTGTGTCCTAAATATGTTGCTTGCTGTTCTGCAAATTTTTACATATATATATATATATTTAACGAGGGTACGACTTGGTTAGGAAAATACATAGGTAATTCCTAATCTTCCCCAAGGCCCTCAAAATTGAAATACATTTGATGCACTTTGTCTATTTTTAAGCAATGGCTGAGGCTAGGGGTGGAAGAAAGTATGGCCTTTATACATAAGTGTGTCTCTCAAGACTAAGTGCACAAAATGGATTTCACATGACATCCTACTAAACCTTTAATTATATCACAATTGTCAATGAAATTTCCAGGACAGTGATAAAAAACTACTTTCAGATATGAATTCCCACAATTCTGCTCTTTCACTCTTTATTTGCAGACAAACAATTCTTTAAAGGCCATGAAGCACCCTAATAAAAATTGCCAAATATAAAAATGGGTTGGGTTTCTGGAGCTACTGTGGCTATGTTGTGCACATTCTGACAATCATGATGTGCATTGACAGATGGCACTGCCCACTGTGTGGATTTGTTTGGTGACAGTGGCCATCAGTGATGTTCATGCTGTGCGTTTGATTGATGACTTGTCAGAGTGACCTTGTTGATGTTTTTTTTTTTTTAATTTCATTTTGAAAAATACATGTATTGTTTAAATGACATGAACATGAAAAGAATGAGGGCTCCCTCAAACTTACAGGCCCTTTGGCCACACTACGGGTCATCCATTAAACCCACAGGCACAGCACTGTCTCCGCTGAAAGACCGCCTGTGGATATGTGATTCTTGGGACAAGTTTATATCATCATCATCTAACGAGAGAGACTAGTTGCCAGTTTACATGAAATCATCTTTAAATTCCTTCCATTTTACACTTTGCTAACTTGTATATATGTTTTGTGCATTCTATTAACCATGCTGTGTCCGTGTGTTCTATGGATCTCTCATTGGCCCACATATCCACAGATGGTGCTGCACGCTCTGCGGATTTGTTTGACACTTGCAACGAGTGATGTTTACGCAGTGCATTTGATTGATGACTCGTCACAGTGGCCTTGTTGATGTCCAGTACGTCGTCAGATAATGTGATACTGTGCAATATGTTACAAACTGAAATATCTTCATAAAGATACATGTATTGTTTTTAAGGACATAAACATGAAAAATAAGGGCTCTCTTACAGGTCCCTCGGCTAGACTACACTGGTCATCCATCATACATGCAGCACTGTCTTCGCTGGTGGATATATGTGATTCTTAGGACAAGTTATCATCTTCATCAACTGACGAGACAAGTTTACATGAAATCATCAATCAAATTCCTTCCGTTTTACATGTTGCTTACGAGTCCATATGTTGTGCGCCGTGTAGGAATCTGGGCCAAATGAGAATACATGTATTCCCCAAATGCCGTGTGCCACCTTGGAATTCCAATATGGCATGGCCATATCGGAATCCCATTCGAAATGATTAGTAGTTGTTTTCCGTAATTTATTTCTTGTTTCAACTCAAACATCAAAGCAACAGTGTCCAAGCTCAATTTTGTGCAAGAGGCGTCAACTGCCATTTTGTTGACTTGTCATTACGAAAGGGTCAGAGATGGGTTATAACCTGGATAACCGGCGGGCCACACAGGACGGCTCCAGGGCCGTTTAATAATCAGGACCGTATAGGAATTCAAATATGGTCCAAGACCATACCTGATTTTTCAAAATTACCCCGTGCGTGAATAAAATAAAAAATTCATCAAATTTATATGGTGCTGTTCAGGACTGAATATGAGTTCCAACATGGTCCAGGACCGTATAAAAATCCCAGTATGGAAGCAGAATAATGGGGGGGTCACATCTCGCAAGATTCCAATTTGGCTGCGCCGTTTCGGAATTCCGATAATGCGCTGCGCCCTTTCCGAAACGGCACAGATTCCAATATGGCGCGAAACATATACACAAGAATGTAATGAGGTCAGAAGAAAGCGCTGCACGATCGATACGAGTTGCGCGATCTATCAATGTGTCCACCAACGAGAGATCCATAGAACGTGCAGTGCGATCACTATAACCATAAGCATAACGCGCACAACATACACACAAGAATGAACCGAGATAGAAAGACCAAGTCTGTCAAAGAAAGCACTGCGCAATCTATTCTATCGATGTGTGTGCGAAAGAGAGATCCATAGAATGCGCTGCCCAGTTGTTACATTGTGCAGATCGGTATAACGCACACAACAGCTGCATCATGAATCATGATCAACTGCTGATCTGACACAATCTGCAAAACTGCCAAAACTTAAAGACTCACTGCATGGACCATGGTACTGCGCCATTTATGTCTTTATGTGACGCTACAAAATTTTGTTACTCAATCAAAATACATCTAAACATTCTATGCACTATATAAAAACACACCTATTCACAAGAAACAATGCCATGGTTACAAGGCGATGGAACCACAATTTTCAGAAGCCACGAACTTCTCCGCACGCTCCCAAACGCAAACACATGGGCGCTGCCATTATCAATGTTGGCTCATGGGTAATAAAAAATCGTACAGGTTACAAATTAAAATGTCTCTAGCCTCTCATGTATGTATGATTGACCAAAAATTAATTTTGCAACAAGGCAAGTTTCAAAATATTCTTTTATTACTTCGCTACCGAAAATGCCAATCAAAATTTGACAAATTCACATCCGGTTTGTGGCTTCCTGCCGGCCTCTTCCTGCTCCAGAGCATTTTGAAGATGATGACATGGCTGCGGCATTGGGCAACCAGCTGTCATGGAATATCCTTTATCAGGATGAAAACAGTTGAGAAGATACAGATGGGGAAATTACCAACTTTCAGTTTAATTATTGCACTCCTTATTGGAGTTGGCTGTGCTTTCCTGTCGACATGGCTACCGAATATAACCACCCTTTTCTTTGGTACCCCAAGACGTCAATGGTTGACAGCAGATCCCAAATCAGGATTTCACCTGCAGTTGACAGACGTTCAGCTGCACGCTCCCTCGAAATTGAAAGTCAATCGAGGTATGTAATTCTAGTTAAAGTTTAACAGTTAATCTATTAAAACTAAGTTTTGAATAAAACTATCATCACTTTTCATGTTGTGTATGGTAAGCCAGATGTTGGATAAAACTAGGCCTATAATTCATATCAAATCTGTGCGTGACTGGCAAGACCACAGGGGCAACCAGGAGAATGGTTGTCACCATACTCTGGTCAATATGAACCCATTCATACTGACCGGCAAAGTCACTGTGCACCGAAAATACTGATTAGGGTTAGAAGGGAACAAACAAAAATCATCCCCCACTTTATTCCTCGCAAGGCGTCTCGATTCCAAATGAGCCACTCTTCGTTGAACGGAAGGGACCCCCGTGTACGGACTCAAATTTCAGCCGGTCAGTAGGCCTATGAATGGGTTCGTATCAACCAGAATATGATGAGAACCATTCTGCTGGTTGCCCCTGTGGACAAGACCAAATCCCAAGACTCCGAAGTCGCTTTCAGTTTCGTTGCATGGTACACTTCAATTGTTGACATAATTGCAGTGGATGTGGGAGAGGCACATGTAGAGGCTAGCACCATGGCAACTTACTGGCCAAGGAAACAAATATTGACAGTTCTTCGTGGCCATTCTTTAGAACCTGAGCCAGGTTTTCAACATTTAGATTTTAGTAGACAAAGGTTATTCAGACAGAATACGGCACGCCACCAGTGTTTTCTCCCACTTCTTTTGTAGAATTAAAAAAGTAGCCTTCTTCCATCGGTGGCTGTAAAGTTGCACTGTTTTGTTGTACTATATAAGTGCGCAATCAATGATGGTGCCTAAAATGGTTCAAAATGCAGGAAATGAAGGTGTTAATTTCAAAATTTTTCTGTATGAGCATGCCCCCAAACCCCCCTACCTATATACTTCGCGCCTTCAGTGCTCACCCTCCCACTTTTCAGTATCTGCTGAGGGAGATCTCCCACTTTTAACATAGGCTAGTTTGAAGGCTCTGCCCACCCTACCCCCTTTTGAGCTACCCCTTCCAGTACCCTGTGTGGCACTCTAACCCACACGTGCTGGAACCTTTTCCTGTAGCCCCCCCTCTCTTCCTGCCTGAGCTAACGAGGGCTGTTGGTGATCCATGGCATTCATGCCCAACTTAAAAGGTCAAGTGACGATCGATTATGATGAGTGCCATCTAGCAATAATCTGATGATGATGATGATGATGATGATTGCCATATTGTCCCTAATTTTGATTTTCGAATGTGTAAATGTGGCTCAGTTTAAGATGATTTCAAATGTTTTTTGAACACTAGTCAGACGTGACAGGGTCACATATGCAGCCCTGAAAATCCCCATGAACCACACTCTGATTTTCACAGTTGGGAGTGCATCCGCAAACCCTGGTCCTTGTGGTGCAGCAGCAGTTATTTATATGCAAATAGTTCGGGTCCAAACCCACAATATTATCTGAGCAATTTTCCAGCATTAGTACCAGTTACCATGACCAACTTTTTGCCCTTAAAATGGATTTCTGTGCCCCAAATAGATTTTCTGTCTTGGGCAGAGATGAGCATATTTTTTTAGACTGCAGAGCAGCATTTCCTTTTTAGCTTTGTTGAAGGTTCATCAATCCCACCAAGCACTGTTAGACAAAATACACAATAACATCTCCACAACTTAAAAAGCCAATGCAACAGTAAAGATTTACTGGGTAGGGGGTCATGTGAACCCTTAACCCAATGAGTTAGCAGACCAGACAGTCAAGTGTGCCGCTAAGTCTGCAGACAATACGAGACTACCAGACACCTTAAAGTTTCCAGCAACAAGAAAATCTTTGAAACCGCTCAGAGAAAGTGGCAGAGAGCTTGGGTTAGACAAGCACACAATTTATCTGTGCACTTGTCACCTGCCCCAAATCCCAAAAAGAAAGTTTAAGTCGTACATAAACAGAAAATCAGAGGTGGAACATCCAAGATTATTCACTGGTCACTCAAGACTAAAGATCATGTTTAAACTGGGTCATGTCAACAGTCATGCTGAGGTTTTGAAAGGGTTATATACCCCAATTTGGGGGTTAATGGAAACACTGACCTCCTATCAGCATTGCCAACATTTTCCCTTCACTGGGATGTCTGGTTCAGAGTCTTTGTAAAATGTGGAAGGTATGCCTATTAAAGATACATCTTCAACATGATCATAGATCCCTGCATGTGCATGCCAAAATTGAGATCAGAAATGACAGAAGCGGAACGTGGCTGCTGTTTGCCACTGGGGTATTTGTTCAGAGAAAATGAAGAATTTTTCCAATCTTTGTCCACATTTCACAGATGCTGAACCAGCCACCCCAGTAAAAGGACAATGGCAGCAAGTTTCAAAGAAATTACCACATTATTAGTAAGTCAGGGCAATATAAATTGAAAAGCAGTTCTTAGACCAACCATTATGGCTCATACATTTACATTAAGTGCAAGTTTATGGCCCATACATTATATTAAATACATGTACATTCTGCCTACCTAGTACCTTTGAGGCAACATTCACAAAGTTTGTGCTTTACAAGGTTGGTTGACAGACTGAAGCCATTTCAGTGTGATATTTTTTGTGTTACTTGGAATGGGCGACAGTAAATGGAGTGACAAATTATTTATGAATATTTATTATGTGAATTTTTTGCAACAAAAATATAATTTGTGACTTTTTACTATTATAAAGATTTATTGGTTGATGGGCAAACATAATGAGTTGTACATGGATAAATTTGCAGTCTTTGCTAAATGTTCTCTTTACCTTCTATTCAGATGTAAACGGTGAGTCCCAGGCAGCTGTCAACCTAGCAAAGGAAATGATGTTACAAAGAAAATTGGAAAAGGCACACAAGTTGTTCCAGCATGCAGTAGCATTAGATCCAGACCACCCAGATGTCCTTAATGAATTAGGTGAATTTTTAGAGAAAACTCAAAAAGACATTGTGTTAGCAGAACACATGTATACAAAAGCAATAACAGTGAACCCAACACACAGTAAAGCACTGATCAATCGAAAAAGGACGTTACCCCTTGTGGAGGAGATTGATCAAAATACATTTAACAGAATTGAGAAAAAGAGGGAGGAGTTTTTCAAAGTTCCTGAAAATAGTCCAGCAATGAAGAGGATGAAGAAAGAGAGTTACTTCAGTCATATATATCACACGAATGCTATAGAGGGAAATACATTTACCTTGTCACAGACTCGTGCTTTAGTGGAAACCCGCATCGCAATTGGTGGGAAAAGTATTATGGAGCACAATGAAATCCTGGGTATGGATTGTGCACTCAGTTTTATCAATAACACTTTGGTGTATCGCATTGGGTCAATGACAGTTGCGGACATCTTGGAGATACATAAGCGTGTATTGGGCTTTGTGGATCCGCTTGAAGCGGGCAAATTTCGAAACCACCAGGTGTTTGTGGGTGAGCATGTACCACCTGCAGCATCAGATGTAGAAATGTTGATGGATGAGTTTGTGGAGTGGCTGAATTCAGAAGATGCCTTGAATTTGAATCCAATAGAATTAGCTGCATTGGCTCATTATCGTCTTGTATATATTCATCCCTTCTATGATGGAAATGGCAGGACGTCAAGATTGCTAATGAATCTTATTCTGATGAGGGCCGGCTATCCTCCAGTTATCATAAGAAAGGAAGAAAAACATGAATACTACAAGCACCTTGAAAGTGGCAATAAAGGGGATGTGCGACCATTCATCCGTTTTATTGCAAAATGTACAGAAAGGATGCTGGATGAGTATTTATGGGCAACCAGTGATAAACCCAACAACACACTAGTTAGTCTATCTGGATATAGAGATGATGGCAGGACAATCATAGTTGACAGACCGTGAAAAATGGCCTCCATAGTTGAATGTAGGTCACATAGGGAGGGATATTATACAAGAATTTGAAAATGAAATCCAGTATTGTTGTCTTTGCGGCTGGAAGATAGCCACATACTTATGATGCATTCATAAATGCACAGGTGAAAGTTTTCAGTCTAGAGACTGAATTAAGTCATTTTTCAGTGAATTGGGTAAATTCAGGTCTGGTAAACTTTCACCCATTTAAAATGAATTTGGAAAAATGCTTGTGAATGTAAAGTCCCTTCATCAGTAAAAAGAATTTGTGAGCTGTTGGTACACTGAACATACCCCTACTTGATTGTATATACATGTGCATCCATTCATTGGTTATTTAAGCTCGATGCTGCTCTCAGATCTTGTATGGAGCATGCAGCCTGTGCAATCTTAAGTTCCTCTCAAAATTTGTGTTTTGTTAAAAAATTTACAAAGAATTTGCAAACTCCGCTTTATACCTTTGGTAGCTTCTCATTATAAACTCATTTACCACTTTCATTTTTTGGCAGCAATTTGGAGAATTTGTATGCAGCAGCAGCAGAAAAGGGCAATTGTACAATGGCAGGCATCGGGAGAATCTCAAAGAAAAGTTTCATTACCTGTTTGATGAACAGTATTCATTCCATCTTTGTTCACTTTGATTAGAATGTGAACAAGGGACACCCTCAGCAAAAAAGAAAAAATGGGAAGCAAGTGTTTAACCAACAAAGACAATATTTATTATTGAAAGAACATACAGTATGTGAAATAGACATCAATCAGTATTGTTAAAGAATTGATTTATTGAAACATATATTTCATTATACAATGTTGACAATCACCTGCAGATCTGGTTGGTGTTTTGTGCAGTTGCACAACTGACAAAACCAAACTCACTATTGATCTTGTAACAAAGAAAACTTTTTTTTTTTTTTTTTTTTTTTTTTTGAGAGAGGTGCTTAAGTGGATTTTGTATTGTTAAGAGTTTTTTGGGGTTTTTTTTGGTTTCCGGTGCTACATCTGTGATAGTATGGTTTAGAACTTTAATATTCTTGAAGGTTGGTATTCTTGTGTGAAAATATGTCAAAATGTCATATAATGACTCCTGGAACAAACTTACATGGAAAATAGGAAATGTTTGAAGTGAATATAGATTGATGATGGCAACTTGGTTCTTAAGCCACTCTACAAGTGATGGCACCGAAACCATTATGTAAAAAGTGTTACTTCAATCTTTTCTGAAGGTCACAGTGTTCATGCTGCGGTGTGTGTGTGTGTATACAGTTGCACTGTGGTCTTAAAACTTTTGATTAAGGTACTTTGAATTTTCACAGTACAAGGAGTGTTTCTGCATCAAAACTGTCTCATCTTTAGAGCAGGCCTTGGCATTAGAGGTTTTTTGGTGCTGATCCAACCACCACTTTTGCCTCAAGTTTGGACAAGCAAGGGGCCAAATCGTAGAGCTCAGAATCTTAACTTGTACTGGACAACATGGGTTTGGTTACTGTAAAGCCATGTGAAGAGATGCAAGATTTTCATTTTGCCTCCACATGTACTGCCGCCAGTGTTGCCTTTTTATTTTTTTGTAAAATCATGACAAATCAAGATTGCTGCTCCACCACATGCTTATATGAATTACGTCGATCACCAGCTCAATGGCTATACAAGTGACCCATCACCTGTCAACTCTCCTGTGTTGACCAGGAGACTGATTTGGTAGGTTCCATGAGTTGTTAAGATAATTTTGAGGCAAAATTGTCTGTTTTAGTTGTTTGTGTGTACATTTGAAAGGAATATCATGAACAGTATGCAAAAGGAACTATAATCTTGAATGAAAAGTTTCCACCAGTGTGGTCATGTTCATGACAAATGCATGTTTGCACTGAAAGAAAAGGAGGAAAACCATTCCAGTGAGACAGCTACAGACGCTACAAGTAGTACAACAAAGAAAATGGAAGGGGCTGGTGAAAAAATGGGGTTAAAAAGTGGGAGTCCTATTCATTTGATCTGTGGAGCACTGTATGTAATGCAGGATATTTGAAAATCCAAGTATTTTTTAGGACAAAAAGTGGAAGATCTCCCATTGTAATTTATATTTGGAGACATGGAGTCCCTGCAGTATAGTGGCCAATACATGAAGATCATGCTTGCACCTTGAGCTGTGTTAATGTGGTCAAACAGCAAAACATTAGTTCATCTGTGGTGTGCAGTTCATAGATTCAAGAGTTTATATATTTTCAGTTTGTGTTTAAGTTCTGAGTTATCTCCTAAGCATGTTCATTATGTCCAAACTATGCTGCTGTTGGTAAACTGCATACTCTGCAGACTCTGAGTGCATTAAAATTACCGACTTTATATAAGCTGCAATTTTGAAAAAAAAAAAGTATAATGCCCAGATGGTGCCAAAGTAAATGTTAGTGACAGTTATGTGTGAGTATCTGTCAAAGTAAGTTTACTTTTACATGAAAAAAAAAATATAAATATATATATATATATATATACAACTTCCGCCACATAATACGTGCTTATTTTTATAATGTTTATCGGAGGTTGAACCTCGTCATAAGGCCAGTGAAGAAATCCGCAAGAGGTGTATTTAGAGGTACAATGCTGTGGCTTTGTTGCACAATGGGATGTGTTGATACACCATTTACACAGTGTGGTAATGTTGGCTTCTGTACACAGAGGGCACTCTTGCAGCGGAATGGCATACAGGTGTGTGCATGTGATTTTGTATTGTGGAATCCATCAAAACATTTATGTGTGATAAAGAGTTAACAGTATTTTAGTTGGAAAGGGCAAAGGGTTAATTTACTTTTTCTATCATACAAAATCAGTGTTTATGAAAGTGTACAATACAAATGTCCAGGGCAACAAAAATAATTCTGTGTGGACTATACACATCATAAATACAGTTCAACTTGATAATATGGAGAGGAGTTGATAGACAGGTTAAGACTATATCATTACAACAGTGAAATGAATGGAGCACTCTGTGGTCAAATTATATGTGTGGATTCACCTAATGTGTATGTGTATATATATATATATATATACATACACACACACACACATATATATATCTATATATACACACACATATATATATATATATATATATATATATATATATATATATATATATATATACACATATGTATATATATGTGTAGAATATAGTATACTTTGTTGGCAATATGAAGTATATGGACAAGCACTGGATGGCATATAGCAGAACGAGTGAGCGAAGCAAACGAGTTCTGCTATATAGTATCCTGTGCGAGTCCATATACTTCATATCGCCAACAAATTATACTGTAATTCATTTATATCATGTTTGTGTCATTTACCATTTCGGCCATGTTTTGAAGCCTGATGTAGCAACTTGAAGACAACGTAGGCCTAGCAGACGCTGTGTTTTGAACTAGGCCTACATCATTTCTGGTCTAGTTATAGAACTCTTCCGGTTATAGGTACAGTGGTACCTCTTTTGAGAGACCACCCCTACAGCGGGTCAAAATACGGTCTCAAAGCAGGTGGTCTTTCATTAGAGGTACAACCACATGGAAAAAATAGCACAGTGTTCCGAGAGAGCGGTCTTAAAAAGATATGCGGTCTCTCATTAGAGGGGTCTCTCAAGAGAGGTACCACTGTACTCCTGGAAGAGTTCTATAACATTGTGCACATAGCACCCTTCCTGTGTTTTGCCAAGGCCTAGCCGATATGGCATGTATCAAAATCTGTTATGGTACTGAAATCTACCCAAATATGAGATATATATATATCTATATATATATATATATATATATATATATATATATAGTGGGGGAATATAATTTCAATAGAAGGTAACATTTTGGCAAGAGGGAGAGTTTATGGATGAAAAGTAAGCCACTTTACTTTTTCTGGCAACTTTGAAAATTTGAAGATTTATCTCCAAGGTTCCTGGGAGTGACCCAGGGAAAATAGATCTGATTTAGTATATGGTGTGTAGAGCTGTATGCAAAGAGGAGACTCCTTATACTGCCAGTCTGTGTTGTCAGTGACCTGGTCACACAATGCTCATGATATTACAGTACATGTTTAATCCTTCCCCCCTTAAATTAAGACTCCAGTCAACAACTTTCCTTAGCATGGGTTGGTCACTGAGTGTCCAACCCTATGCCAAGGAAAGCTGTTGACCTGGGGCATGTTATTGTGAATTCTCAGTAAAATTGTTTCTCATTACATGTACTGTTGAAATTATTTGAAAACACAGAAGCAGACAACATTTGCCACCAGTTAGTTTTTCTTGGGGGGGGGGGGTTAAATTGTTAGAGCAGAAAAAAATGTCACAACTACATCATAACAATGTAAGCACACTGTACAGTTATGAAATTATTAATTTCTTGTATCCTGTCCATCTGTCTCATTATGGACCAATAGTTTACTGTCTATTTGCATGAACATAAGCTGTAACTGAAAAAAGATGAGAATGATTGGCATGTGGTCACAGTTTTATACCTGAAGAGGCTAAAATCCAAATGGCTACCACGGGAAGTTCTAACTGGATGTTGTCTTGGAACATACAGGTTACATGTTGTGATTGAGTGATCAAGGTTACCTATGCACATTCTGCTTCCATATTTATTTATTCTTCCATTGTATATATGTGTAAAATAAAAACTTAATTTATTTTCCTAGTCATAGAGTTTGTGTTGTTTGGATACAGGGGAATCGAAAGATTCCAGACTTACCTGTAGCATCAGAAAAAAGGTCCCACATGGAGCCTTCTTACGTATGTAGGATATTTGGATGGAAACAACATGCAAGATTCATTGTACCTTGTTAGGTAACACACTGACTAAAGGTTAACTGTTTCTGCTTTTATAATTCAATACCAACCAATTCCACATGATTTGCCACTTGGTAAACTCTCATGACTTCAAGAAAGTATGACAAATAAAAAGGCGTTTTTTAACACACACACACACACAGCAGTGCCGAAAAAAAAAAAAAAGAGAAAAAGAAAAGAAAAAAGATACATGGATACAGGTCTTGAAAATGATGTTGATAAATGGGCCCAAAGGAGTGAAGAGACTGTTCTGGAGTAAATGGATCATTGTTGGACTTTCCATTTTGGCATCATGTTTCTATGTATTCTGTTGAATATTCAGCATTCTGATATTCTTGTTGGCATTGGATGAATAAAATTAAGCTATTTAAAGCACAAGCTACAATGCCAGAAATGCAGACAAAATATACACATGAAAATTAGTACATGTACTTGTAAATGCTGTGTGCTTTGGGACCTGAAGTATCCAAGTCAAACCCCTAAACGGGACTTTACATAAAGTGAATGCTTCAGTTTTTTTTTTCTTTCTTTTTTTCTTTTTTTTTTTTTTGGGGGGGGGGTGTGTTTTGGTTTGTTGTTTGTTAGCTCTGCTGACCAAAGGTCACAGAGCTTCTGTGAATGTTCATGTATGTCCATCCCTCCATCCATAAACTTTTGCTCATTAGCGCGGTATCGTCCACAGTTTCCAAATATAACTTTCAGGACTTATAGGGTGTACGAAAATCTAGCCCCTTTTCGATATTGGTGGCACCACCTACATTATGTAATATAGGGGTCAAAATGTGAAAATCTCGTGGACACTCTAGCATCTTTAATTTTTGGCAGATCTTCCTTAAATTTAGTGGGATTGTGGGGAAGGTCAAAGTCTAAGTTGCTAATGATATTGGTGCCACCAATAGTTTGATGGAAATTATGAGACAAATGTGTTTAAGATGTAAAGTTCCATATTTGGAAAAGTAATTGGATTAGACTTGCCAAATTTATATTTATATAGAGACCATGGCCAAAGGTAGAATGTTATGTAATATCAGTGACCTTGACCTATTTTTGTAAGGTCACCATGCCTGTAAATTTTGGAATGGCAGTGAGTAGCCTGGACTTCCAATGGCAATGTTTAGCACAGCACCAGGCAGGCCTATGGGCCTCTTGTATTACATAATCTGGGAGTCCTTAATCTTTTGTCCCAACGTCACTGAGGACATAAAGGTAAGGACTTGCTCATTGTTGTCTTGGCACATGTAACAATATTAATCACAGGAGTTTCACAAACAAGCTATTATAACGTGGAGCGAAGTGCCATCTGGGAGACAATTTTTACATTAAATGTACATAAGCTGTATATGTTCAGAAGCCACTTGAGGACTCACAAATTGAAATGAACAGGCGCAATATAGCCACGATGCCAGCAGAGCATTAGGCCCATGGGCCTCTTGTGTGTAGGTTTTTTTGTTTTGTTTTGTTTTTTTTTTTTTTTTGTTTTTTTTTTTTTTTTGTTTTTTTTTTGTTGTTTTTTTTAAAGAACAGTTTTGATGGGGATCATAAAGCTGTTCCAAGTGTTTGAAAATGTGCAGAGAAATCATTGTATAGCTCTGTCGCACTAATAAAATGTTCACCTTGACTTGTTCTGCTATCCTGATGAAAATAATGTTATGCAAACTTGGAAAACACAACTTTGCCTACTAAAGATGCTTCGTACAATGCATTTTTTCTACCAGTCCGCAAAATAAATTCACTTGTTACCATTCATTACCAACTTCTACATGTGGAAACAGTCCAGTGTAAACTTATTTTGGAAGAGTTGAGAAAATCCAGTTTGCGAAGAATTGACGACTCGGAACTCGCTGTTGTATGACGAACGTCTTTGTCAAAATGGAGATGTATTATCAAATTTGAAATTCAGTATTACAACATTTAAAGTCGCCGTTTTCACGTTTATTGGTCTACTGGAGTCTGACAGAACATGACAATAGAAATGTGACAGTTCAGTCACAGTGTTGGATGATGTAGAGCTACTGCACTAAGCAGTTTTAAAAGTAAAGAAACGGCAAGCTTGGGCTTTTTCCCTTCATGAATACTTCCCAACTTAATTCAGATACGTTTACAGCCTACATGCTGGTTAAATTCAAATTGTTTCTCATTGTTGCATGATTGGTTTCATCGTGGAAAAATACCTTTCTCAGCTATCATGTTAATGATGCACTCAATAAAGTGCATGCATGTAATACTAGGATAGCTATCTGTTCCATTGTCCTAGAATTTGAACCTGTCCTACCAGTGGCTGATTTTTGAAAAGCAAATCCAGATGAACGTGTTTTATTGGAAGTGGAGGGGAGGGGGATTACGCGAAGACACTTTGTAACTGCTGGTGTTTATCTTTCCAGCCCGTGTAAAGTACAGTTCACGCCCATCAATAATGATAAATTAAAAAATATATCAGATCATACTTCCTTGTTCCAAATAAATATCATAGGCCTTCTCTGTGTTTATCTGTTCTTATTGATATCAGTGAAGAATTATCGATTTTTTAAAAATACAGAATAATAATGGTAGATCGAAACAAAAACAAGAAAAAAAAACACGGTTAAATGTTTCCATATTTAAACCTTTGTGGAATCGGAGACGAGGTTGTCCACCGTGCATTGACTGTGAACTGGAGACCTACTGCATAAACTTGGGCAACAAAAAAATCTTTAGAGAGCATTTTGAGACTTCTCAGCTTGTCACAAATATGCTACCGCTTCAGGCACTCTAAGGAACCTCATTGTAGGCTTCTTCAAAGATTTCTATTTCAGGTTTCTTTGGAGCGGTGCTACAGTTTGTCAGCTTTATATTTAAAAGAATGTGTGAGAAGCTGGCAGTTTGCACATTAAACAGTCATATTTTATACAAATTGTATGTACCCGATCATTAAAGTTCGGTGTCAACACACACGATTTCTGTTTCTCCTGAAATTATTTTTCTTTCTTTCTTTCTTTCTTTCTTTCTTTCTTTCTTTCTTTCTTTCTTTCTTTCTTTCTTTCTTTCTTTCTTTCTTTCTTTCTCTCTTTCTTTCTCTCTTTCTTTCTCTCTCTCTTTCTCTCTCTCTCTCTCTCTCTCTCTCTCTCTCTCTCTCTCTCTCTCTCTCTCTCTCTCTCTCTCTCTCTCTCTCTCTCTCTCTGTCTCTCTGTCTCTCTCTCTCTCTTCTTTACCGGCAAATTTGTCCGACACTATTGTACATAGAAACTTCAAACTTGGGATGATTGTACCACCATACAAGGACTTTGACCGTTTTATACAGAGGAATGAGGATGTTTAAAATTATGCAAATTAGGGGCATTTGAAATTTTAAATCTTGAATATCTTCAAAAGTATAATAGATAGAGATGTCATTCCAACTTCTATAAGGGAGTTATTGACCAGTGCGCATGTAATGAATCTGAAGGAAAAGTTTAAGCAATTTAAATAATGCTAATTAGCAGCATTGGAAATTTTAAAACTTGAATATCTTCAAAAGTATAATAGATAGAGATGTCATTTTAACTTCTACTAGGAGGTTACTGACCAGTGTGCATGTAATGAATCTGAAGGAAAAGTTTAAGCAATTTAAATTATGCTAATTAGCAGCATTGGAAATTTTAAAACTTGAATATCTTCCAAACTATTATAGATAGAGATGTCATTTCAACTTTTACTAGGGGCTTGTTGACCACTGCGCATGTAATGAATCAAAAGTTGTAGCAATTTAAATTATGCTAATTAGCAGTATTCGAAATTTTCAATCTTGAATATCTTCAACACTATAATAGATAGAAATGTCACTCCAACTTTTACTAGGGGGTTGTTGACCATTGCGCACCTAATGCATTAAAAATAAAAGTTGTAGCAATTTAAATTATGCTAAATAGCACCATTAGAAATTTTAAATCTTGAATAACTTCAAAGCTATAATAGATAGAGATGCCATTCCAACTTCTACTCCTGTCTTATGGAACAGTTGTACATTGCCATACCAATATGCTTTGAAGACACACACACTGATTTGCTATGCAGCAAATCATCTTTCCTAGTTTATATTGATTTTACATATAGTAATTTGCCGATTTTGGTACCTTGCTAGTCTGGCTCCCGACCGGTTCGTCATATTTTGTCTCAATAAAGAGGTTATTGCGTTAAATTAAAAGAAGGGGAGAAAGGCACACAGTCGCCGCAGAAGCTGACTTATTCTGCGCGAAAAAACGGACCAGTTAGTCGCCGAAGGTGCGTCACCTTCGGCGACAAACTGGTCCGTTTTTTCGACTGTGTGCCTTTTTCCCCTCATTTTTTTTTAAATTAAACGCAATTACCTCTTTATTGGGACAAAATAGGACGAACCGGTCGGGAGCCAGACTAGTACCTGGCCTATTCCGTCATCACCGAACACTCGACACATTCAGCTGAATGGATGAACACATTTCATTCAAATGCATGGCATTCAGTCATATTATATGCCCCTTGAGCCTGGTACCAACTTATATGCCTTTCTTAGAATCAAGCGGACTTACACATGTATAATGACAAAATACACTTGCACCTTCAAAAGACTGACTGTTACAACGCTGAAAAACTCTTATAGCACAATTTAATAATATTTGAATACACTGTTATGTTTTTACCCCTTACTCATTCATCTCGCTAGGGAAAGAAAAACGCTTCGCAGGCAAGTCAGCCGTTAGAATCAAGAAGTTGCTAACCAAGCACATCATCCAAGTAGATCTGAAAGTTAAGGATAAAATATGTCGTAAAATACATAGATTGAAAAAAATCGCTTTAAATCAGTGATCATATTCAAGTGGTTTACCCCTGAAAGATTTGAATATTTGTCTTGTGTTATGTTCGATAGCCAAAAAATTTCTCGATTTTTTTCCAACCAGGACTCCATGGAAGGGCATTGCATAGACTGATCTATTACTGGAAGGTAAAGAACATATCATGTTTGAAATGTTCTGGTAATATGAGTGTTCACTGCGTGTCTGAGTTGTGTAAGTTAGAAATCGACCTCTAAACTTTAGAACCCATAGGCGGTGAAAATTTTTTAGGAGTACTTATCACTGTCATACAACCATATTCGAAAATGTTCACCTGATTAAACAATAAAACGAAAATACAGGTGACCTCATTAGCAATGCATTTATGTCGTAATTTTATGACGTACTGTAAATGATAAAAAAAAGAGGCTAGGTCATAGATATCTAGTATTTGCATCATACTCAAGTCTAAGATAAGAAACGAATATGTTGGAGCGTACATCAACTAAATGCAGGGTGCGGTATCCAGTATTTACTACAGTACAAAGTGCGTCTGTCATTGATTAACATAAAATATAGGAGGTCACTGTGCACAGGGACAGGACAAGTTTTCTTTCGACTCATGACAATATACTCGCCATTTTATTTCGTAAAATGTGCATCAAGTTTAACACGGATGACTAATTGCAAGACATGTTTAGATGACAATAGTGATAACGGACAGACCTGCATGCCTTCATCATGCAAATACTAATGATCATGGAACACTCACACTTGCATGCAATACATATCTTATTTAGATTTATTCTCATATTTGCACACAATTGAAACAGGAAACCAAACCTGCAGATTTTCAAACTGATTCTTCTCAGAAGACAAAGAGTATCTTAAGATTGATCATGAATATAGATTTTAACGTCCTATGCCTAAACGATCCACATCAGGATGAAATGACCAAAATCTTGTGCGTATTTGCTCTATCAGATGTTACCGATTATCGAGTTCAATCTAAACCAGATTTGCATGCTCTGATCTATACGTCAAAACTTGTAAATGTCAACTTGTCAAGTGCGGATTGTTGGTTCACTTACAGTAAAATGTCGCTTTATATTATAAGTGGTGACCCTTGTTTGTGTTCATTACAACTCGATGTTATAATAATTTCTGATCACCGCTTTCCTCTTTTACACTGAACGGGAAATTATTTAAAAAGAAGACAAAATTGAAAGGTGATTGGTGCCGCAGGTTGCTGGTTCGAGACCCGGCGTTGCGTGGTCACAAAACATATACTTGAAGAAAAAACACTGCAAAGAACCGAATGTCCTTAGAAAAAACACGTTTATGACATGACCTCTGACATTCTTAATGGACACGCTTAAACACTATAATACTTACCTGACAAAAGGAAGCGCCTTTATTTGTTGAAAGCAAAAGAAAACAAAATACGGCAGTGCAATTTTGGTTGAAAGACTTCACAGAAGTCATAAGAGTAATGAACCTGATCAAAATAACTTTAACATTAATTCATCTGCATATTATTTTAAATTATTAGTCAGTTTAGCCCCCCCCCCCCCCCCCCCCCCCCCCCGTTCAGTTTTGTTTGTCAATGAAACATTGTGTTAAATGCGTGTTAATGTCTCAGGAGGATGTCTTTTGTAATTATTAAATAACATGATTAGGCATGTCGATGAGCATATTCATACATTTTTGTACGTTAATATTGATGTACACCAAGCATAAAGTGACACCCCTTTAATCTTTATGATGTGGGCCACATGGATAAAGGCCACACAACGCGGATGTGTACGTTTCGCTGAATTATATTAGTGTACAAATCAAGGTCTTCAGAAAACAAATCATGACTATTATGAAGCATTTTCATCTGAAGCAAGCAGTGGGGTAACACTACTAGAGGACACTTTGATCAAGCCCACCAAGATTTATAATCGAGATGGGGAGCACAGCAAGTCTGCTTCTTGGTCTGCTAGCACTACAGGTGCTTGTACTTTTTCCAAGGTTGACCGAGACGCAGAACACAGGAATGACACCCACAATGGCTGCTCAGCTGGTAACGGTGGCACCATGGACCCCACCACCAGAAAAAGAAGACGTCCTCAATAGACCAATAGACAAAGCCATGTGGGGAGTGTACCAAATGACCAAATACTTCCTTGAAAGTATAATTTATCCGCCAAGTTTGAATGAACTGGCTAAACAAGTTAACTTAACGAGCTTTGATACTGCAATTGAATCTTTACAAACGGATTGCGGATTGGCAGTCCTGGGCACGACACTACATCAAGTACCTGGTGTGTGCTGCATTTGGAATATTATTTGCCCTGGCACTGCCTATCATTGGCTGCTGTGTTTGCTGCTGTCGTTGTCGTGGTAAGTGTGGCGCAAGCGGCCACCCAATGGACAGCAAATATGCAAAGGTGGAAAGAGTTGCGTGTGGATTTTTACTGGGCGCAGTATCGACGCTTCTTTTATTGGGCGTTGTGTGTACGTTCTTAGCTAACGAACTGATGCGACAACAAACTGAAAAGACAGGAGCAACCGAGACTGTCTCTGAGAACCTCGGCAACATTGAAAGTTTCAAAAATATACTAATTAATGACGTCAAGCGTGTTGTCCAACAAGATTTCAGAGAGGCGAAAGATGCGATTGTCCTTAAACTTAATAAGTCTCCCAATGAGGCGAAAGACCGACTGGCTACGTTCAGTGGAGCTGGACCTGCTCTGGATAACTTTATTGCATTTAGCATTGGACTTACAACTCTGAAGGCAGATCTATTAAACATGCAAAACATAAGTGACTATATTGTCAAGGAGCAAACTAAACTACAAGGTAACATATCGCAAATTAAGGACGACATCCCAACAGAGCTAAAAGAATGTAAAAATTCAACAAATAATTCAATAATTTTTCTATGCAATGAAACATTAGCTCAAGTGGGCTCTCTGAGACAGCTTGCTAACTACAGTACTGTAGGTTCTGTATCAAATGCCATTGATGCAATTGACATGATAACAGGCAAAACAATTAATATTGCAGCGGTTGCCATTGAAGCAAAAGCCACCTTTGATAATATATCTGAAATTGTGAAAATAGAAACATCTGCTGGAATTCAACAGGCCATAGAAAAACTCGACGAAGTTGAAGACGGGGTCAATGATTTTCTAAATGCCTCTTTAGCTGACTTAGAACACATAACATTTGAAAAAATTAGACAAGGTATAAACACGACAGTCTCTCCTGCGGTGGAATACTACGGGAATATAAGATTCTACATTTGTATATTCCTTAACTGTCTCGTGCTGTTTGTGGTCTTCTGCTACTATCTAGGGCTTGTGTATGGGGCCTGTGGATCTCGAGCAGGACAACGAGCAGAATGCTGCAACAGAGGGCGTGGCAGTACTGTGCTGATGGCAGGAGTGGCAAGTGTATTTGTCTTCTGTTTTTTTCCTGATGATTGTTACAACGATATTATTCATCCCTGGCGGTATAATGCATACGGAAATCTGTCGGCACTGGTTGTATCCAGCCAAGTCTGATGCAGTTCAGCTTTGGGATACTATGCTAGCCAATTCTCTTGGTCTTCAGAATAACATCTCATTCATGTCCACGTTGACAAACTGCGAACAGGATCAGGCAATATACACTGCAGCTAACATTGAGAATACCTTTCCTGAACTAAATATTACTCATATACTAGATCTGAACAGATATGGCATCAGAGAAATTTTGGAAAGTGCTATGAATGTCGCGATCAAAATTGGCAATATAAGCATGGTCAACAGCAACACAATTTTGGCAATGCAACAACTTGACCAAGTCCTGCAAGCTGTAGATTTAGACTCCTATACTCGAGTGATAAGACAAAATTTTACCAATATCGACCTGGCATCATTTTCCAGTTTTCTCTTTCTTGCAGCAGCAACTATCAACCAAACAAATGAAAATTTGGCAAAAGCATTTTTACTTTCTGCTGAAAAGGTCCAAAATATTCAAAATTTTATCGTAATTCCCCTGGAAGAAACAAAGACACAACTGCAATTATCAGTTTCATCCACGCAAGAACATCTTACAAAGTATAATGCTACCAAAGTGATTGTGGATCTTCAAGACGCCGAACAGCGAGTTAACACTTATGGAAACGACATGCTGAAAAACGTTACCGTTACATTGGCAAGGGAAATCTATGATGAACTGGTAATTTTATTTGATGATATACAAAAGAAGGTGCGTAACGATGTAGGGCGTTGCAGAAGTGCTTATTCGTCAGTGACTGATAGCCTCACAGCAGTATGCATTCAGTTTCTGTATCCATTCAATGGCTTCTGGTACAGTCATGGCGGATGCCTTTTCCTCTTCATTCCAAGCATTTTCTTGGCCATAAGATTGGCTAAACTGTATCGAAAAACAGAACGTTATTCTGAGTTAGAGCAATTACGGCTTGAGCTTCCGAGGACACGTTCGCGTTCAAGGTCACGTTCACGATCTTACAGTAACAGCTATCCTGAGGTGAGGTCTAGCAATGAGGAAAGGCCAATAAACATGACAAACATTGGCTCAAACCACAAGCGGTCAAGTCCAGGAGCAACAAACCATGCATATGAAGAAGACGATGGTGGATTCGGCGAACATGGGCGACATCAGAACAGGAATAGACAACTTCCTACAGTTTCTGCTCAAATTGATCCAAAGTATTTACAAATCTATCAAGCAGGACCTTTACCGGGGCAGCCAACGGGAGAAATAAATGAAGGTTACTTTGTGTGATTAAACAATAAGCATATATACATTCCCGATGTTTTCAGAATCATTTCATAATCTACACATTGTTATCTTCTTCTTCTTCTTCTTCTTCTTCTTCTTCTTCTTCTTCTTCTTCTTCTTCTTCTTCTTCTTCTTCTTCTTCTTCTTCTTCTTCTTCTTCTTCTTCTTCTTCTTCTTCTTCTTCTTCTTCTTCCTTTATGCTCGGTCTCCCAGCAACCTGAAGCGGAGGAGAATATTTGTTAAACTTCTATTTCCGTATCAGCATCAGACATGTATATTAGTATTACTGCACGTTGTAACATGGTCTACAGTCGGTATATTGAAAAGTATGAATTTGTGAGCGGTCATTATTTACAGGGGGGGAGGGGTATATTGGAATAGGGTATAACAGGGTACCCCTATAAAAACCGACAAGAATTTGCGGCCCCACCTTCCCCAGCAAGTCTGCAGAATTTTGCGCCCCCCCCCCCCCCGCCGGGGGGGGGGGCAATTTTATGATTCCCATGTCAGTCATTTTGTGAACCCCCCCCCATTAGGAGTATCTGTAGTTTTGTGCACCCCCAAAAAAATCCCGAGCCCCCCCCCCCCGTAAATAATGACCACCCCCTTACTAGGTGCAGTAATTGAAATCGTTGACCTCAGAAGAAATTTCTCAAATAAAGAATCTTTGAAAAAGGAACTTGAAAGAAAAGTTTTGGAACTACAAAAACGCGAAGTATTGTTGGATATTGAACCACATTTTTGGTGGCAATTTTCACGGGGGGAAGCTATGCCAATGAGTTTGGGAAGTGTAACATTATGGTAAAGTTGATGTTTGCTGAACACATTTTGAACGAAAATTCCGGAAGATTTACTGGTGGCTGCCCAGACAGTTTATCTGTAAACCATATGTACCAGTGCGCAATTAGATCTCGAGCATTTCGCCCTACACTGTAAAACGTATTAAGTCCAAAGGCAGAGGTTATCAACACATGTATGTTGTGTGTTTTCTTCATTTCAATACGAAACATGCATATTAATTTCTCACCACAACTGCTTACCTGGTTGGCTTAGTAACCAGTCTCGCCTCGCGAGATACGGGCAGCTGCCTGTGCGGCAAGTGGGCTATTAATTTTTTTGTTTTGTTTTGTTTTGTTTTGTTTGTTTGTTTGTTTTTGTTTTTTTTTCGGGGGGGGGTTATTTAGTGCAGGTGGACGGATATTTCTTCTTATATCGAGTTTAGGAAGTGCTAAATGAATATGACTAAGCCAATTTATGAACTTTAATGTTTCTAAAAAGCAATCATTTTGTGAGAAAGGGTTATCTAGCCCTGTCTGTGACAATGATATGCCCGTGTGTCCTCCGTGATTGACAGGCGTGAAACCGTGCTTTGAGGCGGAAAATTAATACGCATGTCTCGTATTCCCATTGGTGCCACCTGTTGCTCCCATGGTGGCCTAATAATCTATTTACATGAAAATTTCCAAGGTGTTGTCATAGATTTTTACAATCCATATGCTTTATGGGAAGGTGAGTTCATTGATATATTTGGGAATAGTCTAAGGCAGAAAATCACATTTGGAAATATTTACAAGTCTCCTCGAGACAGAAATTAGGATATTCAATTATGTATAAACGATATATCACCTATTGTAGTATCCCTGAGGTACGATAGGAAAAATTATTTCTGGGTGATTTTAACATTGATCTTTTAAAATGAAAAAAACCTCGTAATTACGAGAAAAACTCGTTATTATGACAAAAAACTCGTAATTTCGAGAAAAACCTCGTAATTACGAGTTTGAAACAGATAATTTTGGGTGATCTCATTAAGCTTGTGTAAAAATTGAACACGAGAGAGAAATATTCTGATTTTTCAAATTAATTGGTAAATAATAATAATTTTCTGCCTAAAATATCTTGACCCACTCGTTTTTCACAACAATGCAACTAAATTGATTATTTGTGGTTTATCTGGTAGTAATAAGGTTTTGTTATCAACATTTTATTCACAAATTTATCTGACCATTTACCTTATTTTACATGCCTAGACCAGATATTAAATCCACAAACTCCAACTTAATACATGTATGTCAAAGTCCATACTACTGATCCTGTATCTTTTCAAAATTTTGAGAAGTGCATTAATAATATTGATTTTATGCAAGTCCTTGATGATGATTTTAGTCTTATCTTACATAATAACTATATAAGATTGGAATATATGATTTAACAATGTAAAGATAAACACCTCCCCACCGAAACGGTCTGCTTTTAAAAGAAATAAACATAAGAAGTGTCCTTGGATGACAAACCGAATTTTAACATCCATAAAAGATCGTGACAATTTCTACAAAAAAATCCTCTGATGTTACGCAATTACTTCTTCTCAAGCTAGATCTCAAAACCTATAACAGAATACTGAATAATTTTATCTGTCGACAGAAACACTTTCATTATCACTCGCAATTTGAACATTTAAAAATGATTCGAAAAGGACTTGGGACGTTATTTAGACTATTCTAAATGTTAACAAAAGGGGGGAAAATATCATCATTTTTTATGATTGAAAATAAACAAGAAATCCAATAGAAATGAAATAGCTGAAAAGTTCAATTTATTTTTCACTGACATTGGCCCGAAATGGGCTGCCAAAATTAATCAAAGGCAGACACTTCGTTGTAGTAGCTACCTTGATCAACAATGGGAAAGTGCTTCAAATTTTACTAATACTTTCCTAGCTGAGATAGAAACAACCACAAACAACTCTAAACCTTAATCTAGCAATGGTCACGACATCTTTTCGATGATACTTATGAAAACAATACACAGTATGTATATTAATTTCCCTCCACAAAGCACGGGTTTGACGCTTGGCGATCACGGGAACGTGCGTTTCGCATCACTATCACAGACAGGCCATATGTTCATTTATCACAAAATTGGCATTTTTTTGAGAAATTTAAGTTCACAAATGCCAAATTGGTATTCTTCTAGTGCTTCCCGAGCCATATACAAGAAAGACTTCAATATGCCTTTAATAAGTATTCTGTATTTCCAAATATTAGTAATATCCCGCTTGTCCCTACAGGTAGGCCTACCGACCCGCATCTCGAAATATCTCACCAACCGAGACTAGGCAATCAGGTATGCAGTTGGGGCGGGAACTTAATGTACATATCTCCAATTAAGTCACCATTAGTAGAGCCTATTTTTCTTATAATTAATCAGTCTCTCGTAACAGGTATTTTGTACGTAAATTGAAAAAAGCTAAAGAAATACCACTTTACGAAAAAGATGATGAGCACATGCTAAATACCTATAGACCGATTTACCTACTTCCTGTTTTTCTAAGTTTTTTTTTTTTAAAGTTGTGTACCAACAACTTTATGATAACTTTGTTTTCAGTAACAACTTTTATTCAAGTCAGCATGGATTAACAAGCTCAATAGTACTGAAACTGCTATTTTGGAATTCATTGATCTGATATACAAAATACTCGATTCCAGTGAAATACCTCTGAATGTAGTTTTAGACTTGTCTAAAGCTTTCGACACTTTCGATCATAAAATACGTTTGCATAAATAAAAACATTATGGTCTTTCTGATATGTCTTTGAAATGGTTAACAGTTACTTGACAAACATATTTCAATATGTTCAGTTAAATGCTGAATCGAAGCCTTTGCCTATCACTACCGGCAATCCCCAAGGATCCATCCTTGGGCCACTTATCGTTATAATATACAACAAAACCGTCACTAAGCCTCGCCAAATTTTGAATTCATTCTGTATGCGGATGATACAGCTCTATCTTGTTTTCACTTTGTACTTTTAATTTCAGACCTCAAGCTGATAACTATGACCTTTCAAATAACATAAATTCTGAACTTGCAGAAGTGCATAACTGGCTTGCCACAAATATATTATCTCCAAATGTCCCAAAAACAAAACGCATGTTATTTTTCTTTCCTCAAGGAAAGTTAAATTTGGATTTTGTTTATAAAATAACTGCTACTCGTTTAGAAAGGACAACGGAATTTGATTTTCTTGGATTCATAATAAATGAAAAATTAAATTGGAACGCCCATTTAAGTGATTTTTTCATAAAACTGCTCGTGTAATTGGCATTTTGAAAAGGTTGCAATGTTATCTTCTGAAAGGTTCTTTGCCCCTTATCTATAATTCCTTATTCTTACCACCTGTGAACTACTCTATACTTGCATGGGGTCATACCTGTGATCGCATTTTTAAATAACAAAAATCTGTTCTTCGTTTGATTAATTCAGCTCAGTATAATGCCCATACCGATTGACTGTTCAAAACTTTAAAGATTTTAAAATTCCCTAATTTTTAGAACTTAAATCGTTAAAAAAATTTCATCGCTATATCTAAAAATGAATTACCTGGTTCTTTTGAAAACATGTTTTTCTCAATGCCTATTTCCCACAATTATAGTACTCGATACCGTGATATTCCCCGTTATGCTATTCCACTTCATGCCTCAACTGCAAAGTTCTTTCAGTACTCTATCCCCAAGTTGATTCCAAACACGCCTATTGATGTGACGCAGCAACATTCTTACCGATTGATTCTTATTCTGGCTTATTCATAATTGTTTTGTATGTGGTTATCACCAATAGTTTGATCTTTTGTATATAATTTGTTCTACACAGTGTGTAATATTCGTATGTACAGGAATTATAATATATACATGTATATATATATATATATATATATATTTATATATACACATATATATACGTATATATATATATATATATATATATATATATATATATATATATATATATATATATATATATATATATATTAAAATATGGTTCTCCTGCATGAAATGGTGTGAACCAGCAAAGTAATCTTATTTTAGGTGGCTGTATGAAAGCAGATGTTTTGCATCCTAATGCTGGGTCATCCTGACAATTATGTTTAATGGTAGTATCAAATTCTGGTTGTTTCCCCATACTTTGCTTTACAATTGAATTGTTTTGTTATTACCAGCAGTTTTGCATTATGCATTTACTTTTTGTCAGATAAATGAGATCTGAATCTGAATTTTCAGAACTTAATGATATTCATTAAATGTTATATTTGGAGGTGAATGTGACAATCTTAAGTTTGCAACCAGTTGGGAAAAAATGGAAATCAATTGTTTTATTGTGAGTGTTATAAACATATTTATAATTGCAGTAAAAAGAAAAGCCATACAGTTGAATTAAATCTTGATTCCAGAATTACGTACAACCTTCAGATTTTCTGAAACAAGAGTATATCATTAAGGATTGTTGACAGATAGGAGCAGCTTTTTAATTGCATTGCAGCATCCGTTTCAATAATCATCCTTTCGACATAACTCTGTTTCTTTAATGTGAAAGTATGTGTGTCTTGTAATTGTAATGAGACGGTGTAATATACTGTATTCTACTCTAAATGTATCTGTCCAGTCAAAATGGAAGCAATAAAGAATATACATACTTTATCGTTTTGCGTAACGTTTCTTGCTCCTAGCTGTGCAAAGGGCACGTGGTCATGGGTTCCATATTTGTCATTTAGAACAGTAAATGATTTATATGATCATATTGCAACATGGAAACACATGTGGCCCATTAATTGTTGGTACCTGAACCAGTTTCATTTATTTGGGTATTACAGGGCTCTTCATGTAAAGTCTTGTTACGAGGGATATTTCCCAGTTTTAATGACTTTGGTGTCAGTCAACAGTTGCTTTGTGAAGAAAAATCTCACGACAGCATTATATTTGATCACTGTGTCAACATATTGTTACTTGTTTTGGGGGTAGTGCCCTGACCTGTATTCAGGCATGTGATTGCCCTTTCAAGACAGGGACTGGTTTTTGTGCAAAATGACTGAAATTTGTTTTTATAACAAGGATATATACTGCTTTTTAGGCAAAAAGAAGGGTCCCAGAAAGACCATTGGGAAGGATTTCAGACTTTAGGAGGGTAAATCACATCACTGTGTATTAGAAGACTCGTTGTTCAGCACTCTCTAGTCACTCCACGAAAAACCCAACTCACGTCATTTCTGGTGTCATTACCATATCCAAACCGTAGTCCTAACGAAACAAATCCAAGTCAATTCCGACCAAAGGCAATGTTCCTTGAAAATAAAAGTTCAAAAAGTCAATCGCATAGGACCAAAACTTTTCGAGTATCCTGACCCACTCACAAACTACATTGCAACATGGCAAATCATAAATTTCCTTTTGCTCATGTGTGTAAAAAATTTGTTAGGCCAATTAAGCAAGGCTCTCTTGTTAGAGATCGAAGTTCAAAGAGCATTAAGGCAGGAATGCATATTTTGTGATAGAACGAACCCTTTCGAGCTACAAGACGAAGACATAATAGGGAAATATTGGTTAAGGCCATATCTCACTGGGCTGCGACAGCTCAAGACTAGTTGGAGACCAAAATTGCGAGAAAATACACGAATTTGCAACAATTTTTATTTGGAATCACACTGAATTGGTACTGCAGACAAGTTTGCTCATGTCTCATGAATACTGAATAAATGTCGCACGAATTCCTCGCACATTTTGCGCCATAAATCACCAGGAGTTCGAATAGGCCTGCTTCTTGCATGACTGTCACGTGAATTTTGCACCAAATTTGCGGGAATTTACATTTGCATAGCATAATTGCGAATTTCTTACAGTCCATCATGGATTTATGTGATGTAACGAATGCCCTGCTTCAACACCAAACTAATCGAAACAATCCGCTGAATGTAAGCACTCAAATTGATTTGGCCCTTAGGCTTAGGTATTTTGCAAGTGGGCGTTTCCAACAAGTGATTGGTGATATACACAGTGTTTGTAAATCATTTGTATCAAGAGCTATTCATTCTGTAGTGCAAGCAGTGTATGAGCAGGTCAATAACTTTATTGTTTTCCCTGAAACACTGGAGACACAGCTTGCCACCAAGCAAGGCTTCTTCAAAGACTTCAGTACTAGATAAGTGTTTCTTTGGGTGTTTTGGCATTTCTGTGGACTTCCGAATAACTGCAATTTGTTGAGATGTTGTTGAGATCCAATTGCCACGTGAAAGAATGAGGGACAATTTAGATTTTGAAACAAAAGGCAGAAACACACCCAAGTGACGTCATATGAAGCACGTTTACGAGGGAGAATTGCTACATGCAAGCTTGCGATGGACTGCAGAGTTTGCGACCAGTTTGCAATGGGTTTTTGAGAAACGCTCGCTAATTTTGCCAGAGACCCATCTTAAATGTAGATCACAATCAAAATTTAGTGATGACTTTGAGCAACTAGCCCCTGGATCCCCGGTGCCCCTCACCAACTCCATTAAGCTACAGGGGCTGGGTGAGGCATACCTTAAGACTGGTTGGAAGCGGCTGTCCCAAAGCATTTGAATGCCAACAGTTGTGCCTTCACTTCTAACAAGTCCTTTAGGCAGTAGGACGTAAAGGTATTATGGGAGCGCCATCTAAGGGTGGTCATAACATCCACTACTGACATGTTGTGTAATGCTTCCCAAGAGGCAGAGAATGCTAAAGTCTCATGAGCCCTGAAAGGATGAACAGGTGAAAGCTCTTTATCCCTTCTCGTCTTCCGGTAGGCCAAGGAAATTGGTTTCCTTATCCATTCCTAGAAGGTATTAGGCGATCGAGTCCAGAACTTTCTCTGCCTGAGAGGGGGACACAACCGTTTCTGCCCATCTCCAATGGGAAAAAAAGAGCCCAATCTGGCTTGAACCTGGACAGTGTTGCCAAGAGTGACTTAACTCAAAAACCTGTCAAAGCTGTTAAAAGGTCATGCACCACTTGTGTGGTAGACACAAATCCCACACGAGGCCTCAGAAAAATATCCTTCTGATTGGCTGACCACCTGATGAGGGATCTATCCAAGGTGTGCATGTCCCAGCGCCTAGCACCTTAGCAGGAAGACTGTCTTGAAGGTAAGGATCTGAAGATTGATCAAACCAATATCTGTTAGGTTCGAACAGAGGCTTAGTAAGCACCCCAAGCACCATGGAGAGATCCCAGCGAGGCACAAGATTACGATCCACTGGAAGGTCTAAAAAGAAACTGTTCACAAGTCTGCAGAGGAAGTCATCTGTCCCTAAACTCTGCACCCTGGCATTAAGGATAGCCACAATGGCTGACTTGTATCCCTCGATGGTGCAAACCTTCAAATGCCCCACCTCAAACAGTCTTAAAAAGTTTACAATCTGCTGGACCGAAGCCTCCCAAGGCAAAAGGTCCTTAGCAGTGCAGCAAGCTGCAAACTTGTTCCACCACAAGTCATAAATCTTAAAAGAAGACTTATAAAAGATTCCTGCAGGCAACCTGTTCAGCCACTCCCTTTGACAATCCGGCTGATGTAATGCCCTTCGCCAAAGTCTAAGAAACTGTGACTTGCGGTGAAACTTGTTTGAGCCTGCTTGCTGCAGTAGTTGAGGAAGAAGAGGCAGGGCCTGAAGAGGCTCTACACTCAACTCCAGAAAGTCCAAGGACCATTCCCTCTTAGGCCACCAGGGGCCCACAAGTACTTCAGACTGCTTCTCCTGGATCTTGCGCAGAACTTTTGGCAATAGCAGGGTCGGAAGAAAGGCATATGCCAACATCCCATGCCAAGAAATTGATATGGCGACCATTACCCACGCCTACTCATCAAAGAATGGGGACACAAACATTTAGATAGACTTGCTCAAGTCTCACTTGACTGTCTACCATACCCTATTTTCCCTTTTTTGCGCCCCCCCCCCCTCCTATCAGCACTGGCGAGCCTTGTCCGAGCAACATCAACAGTAATAAAAACAAAAAGGAACGCACATGCACGATTGCGAGGAACCAATTTTTGAACCAGAATTACCCATCTATAATCAGCAAATGTTTTAAAATAAAGTTCTCAGTTTGGCAACCAAACTTTTGGGACCAGAGAATACAAATTTGTAGGGTATTTCAAGGCCTCCTGCCTCCCGCCTCCCACCTCCCTGGATGGGCAGCACTTATCACCTGTAATGGTACACTTCTCACGGCTTCCTTATATGATAAAGTGACTTGTTATTTTGCTGATTTCTCTGGGTATGTGACCAACAACACACTCTCCCTTGTACATGGCCATGGCGTATTTGTCAGCTGGATTGTTTATTTCCCTTGTGGCATGTGATTGCTCATTCAAAGTTGGTTCCCACACCCTCTGGTAAATATGAAATCCACGCACCGCTGACTCGATCAAATGTTCGTCAATGTCTGCCATGTTGTACATGTGCTGCAAAGTCATGTAACTTGAAGGGACGGGAATATATTCATTGAGAAAAGTGATTGTGTGTTTACTCAAGCATAACGACTGGAGCAAGGGAAATGATGATGAGGATGATGAAAATGATGATGAGGATTATTTCAATGCAGATCCCCCGGGAAATAGATGTGTTATGGTCTCATACCAAGAGAAATCAGCACAAGAAGAAGTCACTTTATCCAAGGAGGTAAATGGGAACATTCATTTATTTTCAATAGGACAATTAGTGTTTTCAATGGCTTAAATACCGGTAATTAAACACCTAATAGAATAAAACATGGACTGATTCCATGAATTGTCTTGTTGGATCATTAAAGTTTCAACAGTTTACTCCGTTTTTGTTGTCTCTTTATTCAAGGGGAGCTATAATAGGGAAGTTTGTACTTTGCCGTATTTAGCGCCCCCCTACATTTAAAAAAAAGTTAAGCGCCTGGGGTGCTAAAAAGGGAGAATATAGTATTTCATTTAAAATTGAATTTTATTGCAAAATAACACTTTAAGTGAAATTTGTGACACGCATTGTAGCCTTATAATGTTATAATATAGCTAGGCCCCTGAACCTAGCTTATTGGCTTGGAAGATGTCTATTACCAGATAACGTTGATTCCAGATGATAAACGATGGGTGGTCTGCACTGTGTTCTTTATCATCGTTCATACCAAGGGGGCTACCCACCTTTATCATCAAGACAAGCTAGTGGTCATAAGGCACCCCTCTTCAGAAGCTCCTAATTGAGCTACTGTGTAATGAAGGATTAATTGCAGCTTGACAGAGTGCACATGCAGCAGACAGAGGACGTGTGTCCAGTTCTGGTGCCAGCAGTCATAGGGAGATGCCCAGCTTTGTCTTGCTTGAGTGGTCAATGGCTAAAATAACCAAGCATTCATCAAAGACCACTTGCCACAGGGCCTTATCACAATGATAATGGGATTAAAACGGACTATGATTCAATAGCTGCTACCATGATAGTGGCAGTCAGCAGCCTACAATTAGCAGGAGAGCAGGTCTGCCTTGACGTTCAGGCAACCCAAAATGTGCAGACAGTGGATCCTTACACCATGCTGACAGCACCAGAATTGGCCAAAAAGAGAACAGCTTCCCTATTTATTGATGTACGCAACCGCTGTATGATTGTTCCACATCACCAGGATGTGCTTGTTTTCCACCTGTAACGAAACTGCACAAATCACCTCCAGTTCTAGTCAATTGATGGCAAACTGCCTCCACTGAGGTCATTCACCTGAGGCAGTCACAGAGTCCAAATGTGCTCCCTCGCCCCATAGGGAGGCATCAGTGAATGCCACTTTGATGTTGGATGGCACCAGGAACTGCCCTGGCATAACGTTTGTCACCAAGTCAGAATCAGCTGATTGTACGGCTGGATCATGAGATGCTGTCACAAGAGACGGCTCTTTTGATTTCCCCAGAAGCTCAGCAGCCCAGGCCCACGATGAAGTCTCCCCTGAGGGACCTGAGTCCATGGACGTCAAAGTCCCAATCAGGTGCATCCACTGACATGCCGACAGGGAAGATGCCCTCCTGAACCGCTTCAAGAGAGCTAAGTGTCCCCTCCACATGTCCTCTGAAAGTCGACAGATGAAAGGGACCATCAGAAACTGAATCCCCAGAAATACAAACTTCCTCACAGGAGTAAGGCTGGACTTCAGGATTAGGCCTAACTTCACACACAGATTGAACACAAACTGCGTGTCTTTGAGAAGGCCCTGGTCCCGAGACTGCAGGGGCCAATCTTCCAGGTAAATGTGCAACCGGATCCCTTGCCGGTGCATGAATGCTGCTACCTAGCTTGTGAGCCCAGTAAAGATGAGCAGTGCCTGCACTAGGTGAAACGGGAGAGTGCAGAAATTTCCAAGACTGAGGGGCCACACAAATGCGAAAATATGCATCTTTCACATCTATCAAAGTTGCCCAATCGCCCTGTCATTTCACCACTATCATGGTGGGCAGGTCTCCATCTTAAGGTGTTGCACTACATTATACAAATTGAGACACAAGTCGATTACCGGTCTTTGGCCTTCGTCTCTTTTCAGCACCAATAAGAGATGACTCTAAAAGCCTGGGGACCCATTGTTGAACACTGGTTGGATGGCCTGTTTATCCACAAGCTTTCGCATAGCCTTGTGCAAGCGTTCCCAGTCCGCCTCTATGCGAAATGGAAAAGAGAAGGAAACTCAAAAGAGGGGAGAATTGCCTCCCCAAACTCCAATAAGTAACCATGCCGGACGATGTTCTTGATGAAAATATCATCTGTAATGCCACCCATTGTTCAGCAAACTATACTAGTCAGCCACTGACTGATCCTTGCCAAGAAGGCAAAGAGGGATTCCAGACCACTAGGCCCGCAGTGGTGTTGGACAACTGCTGTGTGCCCCTAGGGGCAAAGGGCCAGCTTCTGACCTCCTTTGGAACCAGAAGAGCGTGACTTTGAAGGCTAGCCGACCTTCTTCATCAGCTTCTTCCTCCACCTCTGTAGCTTCTGCTGCTGCTGAGGGCCATGTGCAGACGTGGTGGGCTGATGAGTGGAAGACAACCCCTTGGTCCACCTCGTGCGCCTCAGCAAAGCCTCATCCAGAGACTTCTGCCGCTTCTCTTTGGCCATGCTGTTTACCTTCTCAAGGAGGGGAATAAACCCCTGGCCAAACAGCCCTGGACCAACTGGGTCAAAGGGCAGCTGGTAAGCAGCTTTGCTTACAAATGTCTGTTGGCAGAGAGAAGCACACTATGTGGCACCAACTGGACATCGGTGTCTGAGCACATGCCCTACAGTGTAGTCCCCGAGACTGCTTGATGGCCAGAAGGGTCTCCACAAAGGGTTTGGTGGAGGCTGGTGCGGAAGGGTCATCACGAACCTCCTCGAGGAGATGCATACCAGTACACCTCAAACCGTCTAGGAAGGAGCTTATGATCATCATCACCCATGTGTACTGCTCGAAACACCAAAGCATTAAGAGGAGCAGGAAGATGTACTCCGTTATCTTGACGCTGTGCTCCATTAAAGGAGTGTCAACTATCCCGGGTTAGAAGTTGTACCGAGACCTACTTGTATGTTACAGCTCCAACCTCATTTTCAGCTTCACCAGCAACCATCGCAGGGCAAAGCCATCCCTGGTGGATCCACTACTTGTTATGTCACCTGACCCAGCCACTTCGGCAGAAAGCTCCAAGAACTTTCCGCCACAAAAGTGAAAAATGGCACCTCCAATTTGGGGGCACTTCTACACCTTCCACTGACATGGGCACAGCCCTGGGCTGTGCCGCTGCCTTATGTAGTACAGCCTCTCCTGAGAGGGTTTCCGCATAAAGGCAACAGTGGCCCAAAACAACAAACCTGGGTTCTCTGCCTTAGAGGGAGACTGGTTAACCCTGATCTGTGACCTCCTGGGCTGAAGCCCAAGACTGCAGAGCCTTCGCCCGATTGGCAGCGACAAGTGGCTGCGACTTGGCCTCTCTCCACCAGACAGGAGAAGGAGCTCTGCCCGGTTCCTCTTCGCAATCCTTACTTTGGAAATCAAAGCAGTCAAGGTCAAGGATGTCATCAGTGGTGGGGCCATCCTCCAGATCATCTCCTGAGCTGAGAAGTAAGTGCTTGAGACGCTCTTCCTCAGTATTAGCCTTAGTGTCTACTTGAGGCTCTGACACTGTGGTAACCTCAGCAGCTGGTGTTACAGATGCAGAACCATACTGTACCTGCAGCTTCTCCAATATGCAGACAGTCACACTGGACAACTGGCACACACTAGGCAAATAGGCCCAGGGGCCTAGGGAGTGACTACCATCGCTACCTCTTGCACTGGTCGATCAGTCGCCAAATCTTGGTGACCAATCACCTTGGCGAGGCTAGGCTGAAGTGCCAAAGCACCCTATCTCACCGCCACATCAGCATAGGTCACCTGTCGCTTTGGAGGGGACCCTAGAACAGGATCACCCAACCACCGTCCATGTAGGGAAGGCCTAACCTCCCCCACAGGGACGTCGATTGCAGGACAAGGAGCCTCGATTCGAGAACTAGTCTGAACCTGGCTGCAAGGTCTGGTCTTACTGGTAACCCCCCCCCCATGAAGGCCTCCATTCCAGGGTGATCCTTGATTTGAGGACCTGTTTACACCTGACTGTGAAGCCTGGGCAAACCGGTGCCTGGATCTCTAAATTGAGTGCACATGCTTCAACTGGAGCATCACTTGCCCCCCCCCCCCCAATAAGGGTACACTGAACTGACGTCCACAGCATGCCTTTGCACGTTGTAGAGCATGTTTGGCAGATCTAACATCTGTCCGATGGACTTTATGCCACTGAGAAGAAGTCCATCAACGACAAATGTCGCACAGCCTCTCCTCAGTGCAGAATTTGGCCCGCCTATGCATCCAGGTGCAACATGCAGGATGGTCATTCCAGTATGCCATCTTGTGGTGGTTGGCGGCCCAATGGACATCCAACTCCACATCCACTTCCATGGATTGTCAACAAGCCAAACAACCTGGAACAACTATGTCGGTGATAGGACCAGTTTCCCAGGAAATCTATTAACCATCACATGACGGAAAAAAGAAACCACAAGAGTACCGAAAGGTAAGAAAAATGCAGGAGCTTTGAACAATACACTTCCACCACAGATGGACGCCAGAATAGGAAACTGATTTGCGCATGCTTGCTAAGACGCATTACTGCAGCTAGGAGCACTGTGCCATGCCACAGGGCCTCAACATCAGTGACTACAGCAGCATGGTGATGGCACTGGATCCACAGAATGTTTATGGGGGCTCTGGCAAAGCACCTAAAGTGCTTGAAGACCTGCCTAAGTGACCTATGGTGTTGTACTGTGTTCTTGACATATATGTATTTTTTTCAATATAAATGTAAATGTCTGGGATACCAATCCTTAATACAGCTTAAAGGATTGACCAGATGAGCTTTCCCATGCTGCTGGTGGTGTCCTTGCACCTGTACATATCATTTAACTAGTTTCAGGCTAATTAAGTCAGATTGAAGATTAAAGATTCAAATGAGCTTTATTTGACAGACATCATAGTGCACAGAATACAGTATGAAAAGGAAATCTTTGGGATTATTGAAAGTACAATGCATACCTGATACCTGGCCTTGAAATTATGAGTTATGAGGGCAAAAAAAGCTTTCATATTGAGCAACATCTGGTGGTATCCGGGCAAATGCCATAAAATCAGCAGAAGGCATCAATGCAATCTGGTAGGGTACCAGGAGCAACTGCCTTGACTGCTTGGAAATTTCAGGCTCTGTTGTGATCATATTAAAACATCTTTAATAGGATGAGACCCCAACCAAGGATTTGCAAATCTGGCCTCCAATCTTAGTTTGTAATAGTAGGGTGAAACTGAAATTAACGGCAACTCTCGGGGCTATGTGTGGGTCTGATTAAGACACAGGGATTGGAAGAGAAGTAGATTAAACTGAGTATGACTTTCAGTGATTAATATATATCATAATTTATTACCCGACTGGTTTTGGTCAGGTATAAATTATGATATACATTAACCACTGGACTTTTTCATCTCTATGTGTGTTGGTTGGAAGCCACACTCATTTTTAGTTTGTAATACATGTAGTTGTACCACAGCTGAGAAAACTGGTGTACACAGTCAAGAGAACACAATGAAACATACAAAACTTAAGACAGGCTTTCAAAACAGTCACTAAAAATGTCACAAATCAGCAATTAAAAATTTCACAATTTTTGACCGAGCATATTTCCGAGTGTCTATAAATAGATGACCATCATGTATTTCAAAAAACCATCATATGAATGAGTGTAAATTTTATCCACAATATGGAGGACAGCAGAACTAAGCACATTAGGAATATAAAATTGGACTCAGTGTTTGTTGGCTCTTCTAGTTATGATGAAACTGCAGGGAATATCTCAGCTTCTGATCGCATAAGGACATGTGTCAAGGTACAAACACATTGCTGAAATAAGACTTGTAATTCAGTGCATGCATATCTGAGATAGAATTGTCAGTCTTCGCTTTGTAGCACCACATTGATGTTTAAAGTGTTTAATTGCTATAATAAATGTTCCTTATGTGAAAGAAAATGTCAATAATGTGGAAGACTGATGATCAGTTTTTGAAGGAAAGAACTTCCAGTATACACCAAAATTCTCTGAAACAAAGTTGAAAATCAATTAAAAGCGATATGGAATTTTATCTTTGAGATGCAAGATAATGCCAAATACAATGTTTTTTGAGCATCAATGACCAGATATGCATTGCATGTCAAAGCACACCTTTATAAGCACAGTTCAGATATAGTCATCATAAGGTGGAACAACCAAAATAATTACCTGTAATGTACCACAAATAGGAAGAAATCACCTGGATTTATGCTACCAATTCAGATATGTTCCACCAATGAAAACAACAACACTAACTAACCTGACCCGGATCACCAAAATAGCAGACATTGCAATCTTGAATTACAGCACAGTAAGATAGTAAAATATTCAATATTTAAACCACAAGTTAAATGATTCCACGATATTCGACTTGGTAGGTACAAGTCAATACGTTTTTAAAAATAACTGTAAAACAGCAAGTTTGAAGCAAACATTGAAGAGCTGGAACTACTCTTCTATCATTCACATTCCTGTCCATCTTTAATTTAGCATTATAGTAGCCAATACTCAATGATTTTCCTGAATTGTAAACAAAACCAAACTGATGGGTTAAACAAGGTTTGAACTTTTTATTGTGAATTTTACAAATTAGAGGAAAATTTCGAAAATTAATTAACGTAATATGTACAGTAAGTGCATGCAAATTAGCCATGTTAACAGGGTTTAACTATTCACCTTCACAGGGTCTTGTTATTGTTGACTTATGTTTGGGCAACTGATCATAAAATTCTTCCCTTTTTTCTTATAAATGTATCTACGATGGATAACAGACAGACAAAACTTTTGATTAATTCAGCAGCACAATGTCAGGATAACTTAAGTGGGGAGCCTGTGTGAATCTACACTGAGTAACATGGATAAGCAAATAATACAAACCAATAACAGGTTTCCAGCTCTGAAATATGTACATGCATTCCTGAATATGTTTTAAACAAGACTTGACCCTTTGTGACAACAAACATGTATTATTTGAAACCAGTTGACAGCAATGGATTTCAATAATCAAAATGTATTAGGTTGCATGCCAGTGATGTCCCTCTAAAACTCGTTCAGAACAAGAACTGAGCACTTTTTAGTTACAATATTTAATTCCCCATGGGATCTTCATGCAGCTGATAATCAGGTCAACTACAGCGGCATACACCAGTCCAAATGAGCAATGTCGATTAACTATTTCAGTAACACATCTAGGACTTAGTCAACACTTTTTCTCAGAACACTTTGGGTGCAACGGACTTAAACGCGCACTGAGGAAAGCTGTGAACCTGGACTATTACATCCTATGAAACTGCAGGCATGCTGCTACTTTAAGGAACAGTCTTCTTACAATAAATGTCAATCCAGCACCCTTATCTTAATTCAGAGCAGTTCATTTTAAGTAGTTTGACTTTTGTTGCACTTTGCACTGAAAGAGTTAATTGTGTACTAGATGTGTCACAGCAAGTAGCTCCCAAACAGGGAAGACAATTCATCAGATTACATGTACTCAAGATGACAAAAGAGCAGTAAGAAATCATGTACACAAGTGCTTTAATATTACAAAATACAAAAATGCACTTTCTACAATGATTACTTGGTCATATTTTTTATATCACCAACATAAGATTACTCTGATTTTTTTAATCAAAAAAATAGTATTTTAATGTTGGAACAGCATTCTTTGAAAGGTTTATATGAAAGCATGAGCATCAGACTTTTATGGCATGCATAAGTTTCTAAAAATATCAAAATATTGAAAAGGATATGGACAGTCAAAATAAACTTGAGACAGTCCATGGAAATTTAACTTGTTTCATATTCTTCAGTATAAAGTGGTAGTGTTTGAAAGTTTCCAATAGTGCTGTCCACAAATAATACAACTCTTTCAAGCTGACTCTTAAAATGCAATGGAAGAAGGTACATGTAGAATGGACAATGTTTACAATGATGTCAGAAAACAAAACAGCAAAAATTCATTGCTAATCTTGGAAGGAATGGAGCTTCTGAGTCTTCTTTTGGGTACTCTCTAAATGAAGGTAGTAACAAAAATGCAGATTATATTTTGCGCTTGAAATATATTCACTTCTTTATACACATGTAGCTATAACATTGTATAATAAAAATAATTGATTTCATGCCCCTTGAAAATGTTAACATGAATAAGTATAAAGATGTTGTGATCTAGATAATCACAATGTACCATGTACAATGACTCAACTCTGACTACCTTAGGCAGCTAAAAATAGAAAATTGCTGAAGCAGCGCTTAACATAGGTGAAGTAAGAAAGGCTAATTATTGCACTTTCAAATATTAATCCCACAATATGATCCATGCCTATGCTTCATTCTGTTTATTTATACCTGTTTTAGCCTTCTAGTTTTATTCCAAAAGTTCTTAAAAGAACATGGTATGTCATGTAAAATTCAATTTCTGTGCATTGTCCGCCACTTGTTCCGCAATTCTTTTGCAGTTCTTCCTTTAGCAAACTTGTAGGCCGACAGTATTGTCTTCCAGTTGTAGCCATGGCAACGTACACCCCTACTTAGACGACGTTCTTCACACATTGAAAATGGCTGTCTATCCATTTTAACTTCTTTCTTCATACATGACTTTTGCTGAGGTGACATGAAATGTAATATACTTAATACACTTTTGATGGTAGGACCTAACAGCCCTTCTTGAACAGTGCACTGCCATATGGAAAATGCATGTCTATGAAAAACAAATGGGTAACATCTAAGCTACATACATGTACTAGTATGCATGGCAGGGTTTCCACCAGAGGGTAAAAAAGGTAAAATACCTTACCCTAAAAAACCTGAAGGGTACTTTTGTTTACAAAAAGTAAAATTTAGGCATACATTATCAAACAAGAGGGCTGTGTGAACAGCCCATGCTCAGCTGGCCTAGAGATTCATCACATTTGTGGCTCTGTGAACTTAGGACAGGATCAAGGTAGTTCTCAAGTTAAAGCACTCAAGAGTAAAATTTATGTATGTTGCACTGTGATCCCAGGAATGAATTCATGGTCACTTATGTACTGTCTAAGCGTGACCTTCATAGAGAAACATTAACATGTGCAACATCAAGGTCCTAACTCAGAATAGATATCAAGTTATCAAGTGACCAATAAATATCATGTCAGTTGTCCTGTGACCTTGGGAATGAGGTCAAGGTCCAAAAATCACTGAATATGACCACTCGCACAAAATAGGTAGACACTTATAAAAGGTATATCCCTACCAAGTTTGACACAAATCTGGCCAAAATTATTGAAGTTGTAATCATTACAAGAAATTCCCATGTTAAACTTTCCTATTAAAACCTTTTTTAAAAATTAAAAAAAAAAAAAAACATAAAAGAATCCCAATATCACTGGAGCATGACCATTCCTACAAACATGGCAGAAACCCACCCAAGGTACATTGCCACCACGTTCGAAGTCAATTTCACCAACAGTTTCTTCAGAGAAGTCCAAAATGTGAATTAGCATTAGAATGCCCATTAACTTGCATAGTAATCAATACTAAAGGTGCATTTACCGATAAGTAGATGATTTTTTTATAAATTTGCCAAAAAAAGGACAAAAAATTCATGAAAAATCCAAAAATCCCTGGAGCATGACCATTTGAACAAACTTGGTAGAGACCTACACAAGGCAGATTGCTACCAAGTTTGAAATCAATGTGGCTGATGGTTTTGGAGAAGTCGAAAATGTGAATTAGCATGAAAATGTCCATTGACTTACACAGTAATGAATAGGAAAGGTGCATTTATTGATAAGTACCCAAATTGAAAAAAATCATTAAAAATCAGGAATCTGCAGCATTCCCACCTGGTGAACAACTTTGTTTGACTCTTCCACAAAGAACATATCCATCCAGTTTCAGCTTAATCTGAGTGATAGTTCTGAAGAAGAAGTCAAAAATAGCAAAAACACAAAAAATCATTAAAACTTTGAAAAAAAAATCCAGTGCCGGTGAAAAAATTCAGAACTAGGAGTCTGTGTCCCTGTGTGATATCAAAGCAAATCCAGTGAGCAGTTTCGGAGAATATTTTTTAAGATTTTCCCATAAATGAGAAGAAAAAAAAATCATAAAAAATAAAAAAATCATTGGAGCATGACAGTTAGAACAAATCTAGTAAAGACTCACCCAAGGTACATTGCTACAAAGTTTGAAGTCAACCTGGTTGATGGTTTAAGAGAAGAAGTCAATAATGTGAATTAGCATTAGAATTCCCACTCACTTATATAGTAAACAACAGGAAAGGTGCATTTACCTATATGTACCCAAATTGAAAAATCATTTAAAATCAGGAATCTGCCGCAGTGCCACCTAGTGAACACCTTTGTTTGACCCTTTTGTAAGGAACATGGTCACCAAGTTTCAGCTTAATCTGAGTGAGTGTTCCAGAGAAAAAGTCAAAAAATAGTAAAAACACAAAAATCATAAGCAAAGAAATAGAAAAAAATTGCAGCGCCACCTGGTGAACAAATGAGAACTAGGAATCCCTAAGAGTTTTCCTGTGTGAAATCAACGCAATTGGGGGAGAGGTTTCGGAGAAGATATGTTCTAAGGTTTCCCCCCAAAATGAACAACAAAATTCATAGAAAATCCAAAAATTACCAGAGCTTGGCCATTTGAACAAACTTGGTGGAGACTTACATTAAGGCACATCCCCACCAAGTTTGATGTGAATCTGGCTGACAGTTTTTGAGGAGAAGTCGAAAATGTGAATTGTGGTTGGGCCACGGACCACGAACCCTCACAAAAGCTCAGCTGACTGACAAGTCAGCTGACCGAAAAATACCCCATGAAGTCTTTATTTTTAGACTTTTTGCTTTAGAATATGACGTATTTGACTACCCTAAAATTTCACTGGCAGAAATCCTGCATGGGTAACTGATTTGATGAAAAGTGAATGGGTTTTACAAGACATTCATGACTTTTACTCTGCTAATGCATGGAAATTGTGTGGCTCAAGTGAAAACATAGGAAATATGAGTGCTGGCTAAAAGTGCTAAGCCTAGGCTAAGTGGGATATCTCAATAGGATTGAAACAAACTTTTGCCACCAACAAGTACAATCATTTAATGAATCAAAGACATAAGAACTGCAACTGTTGTGTAATTAGTGTCTTTGTACCATACCATCTTGTAAACGTATCCATTGAAATGACCAGAAATGGACAAAACTGGCTATAGGGCAGTCATCAAGTACCTGCAACTGCAACTGAAAGGGCTAACTCCAAAACAGATACATGCCGACATGGTATCCACTTTAGGGGATGATGCCCCTGCCTCTTCCACTGTTACCAAGTGGGCTGCAGAATTCAAGTGTGGCAGTGAGGGCCTTGACGATGACCTGTGTCCTGGAAGGGTTTGAACAGCAACCATTCCCAAAAACATCACCTGGGTGCATCACATGGTGATGACTGATCGAACATTGACCACTCAACATATTGCCAGTGTTGTGGGCATCTCTCATGAGAGGGTTGAGCAAATCATCACCAAGGAGTTGAGAATGACAAAAGTTTCTGCAAGATGGGTGCCAAAGCTCTTGACAGCAGATCAGAAACATGTCAGATTCCTGGCTTCCCATGATAATTTATGCCGTTTTAAAGCAGATCCTAATGATTTTTTGGCCCGATTTGTAACCATGGATGCGACATGAATTAATCACTTTGAACCAGAAATCAAAATTCAGTCTAAACAATGGAAGCATCCGGGATCACCCCCCCCCCCCAAGAGCCAAGTTGGTTCCTTCTGATGGAAAGGTGATGGCTTAGGTCTTTTGGGATTCCAAGGTATTCTGCTGATTAATTATCTTGAAAAAGGCCAGACTATCAATGGAAGATATTATGCTGACCTACTGAGACGGTTGCTTGAAGCTATCAAAGCTATGCAACGGGAATGTTCACTGAAGGAGTCCTATTCCACCAAGACAATGCTCCTGTTCACAAATCGGTGTTTGCCATGTCAGTGATCCATGATTGTTGCTTCAAACTCATTGACCATCCCCCTTATTCACCCAATTTAGCCCCGTCAGACTTCCAACCATTTCCCCAAAATGAAAAAGGAACTAGCCAGTCACCATTTTCCTAGAAATGATGACTTCATTTCCGCCGTGAATGACTTTCTCAGGGTGGCTCAAGTAAAGTTCTTCTTGACCGGCATCCAAGCCTTGCAGCATTGTTGGCAAAAGTGTGTAAACCGGAGAGGGGACTATGTAGAGAAATAAATGAAGTCCATTGATTTTGTACAGGTCTTTCACAGCTAGGCTTAGAGCTTTTGAGCCAGCCCTCGTACAGGTACAGGGGTTGGGTCTTTGAGAGAAATCACAAAATTTACGCACATAATTTCATAACTCTAAAAATATACAGGGGCAATCCATAGTTGAGGTATGCATGGGCAATCACAAAATCCACATGCTTTATTCATTAATTTGACAAATGCATGGAGTCTCCATGCCTTTCAACCTTGCATGAAAAACAAGGGCATTAATGTTGAGCAACAATAAATAGTGAGCCTCCTACTGGTGATCAATGGTATCTGTAGCTCTTACAGTATAGAAAATATGCCAGACAAGCATTTTCTATGATGGAACATTGTCCTATTCCAATATCTATGCACACATCAAGTTTGGTATGTGCAAGTATTACATCTACTATGAAGGAAACCTGGCCCGCACAAGCATTTTCTGTGTGGGGTCATACACATGTATCAAAGTGGCCTACTTATGGTATGCTACATAGCCCTATATCAAGAGGTATCCACACATCAATTTACTAACTGTAATAATTCAGTTTGAGTTAAAAATGGAAATGTTCTTACAAATACCAAAATTCAGAAACATATGCAATGCAGAAAAAAATGAAAACAAAAAATTATTTGGGGCACACAACATAAGATGCATTGCAAAAACAGTCAAAGCAAACAATGCATTAGTCTTTCTTAAGACCCTTTCTTAGTTAATTCCTTCTAAAAAATAATGAATATTATTGAAATAAATGGGGGCGATCCTGGACAGGAGTGGAGAAAGGGTCTTTTAACTTTGGCAGGGTTCCAGTCGCATCTGTTTGGCGGCGCTGCGGTGCCGGTGAAAAAACACACCAGCCGGGCAACGGCCACCCGAAACATGCAGGTACACTTTGATAACACGTGTTGCAGCAGGTCTATGGCCGGGCAACTATGTCAGAAGACCATGAACTGCTCTGGCAGCTGTGGTACAGAACTATGGGCAACATCCAACAGAGGAACAAAGTCGAAATTCACATTGCATTATACATTTAATGTACTCAGTTGGGAGACAGCCGATCAGGAAAGGGTCCTCTTTGAGGACATGGGTTGCTGCATGAAATGGTGATGGCCAAGCAAGGCAGGCATACTGTCAGAATGTTGCTTTGAACAGTAGCACAGAAGCTTTGGCAATATGCAACTGAGTAACAAATTTACGTTGCCCAGTAGGCCCATAATAAGAAGCTTGTCAATTGGAATTGGAACAGCTTCTGCTAAGTAGATCACAGAAGATGCAGGTAAACAAAATGTGTTAGAATATATTGACAATAAATATGAAAAGAACATAATTATCTATTTTAGACTACTGTATTCTACATGCAGACTATTGTATTCTACATACTGTATTCTACCATTTCTTAAATATCCATGACCCCTGCACTTCTGTTCTGAAAATAAAACTACCCGCCAAAATTCATCAAAGTATCCACCACTTGGCTGATGATAGAAACAACAAAATAGTTAAGCTGGGGGCTCCAGCTGATGCAGTGTATTCCTTCACAAAGAAAAAGAAAAAAAAAAAAAAAAACGAGTGAACTGTCATCTAGCGAAGACACAATTTAATACTCCGGCGTCTGAGATCACTTATATATGAGCCTCCCTGAAGACTGTATCCCCAAGGCATTTGGCATGGTTTGAAAATGGGGAGCACATATAAACCCTGAGTTCAGCTATGCACATAATCCTAATTTGTAAATTTATATTACTGTGGCCAGAGCTAACAGGAAGACTGTCTTGAAGGTCAAGATCTTAAGATCAATCGAGCCCATATCCTTAGGCTCGAACGGGGACTTGGTCAATGCCCCCAGCACCACGGAGAGGTCCCAGCGAGGCACCACATTGCGCTCTACTGGTCGGTCAGTATAAAAACTTTTGACAAGCCCGCAGAAAAAGGGGTCTGTCCCCAGACTCTGCCCCCTGGTCTTAAGGGTAGCAGCAATGGCCGACTTGTACCCCTCGATGGTGCAAACCTTCAAGTGCCATTCCTCAAACAGACTTAACAAGAAATCTGCGACCTGCTGGACCGTTGTCTCCCAGGGCGATAGTCCTTTAGCAGAGCCCCAGACAGCAAACTTGTTCCAACGAGAGTCATAGATCTTCAAAGAAGACTTACGAAGTTTCCCCACGGGCAACCAGTTCAGCTACTCCCTTTGAGAAGCCTGCTGAAGCAACGCCAGAGGCGATAGTTTCCAGACGTGAAGCCTGAGAAGCTGCGGGTTGTGGTGGAACTTGTTTGAGCCTGGTTGACGGAGCAGACGAGGAAGAAGAGGAAGCTCCAAGCTCAACTCCAGGAGGTCCAAGGATCATTCCCTCTTGGGCCACCAAGGGCCCACAAGACAGACTTCGCACTGCTCCTCCTGAATCTTGCGCAACACTTTCGGCAAGAGTGGGGTTGGAGGAAAGGCATACGCCCACATCCCCTGCCACAAAATTGACATGGCATCTGTGGCCCACGCCAATTTGTCGGGGATGGGGACACAAAGGTGTCGATCTTGCGATTGTCCCTGGTGGCGAAGAGATCGATGTACGGTCGGCCCCAAAGGGCCCAGATCGCTTCCACCACCCTGGGATTCAGAGACCACTCGGTCTGAATCACTTGCGATCGGCGCAAGTGCAGGTCCGCCTTGACACTTAGGCAACCCGAAATGTGCCGTCTTTGGATCCTGACGCCGTACTGATGGCACCAAAGCAAGATCGACTTAGCCAGGGAGAACAGCCTTTTCGACGTGGTACCTCCCTGTTTGTTGATGTACATAACCGCCGTATGGTTGTCGCACATCACCAGGACGTGCTTGTTCTCCACCTGTGACTTGAACTGGAGAAGGGCGCGACGAATCGCCTCCAGTTAGAGCCAGTTGATGGCAAACTGCCTCCACAGAAGAGGCCATTTGCCTGAGGCTGTCACAGAGTCCAAATGGGCTCCCCAGCCCTGAAGGGAGGCGTCGGTAAACAGAGTTACCTCGGCGCTGAATGGCACCAGGGACTGTCCCGGCATCACGTTTGCTCGACGAGACCACCAACTCAGAATTAGCTGATCGTGAGGCTGAATCCAGATACGTTGGGACAAGAGCCTGCTCTGTCGATCCCACTGATTCCGGAAACTGAGCTGGACAGGCCAACGATAAAGCCTCCCCAGGGGAACTTGAGAATCCATGGACATTAGGGTCCCTACCAGACGCATCCACTGACATGCTGATGGGGCGGACGCCCTCCTGAAGATGTTCAAGAGGGAGACAAGTCACCTCCATCTGTCCTCTGACTGGAGACAGATGAAAAGGCCCATCAAAAATTGAATCCCCAGAAAAACAAACTCCCTCGCGGGCGTTAGACTGGACTTCGGGAGATTCATAATGAGACCTAACTTCGCACACAGATTAAAATCGAACTGCGTGTTCCGAAGAAGTTGGCCGTGGTCCTGAGACCGCAGGAGCCAATCGTCCAGATAGATGTGCAGCCGGATCCCTTGCTGGTGCACAAAAGCTGCTACCTCGCTCATGACCTGAGTGAAGACGAGCGGTGCCGGCGCCAGGCCGAACGGGAGAGCACGGAACTGAAACACTCTTCCGTTGACCATGAAACGCAAAAATTTCCGAGAGCACGGAGCTATGGAAATGTGAAAATAAGCGTCCTCCAGGTCTATCGAGGTTGCCCAATCACCCTGTTGCATGCGGCCATGATGGTGGCGGGGGTCTCCATCTTGAATTGCTTTACAACAAGATACTCGTTGAGACGTGACAGGTCGATCACCGGTCTTTGTCCGCCATCCTTTTTTGGCACCAAAACGAGACGGTGGAAAAAGCCTGGAGACGCAACATCCAGCACTGGTTCGATGGCCTGTTTGTCTACCAGCTTTTGCACAGCCTCCTCCAAGAGTGCCCGGTCCGCTTCTACGCGAGGCAGAAACGAGAAGGGGACTCTTGAAAGTGGAGGACTGCCCTTGGCAAAGTCCAGTACGTAGCCGTGACTGACGACATACCTGACAAAAACATCGTCCCTTAATCGATCCCATTGGTCGGCAAACGACACTAGTCGCCCGCCTACCGACCCTCGCCAAGAAGGTGGAGGGGGATCGAAGACCGGTGGGCCCGCAGAGACGTCGGACGACTGGCACGCATCCCTAGGGACGAGTCATCGGTTTCCGGTTGCCCTTAGCACCAGAAGAGACTGACCTCGAAGATTGGCCATCCTTCTTAGTAGCCTTCGGCCTCGGCTTCTGCTGTGGCCTAGGGCCACGCCAGGCTGCGGCAGGCTGACGGGGAAGGGCCGTCCCTTTGGATGACCTCGCACCCCGCAGCAAAGCCTCATCCAGAGACTTTTGCCGCTTCTCCTTGGCCATCTAATCCGCCCTGTCAAGTAGTGGGACCAACCCCTGACCGAACAGACCCGGACCAACAGGATCCAGGGGCAGGTGGTAAGCGGCCTTGCTTACCTCCGCCGGTAGGTTGGCCGGAGAGAGGAGCGCATTACGTCGCAGCAACTTAACATTTGCATCGAGCGTAATGGCCCCACTAAGAATGTGACCCACAGCGCGGCCCCGAGACTGCTCGAGACCCAGCAGGGTCTCTACCAAATGCTTGGTGGAGGCTGGCGCCGAGGGGTCGTCACGCGCCTCCTCCAAATGGCGCATGGCAGAACACCCCGAACAGTCCAGGAAGGAGTCCACAATAGTCATACCCCGTGCATCCTGCTCAAACCGCCAGAGAGATGAGAGAGGCAGGGTTACAAACTCGGACTCCTTGACGGCGCGGTCCAGTAAGGGAACGTCCACCGTCGCAGGGGAGAAGCTATACACAGATCGACTCCTCCGGTACAACTCCAGCCTGGACTTCGGCTTTGCCAGCAACCTACCCAGGGCTAGGCCGTCCCCGGAGGATCCCGTTTCTGGCACGGCTAGACCCAGAGAGTTCTGAGGACAATTCAACGAACTTCCCAGCCACGAAGGTGGAGAAAGGCATCTCTAACTTGGGTGCCGGCTCCACTCCGTCGACCAACATCAGCACTGCCTTTGGCTGTACCAATGTGGGGTGTGGGACAGCCTCCCCGGGAAGGGTATCCGGCATAAAAGCGATGTTTGCCCGAAACACGGACCCCGGCCTGTCTGCCTTAGAGGGAGACCGGTCTGCCTGGTCTACCACCACCTCGGCTGAAGCCGTACACTGAAAAGCTTTCGCCCGCTCGGCGGCCGCAAGAAGTGGTCAAGACTCGGCCTCCTTCCGCTCAGCCGCAAGGTGGGAGAAACGAGCGCCCCCTTCCTCATGCTCAGAATCCTCACTTGGGAAATGCGAGCAATCGAGGTCGAGAATGTCTTCGAACGTGGGACAATCCTCCAGATCGTCCCCCGACGCAAAGAGAAAATCCTCGAGGCGCTCCCCCTCAGTCCTTACCTTGGCGTCCGGGAGAGGTCCCGACACTGTGGAAGCTTCTGCGGCCGGTGCCGGAGTCCCAAAACTGTACTGAGACTGCAGTTCCTCCCACACATGAAGAGTCTCCTCGGGCAAGATGCCCGACAGAAACTCCCCTGTGGGAGGAGGTGACACCGGCCTGCCGGCATGCACTAGGCGAACAGGCCTAGGGGCTGACCGCCTGGTTAATCTCCATTGGGGTGGGAGAAGATGGCCGAGCCTCCAACCCGGACCGATCGACTCCCCCGGTGGGACTAGGTTCTCGGTCATCCGATCCGCAAAAACCACTGTACCACCGTCCGGAGTGGGAATTGCCAAGGGAGAGACCTGCCTTCCTCCGGCAGGCGAAACGCCCGAGCGACAGCTCTGGCGACGTACCTTCCCATCCGGTGACAGAGAGGAGGAGAGGTGCCAATGACGCCTCTTCCTCTTCTTCCTTTTCTTCTTCTCCCTCCTGTGGCGGGAGGTAGGGGAGAAACCGGCCGAGAAGCCAATCGCTCACCCCCCCAAAAGTGACCGTAATAGCCGAGCCCTCACTACCGAGGACTATTTTCTGGTCTGTCACCTGGTCCCCAAGAGACCCGGAAATGCCCGCGGACACCACGAAGGACACCGTGGGGGCCACTGCCCTGACCGCGCTAGCCACCTTAGGCTTAGGTGCAGTCGACTCGGGAGAAGACTCGGCCCCACTTTCACAAGGGGGGCCAGGTAACACTGAGTGGGCGGGGGAAGGAGGAGTGACCACAGGTCCCCCGGAGGAAACCTTACGATCCAACTTGTCCAGCCGTTTGCCGCCCGCAGCGAACAGCGCCTCCACTTTGCCCATAATCACTTGGGTGGTCACCTCCGCCCGCACAGCCGAAGCTTCACCCGGCGGGGCACAGGGAGGAAAGCCTGGAGGAGTAGTACCAACAGGTAGTGATGACAACGTCACCCTATCTCCACCTGAAGACACTACTGACTTCCCCCCCACCTTGGTATTCACTGCCTTAGTGACTACCAAGGTTCCGTCCTTTCGCCAAACTACCGACGAACAACCAGCAGTAGGGCTGACAGGACAGGAGGGACACTTGCCTACAGACCTGCTCACTGTAGCAGAAGGGGATGTGGGGGGAACCCGCGAACGGGACCTCTCTACCACAGTCCACTTAACGTCCCTAGACGGCACCTTTACCATAGGGGCCTCGATTCCAGGACCATCCTTGATTCGTGGCCGATCCTCGATTCGAGGATCAGAGGCCTCGATTCGAGGACCAGCATGAACAAGCTTGTTCATCCTGGCATGCCCACCAATGGACGCCTCGAATCGAGGACCTGCCTCAGTTCAAGGACCAGCTTGCACACAACGTGGCAAGCTGCCAGGTGCCTGGATGGCTGCATCTGCAGCACGTGCCGCGAAGCAAGCCACCGATCCTTTGAGAGACACACTGTCCTCTCGCTGACGTGACTCTGCATGTTGCAGCCTTCATCTGGCCGACCTCAGGTCAGCCCGACGGACTTTCTGCCACTGATAGGGAGTCCAACGTCGACAAACATCGCATGGATTCTCTTCGGTGCAGAACACACCGCTCCTACCCATGCAGGAACGGCATGCAGGATGATCATCCCAAAATGCCATCCTGTGACTCACGACACACGAAGAAGCCACAAAAGTACTGATAACGGTAAGAAAAAAGCGTGAGCTTCCAACAAAACGCGTCCACCAAAGATGGACGCCAGAGTAGGAAACTGATTGCGCATGCTCACTAGGATGCATTACTGACACTAGGGGTGTGGTGACACGCCACAGGGCATCTAGGACAGTCATTGCAGCAGCATGGTACGGCACTGGACCCACGGAAATTTTTTGGGAGCTCTGGCAAAGCACCTAAAGTGCGTGGAGACCAGCTTAAGTGACCTATGGTGCTGTCATGTGTCCTTAATATGTATATTTACCTAGGATTTGTAAAATTTTATAAATGCATTAAAAATCAGAAAATGATAGCAGCACCATGGCAATGTAATATGCACTAACACACATCATGTCAGCAAAGTCTACCAAATTTCAAAGACTTCTGCTGAATAACCTGAGATTAGTTGAGGATACAAGTTCAGCTCCCTCCATAAATATAACATGTATGTTTACCTATCATTTAAAAAAATCAGAAAAAATCGGAAAATGACAGCAGTATTACGTTAATGTAATATGCACTAGCTTAGACCATGCCACTGAAGTATGCCAATTTTCAAAGGGATCCAATGAAAACGAGGGACCAGTTGCAGATACAAGTTCAGTTCCATCCATAAATATGAACATGTATATTTACCTGGGATCTGTAAAATTTAAATGAATCATTAAAAATCAGAAAATGAAAGCAGTGACACGGCAATGTAATATGCACTGGCCCACATCATGCAAGTTAAGTGTGCAAACCTAGAAAGGGATCCAATGAAAAATCCTGGGACTAGTTGCGGATACAAGTTCAGTGTTACGGACGTAAGGACAGGCATTTGGATACCAATATACAGTTCTGCCCGTCTAAAACTTAACAGCCAAACGTGTTTGTGACGTTTGGCTGGTGTTTGGTTTGCATTTGAAAATGTTTGAAAGTGTTTGGCTTGCATTTGAAATTCGTTTGGGAAGCGTTTCAAACACTTTCAGCATTGCGTTTCAAACACTTTGAGTAACGCAAACACTTTCAGCAATGCGTTTCAAACACTTTGAGGAATGCGTTTCTGTCAAAGACATTAAGAATGTTTTGGTACACATGCGTTTCAAACCCTTACAAATGCATTTACAAAGTTTAGGTGTTATATTGTATTTTCCCCTTGTTGCTTAAGTTATAGATATACAAAAATGAATGTTTACATTACTTTTCTTCCTCACACAAGTGTACATAAAATTGTTCATAAGAATATGAGTTGATAAAGATTCCAGTGGGAATTGAAATATAAAAAAAATTGTTCATAAGAATATGAGTTGATAAAGATTCCAGTGGGAATTGAAATATGAAAAAAATTGTTCATAAGAATATGAGTTGATAAAGATTCCAATGGGAATCGAAATATAAAAAAATAAAGAAAAAATATTTAATGTAAAAAAACCCCAAGTGAATGAATGTATTTAAACTAAGATGCGTCTAGAAGGAACGACATACAGATATAAATAAACTTGGAACTCTGTACAAAGTAAAGCTATGAGCCCCGCATGTAGTAAGAAGAAAAATACTTGGTTGGTGTTGTAATGCAGATGCTTTTACGTCCGTCAATTTTGTTTTTCCTTTGTATAAACGTTGTACTGCTTAGGTACAAAAAATGTTTTCCTTTTTTTTAAATTTGATTTTCTTATCTATGCAGCCATTTTAAACAAAGGGATCTCTTATAATAGTTTTAAAAATAGCATTCAGAGAACAGACTACCCTCGGCGCCCACAATATTTTTTTCCTCGCTTCTTTTTTTTTTCTGTTTTTTTTGTTGGAAACTTTACAGGTGTCATAATTAGGTGTACCGGCACAAAAAAATTGGATAATGCCGTGATGAATCCTTCTTGAGATATTACTGTAACAAGACTGTCCCCTTGTGCGCCAATCAGACGGCCTTCAAATGAAAACTTCAAAAGTTTCTTACGTTTAAAACTAATAAGAAGCTAGTTTTCAATAAGAACATGGTCCATTTCATATAATGTATATCTCTGATAAAAATTTGTGAAGCTGCAATGCATCCTTGTTAAGATATGATGATAACATCGTCCCCTAGTGCTCCACTCAGACGGCCTTCAAATAAATACTTTAAAATTTCATAAGCTGCGGTCAGCATTTTTTACGGTAATGTCGTCAGGGTTGTGGCCACTCAGACGGCCTTCAAATAAAGAAATGAAAAGTTTCATCAGAAAAATGTAAAAATAACCAGAGGAGGCTGATTTTCAGTAGTAACCTGGTCCATTATAAGACACATTTCTAATAAAAATTTGGTAAAGTTACGGTGAAAATTCAGATGTCGCAGTAACGTCGACAAGACGGATGGACGACACAGGGGACGACAATATCCTCCCGCACTGTGCGGAGGGTAAAAATGGGAATGAACACTTACCAGGGCGTATGAGACTCCAATGATTATACATGAATAAAGATATGCTCTTTCAAGTTTGATTTTACGTTTTTTTTTTTTTTTGTTTGTTTGTTTTTTTTTTAATAAGTAAACAAAACTGAATAGCTTAAAGATGTAGGTATTGTATGTGTAGAATCACACCCCAGGGCTTACAATGCATGAATTATTTCCTGATTCTCTTATATTTCTCCCCAATGGTTGCACTCATCTGCACGAGTTGTGTATCAATTTTCTTTTCATTTCTTTTTTCTCCCCCCCCCCCATCCTAATGAGACCATTCTGTGCATATGAAATAAGGTAATGCTTACTTTTTAGTCGTGTACCCAGGACTGACTATACCATTTTTGTATTATCAAATAATAGGAGACACTCATATTTAACTGCGATCCTGCTCACTTCCTGTGTTGCCGGGGCAACAGACTGATGCTTCCATCATGATCACGGCAGATTTGTATTATATACTACATAAACATCCATAAATAACACTTTTTCAACCAAAAGAGAGCCCATTTCTAACCATTTCAGGCATCCTTTATGTTTCAAATATATGCTAATACATTTTCTTAAGATTATTGTGTGTTTGTGTTGTTCATTTTGTTGAGAAAGTACTTTTGACCATGCTAAATATATGGATCTGCCCTGATGCAGGTGGCTCCCTCTTTTGCTCAATAGGTGTTAGAGTAGGACCACATTTAGATATGAATACATCCTATAGGTTGTGGCTATTTTTTTTTTTTTTTAAATTTTAGTTAGAAGCGAAGTAATTTTGACCATGCTAAATATATGGATCTGCCCTGATGCAGGTGGCTCCCTCTTTTGCTCAATAGGTGTTAGAGTAGGACCGCATTTAGATGTGAATACATCCTATAGGTTGTGGCTATTTTTTTTTTTTTAAATTTTAGTTAGAAGCGAATTATAAACACTTAATCCTGGCTTTGAGGCCTGCAATGATCCAACCAGCTACACCAATTTTTTGAGGATGGACACCACAACATTCAAGGAGTTACTACCAATATTGCTCCTGGTCCACTTGTTGGTCATCTTGGCTGTACATGTGTTCTGATGAGGATGCTGACCTCATCTCAGAGGGGTGATGGGGTACAACATAACCTGATCTCGGCTGAAAATAGAGCCTAGTCCTATTTTGGTCCGTCCACTTGGATGGTGTTGGAACTCTTATCAGTTCATGTCAGGGCTTATAAAATCCAACTTTAGCTACTTAATCTTATACAATTAAATTGGTGGCAATTGGATGATGAAAATCGTACCATGTATGCCGGGCTTAACAAGGCATGGAACCATTATATTTATTGTATCATTATAATTAAATTGGGGACAAAAATGTTTGAAACACATACACACACACAAAAATAATTTTAAAAAATTAACAAGCTTACCATCATTTGTTTGTATTTGTCCTTCAAGTCTATGGCAGTTCTACTTGGATGGAAATTGTATGTACTAAGAATTTGATTCCAAAATTTACCAAGCTTCAAAACTCCAATTTTTAGATTTTGGATCTCCTGTGCAGTATATGGAACACGAGGTCTCCTTGTCTTCTTGTCACAGCCTGTAGTCACAGTACAGCTACCTGAAGCACTGGAACTTGATGGGGGCGTTACTCTCTGATGCATTACAAAATAGAATTTTGGTGTCAAGAACAAAACTATCTTTAACATGATTTAAAAGACAGAGAGAGAGAGAGAGAGAGAGAGAGAGAGAGAGAGAGAGAGAGAGAGAGAGAGAGAGAGAGAGAGAGAGAGAGAGAGAGAGAGAGAGAGAGAGAGAGAGAGAGAGAGAGAGAGAGAGAGAGAGAGAGAGAGAGAGAGAGAGAGAGAGAGAGAGAGAGAGAGAGAGAGAGAGAGAGAGAGAGAGAGACAGACAGACAGACAGACAGACAGACACAAAACCACTTTGGCCCCACCTTGGCACTTCCAACATTTAAACGTGGTAATTGATAAAAGGTTAAAATTGCACATGCACATTCAATAGGGGGTATTCATAAATAATTGTGGTCATGTGCTGTTCCCTATTCTGCACAGGGAACTTGACAGGAAGGAAGGCAGATTCATACATTCAGCAGGGCAAAATGTGTTTTTGTAATAAGAAACAGCAATCTGAGAAAGCAGAAGCCCAAGAAAAATCATATACATGTTACAATACATAAAAAGCTCCTTAAAATATTCAAATTTATATCATTTATATAAGCTATATCAAACCAGGATACCTGTCCTAAAGCCATTTGAAAGGGTGGGTCAGACCCCCCATTTCTCCTGCCAAGGTTTGACAAGACCAAGACATCAAAGAGTGCCCATCTATCTTGTCTATTAGAATTATGCCATCATTGAGACAAAACTTGGGTCAACTGATTGCCACCCCTGCCTTACTTTGTTTAACTTCTGTTACTCTTAATTGAAAAAGTAAGTTTTTCAAATTCACTTTTCAATCATTTATCCATTGAAGACATATATATATACATTGTATAATGAGTCATGCCACACAGGCATTAAATTCAGTATGAGACACTAGGTACCTTGACAGTTAGAGTCTCTGTGCTGCTGCTGCTGCTAGTAAAGTCATACACATGCTTTCCAGCTTTGCATTCCTCTTCTCTATGTCTATCCCTGCCACTAGCAATCATTTTTTGCAATGACCTCTTCCTCCTGATGCCTCCATAAAATTTGCAAATATTCTGACTTTTGGCTTTGACAATTCCGCTCCTTTCCATTTTCCTGAGCTGTCTATGCAACCCACAAGCATGATGACTAGTTTCTAAAGCAATGTTGAAAGTCCGGCTGTTGAGTAATGGCCCTGCAACTGTGGCTGGAGGCAGACATCCTACAATGATAAAGACAGTAACTCCAACCTGCCTACAGAAATTATTGAACTTGTGCATCCTAAACATTTAACAATAACGCTGATACAAAGAATGACATTTTACATCAAAAGTTAAAGACACTTTTTTTGGTCTTGACAGACAAATCAAAATGAAGTTTTTCAATGTAAAACTATTATTAAGAAACAGTGCTCACCATAGGTCACTTTAGCTGGTCTCCATGCACTTTAGGTGCTTTGCCGATTAAAATTACTGGAGTCCAGTGCCGTCACCCTGCTGCTGCACTCACTGACATCCAGGCACTGTGGCATGGCACAGCTTTCCTAGTGGCCATAATGCATAATAGTGAGCATGTGCAAATCAGTTTCCTACACAGTGTAGGAGGTAACAAAAAGCAGAGATGGTTGGGTAGCACTTCTAGTGACCTATGGTGAGTACTGTCTCTCAATAATGGTTTTACGTTGAAAAACTTTATATTAACGACACAGCACAACACCATATGCCCCTTATGCTGATGTAACATCAGACTGGAGGTGGGAGGAACCTCCAAAGATTCTAGCCCAAAACTCTGCACCTGATAGCCACAGACCAGAAAACCATCCTGGACCCCTGGTGCCCCCTTTCCAACTTCGTTGAATCAGAGAGGGTGGGCAAGACACACCCTAAAACTGGTTGGAAACGGCTGTCAGGAGGCACTTGAGTGCCAGCAACTGCGCCTCCACTTCAACCAAGTCCCTTAGATAGAAGGACGTAAAGGTATTATGGGAGCGTCATCTAAGGGCAGCCTTAATATTCCCTACTGACGTGTTGCATAACATGTCCTAGGAGGCAGAGAACGCTCTAGTCTCATGAGCCTGAAGACATGCAAGCTCTTCATCCTTTCCTGCCACCTGGTAGGCCAAGGAAATCATTTTCCTTATCCATCCTGAGATGGTATTAGTTGGTGACAGAGTTCTGGACTCTGCCTAAGAAGGAGAAACAAAGGTTTCTGCTCAGCTCAATGAGGATCAGTCCCATTCAAATAGAACCGGAGCGCTCTGAGACAAAGGGCCCGATCTCGCTCAAACCTGGACACTGGCGCCCAGAGTGACTTAACTCAAAAAACTGTCAAGGCGGTTAAAGGGTCACTTGCTACTTGTGTCTGAGACATAAATCTCACACAAGGCCTCAGAAAGACATCAGCAGACAACCTGATGAGGGATTTATCAAAGACGTGTATTTTCTGTGCCTAGCATCTGTGGCCAGAGCTAACAGATAGACTGTCTTGAAGGTAAGGATCTTAAGGTTGATGAAACCCATATGTTAAGGTTCGAACGGAGGCTTGGTAAGTGCCCCAGTAACCATGGAGAGGCCCAGCGAGGCACAAGATTGCGTTTCACCAGATGATCCATATAGGAGCTGTTTACAAGTCCGGAGAGGAAAGGGTCCATCCCTAAACTCTGCCCCCTGGTCTTAGGGGTAGCCGCAATGGCTGACTTGTATCCCTCGATGGTGTAAACCTTCAAGTACCCCTAATCAAACAGACTTAAAAAAAAAGTCTGCAATCTGCTGGACTGAAGCGCCCCAAAGTGAAAAGTCCTTAGCAGTGCACCAAGATGCAAACTTGCTCCATTGTACGTCATAAACCTTCAAAGAAGACTTACCCAGCTTTTTACGGACAACGCGTTCAACCACTCCCTTCAACAGGGTGAAGTAACGCCTTTGGCGATAGTTGCCAGATGTAAAGTCTGAGTAACTGTGGGTTGCGGTGGAACTTGTTTGGGCCTGTTTGCCGGAGCAGTTGAGGGAGAAGAGGCAGTGCCCAAGGTGGCTCTACACTGAACTCCAGAAGGTCCAAGGGCCATTCCCTCTTGGGCCTCCAAAGGCCCCCAAGATGGACATCGCACTGTTCCTCACAAATCTTGTGCCGAAGTTTCTGCAAGAGTGAGGTAAGAGGAAAGGCATATGCTAACATCCCCTGCCACAAAATCAACATGGCGTCCTTTGCCCCCAAAACCTCGTCAAGGAATGGTAACACAAAGGTGTCGATCTGTTGGCAAAAAAGATCTATGTGCGGTCGACCCCCAAGGGACTAGATCACTTCCATTAACTTGGGGTTCAGAGACAATTTGGTCTATATCACTTGGGAGCAGCATGAAAGCAGGTCTTCCTTGATGTTCAGGCAACCCAAATAGTGCCGACAGTCGATCCTAACGCCCTACTGACAGCACCAGCACTTTGTCAAAGAGAACAACCTTTTCGACCTGGTACCTCCCTGTTTGTTGATGTACACAACCAATGCACGATTGTTGCACATCAACAGGAAGTGCTTGTTCTCCAGCTGTGACAACTGGACAAGGGCCCAATGAATCGCCTCCAGTTCTAGCCAATTAATGGCAAACTACCTGCACTGAGGAGGTGATTCGCCTGAGGCTGTCAAAGAGTCCAAATGTGCTCCCCAGCCCTGCAGGGAGACATTGGGGACCAAAGTCACTTTGCCCTTGAACGGAACCGGGAACTGCCCCAGCATAATGTTCACACAGTGAGACCACCAACACAGAATCAGCCAATCGCAAGGATCGATCGCGAAACACTGAGACATGAGAAGGCTCTTTTGATCCCAGGAATCGTGGAATCTGAGCTGGATAGACCAACAATGAAGCCTTCCCAGAGGGACCTGAGAGTCCATGGATGTCAGTGTCCTGATCAAGCACATCCACTGACACACCGTCAGAGCAGCCACCCTCCTGAACTGTTTCAAGAGGAAAAGAGTTGATTTCACCTGTCCTCTGAAGGCCAACAGATGAAAGGAACTGCCAGAAATTGAATCCCTCGCGGGAGTTAGGCTGGACTTTGGGACATTTACAATTAGGCCTAACTTCACACACATATCCAACATGAACTGTGTGTCCTCGAGAAGGCCCTCCTCCTGAGACTGCAAGAGCCAATCGTCCAGATCAATGTACCACCAGACGCCAGGCTGAACAGGAGAGGGCGGAACTGATAAACTCGACCACAAAGCGCAGAAATTTACAAGACGGCTTGGCCAAAGAAACTTGGTATAGGGTGCATAGCAACAATACCAACAGGAAAACCAGAAGTCTATGACTGAAATGAAAAACTGCGACACCTTATATTCATGTATATGGACTCCCTCCCAACCGGTTTCGGCATTGTTATGCCTTCATCAGGGGAGGACGGGAGTCAAATATTTTAATGAAATTGTTGCTTAAGTGTACATATTTCTGGTTGCGTCTGACTTCCGGTTTGTAACCGGAAGGGACGTCACAATCAGTATCATTGTCATATTGAAAATATCGTGTATTAATAAAAGTTATATGAAATAAATGTAGTACTTGCGTTGTTTTCTTACTTGTTTGATAATAAATGTCCATATAGCTTCTAGTATTTTATGACGATCTTTTTAAACAGATATGTCAAACGATCCTTGAAAAAATTATCATGGAATGTCTAGTGTCAGTTCAGTGATGTTGATGAAGTACGTAATAGTAAAATATTATTATGCAGAATTGCTGGTATTAAAAGAAATATAGTTTTTTTAGTGGAGCTGCCTCAGGTATTCCGGGATGGGATCATAGTAGATCTGTACTTCTGTAGTGTCTTTATCTGCCGGGCATATCTTCTTCATCATCCTGGGATTCTGCGGGAGAAGGCAAGCAGATTTGCATCTATTGTATTTCCTATAAAATTGTTCTTCGGGGATGTCATTTTTAGGCAAAAATTTGATACGATTGTTCGTCTTGTTTGGGATAAAATTCTCATGTTCTTTTAAAAAGAAACTTGGAAATATGCATCTTTCAGGTCTATTGAGGCTGCCCAATCGCTTTGCCACATCGCTGCCATAATGGTGGCCTGGGTCTCCATCTGGAAGTGCTGCACTATGAGACCAGAGTTGCGACGCGACAAGTCGTTTACCGGTCTTTGTCCGCTGTTTCTTTCTTTCGTCATAAACATCGTAAGACATGGCTATATGCTGTCCTTTGGTGAAGACAGGCCTCCTTTCAGCTGCCAGCCCTTGTGGTTCGCACCACCTGCCGCTGAACCCAAAGCATCTGCATTACTGAAGGCGGTTCAGATGCTTCAGAGCAAGTGTGTCATAGAGCCGGTGGAGACTCAAGGTTATCCTGGCTTTTACCATCTCCTCTACCTGGTCCCCAAGCGGGATGGAGAATGGTGCCTGATGATAGACCTGTTGATGCTGAACACTTTCCTGGTAGTCAAGTCTTTCAAGAGGGAGACCCCCCCAGTCGGTGGCAGTGGCCCTGCAGCCCAGGAAGTGGAAGACGTCCCTGGATCTCCAGAACGTCTTCCTCCATGTGCCAATTGTGGAGATTTCATGCAAGTTTCTGCAGTTTGCATTCTTGGGCCAAGTTTACCAGTTCAAGGTGCTCCCATTCAGCCTTGCCCCGGCACCGCTGATGTTTACCCGGTTCGCGCAGTCAGTTGCTGCTCCCCTTCACCTGTTTGCCATCTGCATTCATGTGTACCTGGACGATTAGCTTATGTGCGCTTTGGCGCCTGGATTTGCAGCATCATATACACACCCTTCTGTAACTTTGGCAACACTTTGGCCTGATAGTGATTCGAAGCTAGTCCAGTCTTTGGCTGGAGCAGACTTTGTCTATCTTGGCATCCAGTTCACCCTGGTTGCCTACATCTGTCGCCCCTCAGAAGACAGGTGGGAGAGAGTTCAGTTCCTGCTCAGAATCTTTCTGACTTGCGCAGTTTGCTAGGGGCAACAATGGCAAGCCCTGTTGGGCTCTCTCTCCTTGATGGACTCCCAGGTCCCACTTGGTCGCCTTCACTGTCACCGCTTGCAGCACGCTCTGTGGGGCAGATGGGCGATGGACCAGGGCTATCAATCCTGGTGCCGGTCCTCCCCGAGGAACATCCGCTCCTTCTTTGGTGGACTGTTTGGGAGAATGTCATGTTGGGAGAGACACTGACTCCTTTTCAGGCCCAGCTTACCATCTACAGGGACTCTTCTCGGTCTTGATGGGGCGACCATGTGGACAGCCAGACAGCACTGGGCTATCGGCCACACTGGGCTATCGGCCAGCATCCTCCTTGTCTCACCACATAAACTGGTTGGAACTGGAGGCAATACGCTTGGCACTCCTCCACTTCCAGGACCCAGTTGACCACAAACATGTCCTCATAATGTACAACAAAAGGGCGGTGGTGACTTACCTCAACTGGCAAGGCAAAATGCGATCCCACAAGCTGATGGAGCTAGCCCTACACACCACTCCATGGTGCTCCAAACATGACATCCGCCCGCACAAGAGGCATGTCCAAGGACATCAAAATGTCCCGGCTGACCGACTCTCAAGAAGAGGTCAGGCGGTAGGGACGGAGTGGTGGCTCCACCCACAGATCATTCAGGCCATGTGCGCCAAATGGGCCACTCCACATGTGGACCTGTTCACAACTCGCCAGAATGCGAAAGTGCCGGTGCACCGTCTCGCCTGTCCTGGAGTCCCAGGCCCTGGTGGTGGACGCTCAATCCATGGGCTTGAGCAATATTTGGGCTAAGCATTTCGACCTCTGCAGATCCTTCCACGGGTGCTGCGCAAGGTTTGGTCGCATGTCTGCAGTTTGATCCTGGTCCCCCCCCCCCCCCCCCCCGGCAGCCACTGGTCAGTTGGTTGGTAGACCTCTTGGAATTCAGGGTTGAGCCTTTGCTTTGTTTACCAGCATGGAAAACACTTCTGGTGCAACCGCGGATGAGCGTGTTCCACAGGAACCCTCAAGCGCTTAACCTCCACTCTTGGCAGTTCACAACACACCTGCAAAAGAGGTTTCTTGGAATTGGTTGCAAATATTGTTATTGTCAGAGGCAGGCTTTGATCTTCTTGGAACGTGTTTTCTGACTGGTGTGCCAGTAATGGAATGCACCCTTGGTCTCCACACATTGGAGACATTGCCGACTTCCTGCTTTATCAGCGGGACATCCTTTGCAAGAGCTTGAGGTCAGTGGAGGGTTTCCAATCAGCCATCTCCTCAACTCTTGTTAATGTCCTCGACATTCACATTGGGAGGGATCTTTATCTGTCAGTATCGTGTCCTTCCACACTGAAAGGCCAGCAGCCAGGCAGGTCCTACCCCGTTGGGACCTTCCGCTGGTTTTAGTCATATTGATGAAGTAGCCTTCTGGGTGCCTTGAGGACCCCAGACGGGTGGACTTCAAGTGTGGAGGTGGAAAACTTGCTTTCTTTTAACACTCCCTTTAGGGGCTCAAAGAAGGGAGATCCACACTCTCACTCATGATGGACTCCAACGGTCACTCGATCACTCCCAGGTGATACTGAGGCCTCACTTGGACTTCCTTGCAAAGAACAAAGTAGCTCAAGATCCCGTTAAGGCCTTCAAGGGTTTCACCCTCCGTGCTATGGATACTGCCCTTTCCCCAGAGGAAAGAGCTCTGTGTCCCATGTTAGCCATCCGCTGGTACCTTTCACACACAGATGAACACAGGGGACAGAGATCTGCTCTCTTCCTACCCCTCCGGCAGCCTTCATACTAAGCAAGTTTGCAGAATCATGATTTCTTCATGGATTAAGCAGATGATCCTTAAGGTCTGTGAGACCACCCTAGAAAGGCCTGGTGCCTCACAGCTTGTCTCAGCCAGAACTCAAGAGGTGCAAGCCCTTAATGTCTCCTGGCACACCCTGTGAAATGTCAGAGTTGTCGACATTCTGCGGGCCGGCTGATGGCAATCATCTACCACTTTCCCCGAGCTGTACTTACGAGACACGATAGTGCTAGAGGAGGGCATGTACACCTTTGTGGGCATCACAGGCTCCTTTGCTTAGGTTCTGATACTGCTCAGTTAGGCTTTCTGGATCCCATCAGAGTAGCCACCAGCTATACAATCTTTTGGTGCTCTTGTGGTTTTGATATGAGGCAGTCTATAGGTTGGCACACTTCTCAGTGGGCCTAAGGTTTTTTGGTAAATTGACCTTATCTCCAACTTGTATGAGGCAGTTTGTCCAACTGTCCTGGCCTTAGCCACTTGACCCAGGAGTTCACTGCCCTATGGAACCACATAGCAGACCCCGGCGCCCGCCAGTTTCGCGACTTAAATCTCCAAGTCCAATGGAGCTGAAACAGACAGCATCTACTCATGGGGCGGACAGCTATGACTTTCGGGGGGTTTAGTGCGGTCCTGTGCTGGACAGTAAGGCGGGTGTCAGGCCATGACCTGATTCAGCCTCAAGTACATGTACATCTGAGGTTTTCCCTTCAGACTTCGCCTCCTCACACAGACTGATGGTTTCCCCTAAGCTGTGGGTCCCAGCAGTCATGTCAGTAACGTTACACCCTCCACCTTTGCATCTGTATATTGCAAATGGTGGTCAAGAGGTAATGTTACATAACTAATGCATGAAATTTTTAGTAATTTCGGTTTTGGTAAGTATACTTACCTCTCAACCACCAGAGAAGCCCATTTGACCACCCCGCTTTCTCTTTCAGCTGACATCAGCTGACCACACTTCAAAAAAGGAAGGATGAGACGGGGAGCATGCGCACCGGGAATCACCACAGGATCCATAGGAACCGAGAGGTGGCGCCACGGGACTGTCAGGTTTTCGGAATCAAGTGACTGAACTCAACTCAACTTCTTGGGCATACTGCCCAGACACAGAGGCCTTGGCAAATTGTGGTCGAGAGGTAAGTATACTTACTAATACCAAAATAACTAAAAAGTTCATATTTTAACATTGTTTGAATGGGAATTATATCCAAGAAAGTGAAATCAAAACTCCAGCGAAATGTCAAAAATACAAAAAGTGTAAAAGTTTATACACATGAAAATAAAGCAATTTATAGTATTGCATAAAAATACACAGATAGTAAGTGTGTATTTTTTATGCAATACTATAAATTGCTGCCTAATTACAAAAAAGTATCCAATTTAACTTTAAAAAAATATAAATTTTCAGAAAAAAAGTGTAAACAAGAGGGCTGTGTGAACAGCCCAAGCCTCAGCTGATCTTGACATTCATCACACTTGCAGCTCTATGAACTTGGGAAAGGATCAAGGACACCATGTTCTGAGTAAGTCTGACCTTTATAGAAGAACACCTACATGTGCAACATCAAAGTTCAAGTAATTCTCAAGTTATAATGAAGAGTAAAATTCATGTATGTTGCACTGTGACCCCACAAACGAGGTCAAGGTCATTCATTTACTGTCTCAGCATGACCTTCATACAGAATAATTAACATGTGCAGCTAACTCAAAACAAATCTCAAGTCATAAAGTAAACAGTAAATTTCGTGTCATTTGTCCTGTGAATTAGCATTAGAATGCCCATTGATAATAATGAATTGGAAAGCTGCATTGAACAATAAGTTCCCGAATTGAAAATCCTTAAAAATCAGGAATCCAAAGCAGTGCCACCTAGTAAACAACTGTTTGACCCTTCCACAACAACATATCCATCACATTTCAGCTTAATCTGAGAGACGGTTCTGAGAACAAGTGAAAAATAGCAAAACCATACAAAATTTCATTAAAAAAAATTGTAGCGCCACCTGGTGAACAAATTGGGAACTAGGTGTCCCCGGGAGTGTCTATGTACGATATCAAAGGAATTGGGTGAGCGGTTTCAGACGAGGAGAAGTTTTAAGGTTTGCCCCAAAAAAGAACAAAAAAATTCATAAAAAATCCAAAAATCAATAGAGTGTGACCATTTGAACAAACTTGGTAGAGATCCACCCAAGGCACATCCCCCCCCCCCCCCCCAAGTTTGAAGTAAATCTGGCCAAATATTATTTAAGTTATGACCATTACAAGAAATTCCCATGTTAAACTTTCCTATTAAAACTTTTGTAGCGATTTTTGGAAAAAAAAATTATAAAAAAATCCAAAATTCATTGGAACATGACCATTGGAGCAAACCTGGTAGACAGCCACCCAAGGTACATCCCCACCAAGTTTGAAGTAAATCTGGATGACAGTTTTGGAGAAGAAGTCGAAAATGTAAATTAGCATTAGAATGCCCATTGACTTACATGGTAATCAATAGGAAAGGTGCATTTACCGCAAAGGAGCCGAATTGAAAAAATCATTTAAAATCAGGAATCCCAGCATTCCCACATAGTGAACAACTGTGTTTGGCCCTTCCATAAGGAACATATCCACCATGTTTCAGCTTAATCTGAGTGACAGTTCTGGAGAAGAAGTCGAAAATAGCTATAACACACAAAAATTCATAAAAAAAAAAAAACTGCAGCGCCTCCTGGTGACCAAATTAACAGCAAGGAGTCCCTAGGTGTCTTCCTGTCTGATATCAAAGCAATTGGGTAAGCGGTTTTAGAGCAGAAGATTTTTTAAGATTTGTCAAAAAAAAAAAAATCATTAAAAATCCCAAAATCACTGGAGCATGAACATTTGAAGAAAACTGGTACAAACCCACCAAAGGTACATTGCCAAGTTGTTTGAAGTTAATCTGGATGACATTTTTGGAGAAGAAGTCGAAAATGCGAATTAGCATTAGAATGCCCATTGACTTCCATAGTAATCAATAGGAAAGCGGCATTGACCGATAAGTACCCCAATTGAAAAAATCGTTAAAAATCAGGAATCTGCAGCATTCCCACATAATGAACAACTTTGTTTGACCCTTCTACAAAGAACATATCCACCATGTTTCTGAGTGGCAGTTCTGGAGAAGTCGAAAATAGCTATAATACACAAAAATTCATAAAAAATTTGAAAAAAATTGCAGCGCCACCTGGTGAACAAATTCAGAACTAAGAGTCCCAGGGAGTGTTCCTGTGTGATATCAAAGCAATTGGATGAGCGGTTTCGGAGAAGAAGGTTTTTTAAGATTTGCCCACAAAAGAACAAAAAAATTCATTAAAAATCCAAAAATCACTGGACCGTGACCATTTGGACAAACTTGGTAGAGACCCACCCAAGGCACATCTCCACCAAGTTTGAAGTGGATCTGGCTGATGGTTTTTGAGAAGAAGTCGAAAATGTGAATTGTGGACAGACGGACGACGGACGGACGACGGACTGACGACGGACCCTCACAAAACCTCAGCTGACTGACAAGTCAGCTGAGGTAAAAAGTATAAATCTGAAGCAACTCATGGGTATTGCAGCAAAATTATACTGTAACAAGAGAGCTGTGTGAACAGCCCATGCTCAGTTGACCTATTCATCACATTTGTGGCTCTGTAAAACTTGGGATAGGATCAAGATCACCCATGTATTGAGTACGTCTGACTTATATGGAAGAACACTAACATGTGCAACATCAAAGTCTCAGTTCAAGTACTTCTCAAGTTATAGCACTGAAGCGTAAAATAAATGTACGTTGCTCTGTGACCTCAGAAATGAGATCAAGGTCACTCGTACTGTCTGAGCATGACCTTCATAGAGAAACATTAACATGTGCAACATCAAGGTCCTAGCTAACTCAAAATAGATCTTAAGTTATCAAGTGCACAGTAAATTTCATATCAGTTGTCCAGTGCCCTTGGGTCACTCATGTAGTCTGAGTGTGGCCCTCAAAGAGGGTATCCCATGACCCTGTAAAACATGAAAGTAGAACAACTAGTTCTCAAGTTATCATCTGAAGAGCTAAATAAACTTAAGTGACCCTGTGACCTTGACAATGAAGTCAAGGTCACCCATGTACTGTGAACTTTGACTGTCATGCCCTCAAGTCTTCCTATACAATTTTGAAGTGTTCCTATGCAATTTTGAATCAATTTGCCAAGTGGTTTTGGAGGTTAAAATTAATCAAAAACTCATAAAAAATCCAAAAATCACTGGAGCATGACAATTGAATTCATGAACTTAGCCGAGACCTACCCAGGGTACATCCCCACCGAGTTTGAAGTGAATCTGATGAGTGGTTTTGGAGAAAAAAGTCCAAAATGTGAATTACCATGCAATCCCCATTCACTTACATAGTAATCAATAGCACTGTATGCATTAACCGATAATTAAGTACCCGAATAGAAAAATTCATTAAAAATCAGGGATTCATAGTGTGAAGTTCTCACACGAAGATGGTCGCTTTTAAAACTTGAAAAGTTTATTAATTCCACGCTCCATATATAATGTATCAATTACAATTCCTGTTCGTTCCCAAGGCATAATATTGCTTGGGTGACGAAACTCACAGCCAGCCTCTTTTGACAACATAATTTCAACAAGGCAGATTTTTCTTACCACTATATCTATATAAATTGTATATAAAATAGACCTTGCATGCTTCACACATTTGTTATGTGCATGATTTGCATATAATTTGGAAATTTTCATTGGCCGAAAGTTCTGAGATTTTAACGCTGACCTTCCCCTTGTACCTTTTGATTGTTGCATCATTTAGGTCATCCTATTTTCTGGTCAACATTACTGTGCCAGACTCTAGGATAGACAACACTATCACTAAAGTTTCAAATGATGACACTGTGCTCTTACCCGAGATCACATCATTATTAAATAACAGTGGACTTGGCTTGATGAGACTCAAGATGCACACAGATGGCCCAAGCATAAGCAGCAGGGTTTTCCCCAAAGCCCTATAGCCCTAGAATTCTAGGGCTTTACATCTAAATTTAGGGCTTTGAAATCATTATCCCCATTATATTGAATAGGAGTGTAGGGCTTTAATTTTTCTATTGTTGCTATTTTTAGCAATCCCAATACTCTTTAAGAAAATCCTAGGGAAAACCCTGAAGCAGTCAGTTCTAAATGTCCCAATGCATAAGACTTTAAGACTGGTGCCAAAGGTTGCAGGTTCGAGTCCCACTCGTTCCGAACATAAAATTTATACTTGTTCTAGAACACCTCAAATCACTGTAAAAATTATTAATCACTGGAAAATTAAAAAGACTTTTTAAAAAAATCTTTACTATACCATCGCCACCTTGTGAACACCTTTGTTTGGCCCTTCTAAAAGGAACATTTCCACCACGTTCCAGCATAATCTGAGTGACGGTTTTGGAGAAGTCGAAAATAGCAAAAACACACTTTTTGCATAAAAAAAATTTTGAAAAATCACAGCACCACCGTAAGGTCTAAGGGTCCCCAGAAGTCTCCCTAAGCAATTTCAAAGCAATTGGCTAAGCGGTTTTGGAGAAGATTTTTTTTTTTTAAAGATTTGCCCCCCCCCCCCAAAAAAACCCAAAAAAGTTCATGAAAAATAAAAAAATCAATGGACCGTCACCATTTGTACAAACTTGGTAGGGACCCAGGTACATTTCCACTAAGTTTGAGGTAAATGTGGCCAGTGGCTTTGGAGAAGAAGTCGAAAATGTGAATTGTTGACACCGACAGACGGACGATGGATGCCTAGCCACCACATAAGCTCAGCTGACTGACAAGTCAGCTGAGCTAAAAAACCCATAGTTGCTTGTAATGAACAAAGAACAGATTTCAATGCTGAGTTGTACCACTTAGAGTGCATTTTGGCTGTGTCTGATGGGAACAAAAACCTTGGCTATGCATCTGGTATCTCTGTACCATGGTCCAGATCCTCATGATATGACTGACACCAAAACATGCAAGGTTTCCGTTAACCCCCAAATGGGGGTATATTACCCTTTCATATCATGAAATACCCCCCCCCCCCAGCAAAATTCAAAGGATCCCAACTTCCTATATTTTCTTTGTTAATTTTGCAAAGAAAAGCAAAAAATTTGACTCTCTTTCAGGTTGGGACCCTTTGAAATAATTCCCAACAGAAACACTGACATGGACCCATGGTTGTCACTCAGCGGGAAGATGGTTCATCGTTCTTGTTAACTAGACACTCAGAAAGGCTGTGAGAATGCTTAAAACACTATCCCTTAAGTTCTAACTGAATTCCAATTATAAGTTCAAAAACTTGTCCAAAAAAGTATAAAAAAGTATTTCAGGGGAAAAAAGTATAAGTAAAGTCTAAAAAAGTAAAACAGTGAAAATAAACCATCATTCTTTTAACAAAAGTATAAAGTGGCAGCACAATTGCAAGTTTTAAAGAGGCATCCAAAATTTTTAAAAATGGTTGTTACTATATGTTGAAATAAATCATACAGAATGTTAAACAACTGGAAAGTTTTATTTAAAAGTGCAGGCCACTTAAAGCTTCTTTGCACTGGATTAACAGGTCACAGTGATTTTTCAATAGTAACTTGGCTGCCTGAGAAAACAAAACATAAATGAATTCAATTTTTAAGGAAAAGAAATTCCTGGAAACCCATATTATCACACCCTCTATCATATATTACATTACAAGGAAAATTACATTGTATCTCAACCCTTATACTCCTGTCGTTACCTAGATTTCCCCGTATAAATTATGTATTCGTTTCATTGAAAATGTTGAAGTCACATCAGACATCTACTGGTTGAACTACAAGACCAATCAGAAAGTTTGCAGCACAATTTTTAGGATTTCACATTCATGTACCTGGACACTTGTTTCCTTTGTTGCTTTGTCTTTTTCTGTTTGATGATGCGGTCTGAGACATCATTTTGCAATGTTGCAATTCCTCAAATGCTGCAAATATATTTTAAAACATGTATCATGTCCGCCTCTGATCCAACCTGAGAAAATAAAATCTATCATAACTTCATATGGTTCACTGATACATTTATATCATTATTTAACTGTTTAATATTGTTTTGCAATACAGCAGTGCAGCCAGTATACCAAAAAAGACCAGAATTGGGTGTTGTATTTTTTAACTTTGCTTCCTGTACATTTTGCTTCCTTCATGTTTTTCTGTATACAATTGCAATGTACTTGCTCGTCATAACATTTTGATGTGACAACAATGAACATCAATATATTATTACATGTATGAGTCTTGCATACATATAATGGATTAGGCTGAAAATACTATTATAAAGAATACCAAATTATAAGTAGGAACACAACGTCTCAAAGTGTGTAATTTTGTTCACAAACTGACTTTTAACTGCAGTTTTTCACAAGTTTATTTTGCTAATGACACAAAATTGAAAATTAATGCATAAACCGCATTTTAACAAATTGGGTAACATGATTAAGACTGGCTAGTATAACACTAGCCAGTAAAAGCTTTCATGAAATTTCTGCAATGAAAAATAGAAAAGGTCAATTCCACTGTGGCTTATGGGACATTTGATCAATATTTTCCAAATTTGATTCAAGTTTCCACAAATATAAACAAGAATATAATGTTATGGCACATCACATCATATAAGGGTATCCACCTAGCTGCCAAAATGAAAACAGGTTTTTTAGTAAATTTGAATCCTGGTTGAGGGAGATCATCTAGAATCCTATCACAACTTTTGGTATATTTTTGGATACCCTTTTTGACATTGTGTTTAAAAGTTGTGATTACTATCTTAGTTTGAGTGATATACTACCAGGTTTCAGTCTATTTATTGGCTATCAACTTTAACTCTGCATTACTACCAGTTTTAAGAGAAGTGCATCCTTCCATCTCTAATTCTATCAATTTTCCATTGTGACTGATGGGACAAAAACAGTGTGACTGATGGGATGCTATGCCATGGAAACTATTACAAGTCTTTCTGTTCCACGTTATTGTAATTTACTTCAAAAAATGGTACAAAAATGAAATAGACACTTTTTGGAGCACTTGAAATTATATTTCGCATTATTCATTTTCATTCCATTCTTAAGTGGTTGCCTATTGATCAAACATAGTAAGAATTAAGTAATATGAATAACCAGACACTCTCATGCTACATACATTTCCCTTTGACCCAGGTATTTATGCTGAGATCAACTTTTATCTTCAGTCACATGTGCCACTTAAAGCAGATTTGCATTGGGCCCTTGTGAGTGATGTGATATAAGGAATCAAGATGTACAGACAAGGCTCTTTGGGCAGACACCACTTGCTTTTGTCCCATCAGTCACAGTGGATAGCTTGGTAGTGTTACAAAAAGAGTGAGACATTTATCTCAAACCTGGTATGATGGCAGATAGCCCAGAGAATAAATAGAAGGGAAAACCAAACAGTATTGTGGTACCTAGCTAATTTAGTTAAGATCAGACATGTACAGGTCCTACCTCTAACTTAGCAAATTGTCACAATGTAGTTTGTCTAGAGAGGTGCTCAGGGGTCATGAAAAAGTTAGACATCATTTGTTTTCTTTAAAAGTATCATAGTATTGAAGGAAAAAGTTAAATAAGATTATTTTGTGGGTTTTTTAAGTTATAAGGTAGCCCAAAAGTGAAAATACAATATCTCAGGACTGGAAAGAGCTATCTTATGTATGAGTTTGTAGTCAACTTAATTTGAAAAAATTATGAAAATACAATTTGCAGTGGAACCGACCAAAATTTAAAAAATCAACAAAAACAAACCTAGAATAACTACATTCACAGTATATTATATTTAAATTTTCAAATTGCCCAATATTTCAAACTCACCATCAATCCCTTCCGAGTCATCCTGCCCAGAAAATGAATTTTCTTGGGTCCAAGACATTTTATTAAATCTATGACTCCTCCTTCCTGAATAAACTGTGTGACTGCTTGTCACTGTACTACATGGGGATGACACACATGATCCTCTGGCACACGTTAATGAACTTGTATTTTGCGAAGACATGAAAGACTTTGGAGAACTTTGACTGATTTCTTCCCTCACACAGCTTTGTAAGGCACCCAGTCCATGATGTGTACTCTGGGAGACATCCACACCCTCCTTGGTGGACACTTTCAGCAAAACTAGATCAAATTCTGATGCAACAGATGGACTACGTGGGATTCTTGAACAACCATGAGATGTGGCTTGAAGTGGGGTACCTGGGCAAACTGGCGGAAGATACTGTAATGGATATGACCTTGGTGTTCCTGATTGTGAAGAATGAAGCCATCTCATGCAGTCCTTTGAAAATGCCTGGCTATTATTGCCTGTGGCACTAACAGAGTTACAACCCTCATACAGTTTAGATGCTTGTCTTCTCACTGATGTTCTAGTCCTGCTCCTTTTTGGCACACTTACAGGCTTTGCAAATTTGTTTTCTGAAATATTATGTTCTAAAGGTTGACTAACTTTACAATCAGTGATATTTGTATTGTGCCTTGTACTTGCAAACTCCCCATCACCATGACATGGAGTCACTGTCATATTTTTGTAAGTATGCACCTTGTCATTGCTGAATCCACTTTTGTTGTCAAAATTATCCTGTCTGGGTGTCATTGTACTACACTCAGTTTTACTACCTGCCAAAAGGGAAATTGCAGCTGCAAGGTGCTGCACAACATCGGTTGGTGGTGATTTATGTACTGGTTGTGACTCAAGTGATTTTTCTGAACTTGGAATGACTACAGCAGACAAACCATTGCCATCTCCTGGATGTTGATGGGGAGTTTCCTGGCAGGAGGAACAGGTTTTCTTGCTGCAGATTTTGTTAGGATCTGCTATCATTTGGTCAGAACTGAGCAATTTGTTGTGCACTACGGAATCTTCAACATCGAGAACTCTTGCATGTTTGGGAAAATTATTTTGCACATCTTCCTTGTAAATTACTTGATCACAAAGTTCTCCAGTTTCCTTTTCTGGTGAAAAATGGCATGGATCTCTTGCAAGCAACTCTTCAAGCCGTTTTAACCTTTGTTCAATATCTTTCACCTCAGCTTCTTTTTGTTTCCTTTGTTCATTGAGCTCCCCCTTTTGCAACTGCACAGCACAAACCTGCGTGAAATAATTTGGAAAAAGATTAATATTTTTTTAAAGAAAGGCAGTTTTTGCACAGTATTAGAAGATAGTTCACTACATAATTATTCACTCAGGAATTCTTTGGACTGGTTGGGTAACTCTAGATACACAGAAAAGGAAAACTGATATCCGCTTCCAAGAAATTGTATGTGCTTTGGATGTTTAGAATTCAATTTGTCAATATATATGCAATCTACCAGTATTTGTTAACACAAAGTACACTTATCTCACAAAGTGCTGATGCTGGCTATATTTCCCGCCCATATGTTTACACAGTGTAATGCTTCCTTGCAGCCATATACGTAATAGAGCCTGACCGAACGTGCATTTTGAAACCAAACTGGGTACTCGGTACTTGGTACACATTACCGATCCCGAACCGGGTACCGTTCGGGTTCGGTATATGCAATTCAAGCATGCTATAAATAAACTTAGACATATTAGAATACTCATTTAAAGCTTTATTCAAACAGGGGTTTATAGCTGTTACCCTTTTGCACTGGGACATTACTATTGTTAATGTAATTCAGGTGATTAATGCAACCCATGTGACGCACTTAATTGCAAAGTAGCGTTTGTTGCATTGTTTAAAGTGTATACAAGTACGAAAAGTAACCTCAGTGACCTTCTTATTTAACTTTATTACCAACATTGACAATGATAACTAAACCCCAATGTTTAGTGACTGTAAAAGCCGAACCCGAGCCGGGCTTCAATCCTGAAACCCGATAACACGGGTTCGGTTGTTCAGGTTCGGTCAAGCTCTAATACCTAAGCATTCAGTAGCATGATCCCGGGAAAAACACCACTATGAATAGATTTGCTGTCTTTAGTCCTAGAACCATGTGCAATAAATGCTTTGTTCTCACTTCACTTCAAATGCATGTATTTTGCCTAGGTCGATACTTTCAATACTGCCTTTAGGGTATTTTGTCTCCAATATGTGATCATTTGTGATCAGAGGCTTCTAGATAAAATTAGGCTAAAAAGCCATAGACAATAATGATAGGCTGACTGCATATCTGCCATGTTATATATTTTTCCACAAAAGTTTCAAATGGCCACATGTACCAAACATATTTACTGAGAAGGGAGTAAAAAATGTGGGGGTGCTTCATAAACAATGCTTATCAATTACCAAAGGACTAAGTAGCCAAGGAAAACATTGCAAGTGCCCCTCAATCAAGTACGGTGTACCTGTTGCAACAGTTTCAGGCAGCTGGCTATAGTTTCTGTGAAAACACCAAAGTGCATGTAATTCTTCAGATGCTCCACAGAGTTTGCTAATTAATGAGAATTAGTGATACAAAGCAATAATATAGTATATCTGCTATGCAAGGGCAACTATTATAAAAATTCAAATGACCAGTGGCATTACTTTCAAAGAAACAGCCACAAGAAGGTCTGATGGTGTTTAATGAATTGCAAATTAATTAGCAAAGGAAATTTATTAGCCACACAAAAGACGCTATAACATGTCTACTATGGAAGTGCTAGCTTTTACAAAAAAATTATATGACTACCTGCAGTACTTTCCAAGGAACAGTTCAATGAACGTTTGATGCTGTTTCATGAATATCACTGATTAACAAACAAATGAGAAAATGAACCACACAAAAAGGCATATCTAGCAGGTAAGGACTACAAACCACAGAAATTTCAGTTTGCTACATGTAATAAGTTTAATCAGGCAAAATGGACCAAAAAGGATACAGGGCAAGTTTTCTCTATTGAAAATCTTAGGTCTCCTACATTTGTCTTGGGTAGAAAAGATGGATTGAAGGGTGTGTTGGGCTACCAATTCAAGGGTATGACCCAAGACCTCCTTTCCACCTGATAATGATGAACTTGAAATGGAACCTTTTAAGAGTAAGGGGTTAGTGACTTTAGATGGAGTTGAGAAAATCTCTAGGTGAAATAAGCTAATTATACATAGACAACCATTCCTCTTACCACCTACTACACAAAGGTGGCTGTTCACCTGGGCAGCCCATTGGATGCCCATAGCATGCCTGCTGACTTCCCGAAGGTCTCACGTCTAAGTTTTTGATTTCACATATCTAAATATACATATATTTTTATTGATATTGATGTGCAGATTTCATATATAAAAATTGTCAGTGTCGCACACTTTTAGCACAAAGGACTTTTTCAATAAAGGGTCTAATTTGATAATTTATTAGGCTCATTAAAAGTACAGTTTACTTACTGTCTTGAAATTTTACATATTTAAAGGTAACTTGGCTCCCCAGGACTGGTTCTTTTCTTTTCTTTTCTTTTTAAATCATACTGGTTAAACTTTTATTTGGTAATCATTAACAAGGTACACTCCTTCATGTTTGGGGTTATCAAAAACAGAAAAAAACAGAAAATCACACAACTAAAAGGGACATTGTGTTAAAACCAGGCACGGCCCTGATGTCTTTGGAGCCTATACTGAAAGTGCTTTTTCAGTAAAATTAGTGAGATCTAGTTTGACACTTTTTGCCACTGACTGGGCTCATCAGGAACTAAAAATACCGGTAGCCAGAAACGCATCACGTTTCCATACGTAATGTCATAGGAAACGTACAATATACTGTGATGTAAAGGATTGAAGGTGGAATCTCAAATTACATCACTCAGTACACTAGTACTGCTGCTGTCCCTCAACAAGAAGGATCAGTGGTTATCTTCATTAAAAGGGACGTACCTAAGTTACATCCTTATCTTCCAAATCCTTTTTACTTCATGGTGATTACTTGAATAGTTTTTGAGAGATCTCAGTTCAAAATTTGGAAAGTCATGTACAGGTATAGGCTCCGAAACATGTTCTGAGTAGTTACCCGCAGAAGACCCTTTAATTCATTTGGGTTAATACAGCCTATGTCAAAATTTTACATAGGAACATGTGCAATATGGACAATAGTACTTCCATATGTATATAGGTTAGACAGGGACAGGTTAGCTTATGGAGAGTGAAGAGTTCATACTGTGAAATAGGGTAAAGACTACTAGGAAGTGGTTCTGGACAAAATGACACAAATACAATAGGAAATGTTGAATCTGAGAAATCCGCAATGAAAGTTTAGTTGCATCAATTTGCTGAAGTACGGGTCTATTACTTGACCTGTACTTGTTCCCTTGCAAGGAATCTCCTTGCATGAGCAGTAAACACATTGCTCTACTACTTTGATGTGTTGTCATTAAAAAGATGCTTTTGATGTTGTCAAAAAAATAAGATTCTTTGAAGATTTTGGCCTCAAAGGTGAACCACTCTAGACATTGTTTCCGTCTTGTGGTTTCACACCGACACGACCACAAAGAGGTGGAACAAAGGGGGTGATTTCCATTATTGGATAAACACCACGGCAACGAAGTTGCAACATGGTGGCCCCCTTCAACACCTTGTGGTGTTCAGTCTGACATTTTGAGAGCCATTAATTGTTGCTGCTGTCATGGCTGTGACACCACTCATATTGTTTGAGTTTGAGTTTTGGTGGATCAAAGAGTCAAATGGCTTTATCTATCATGATGTCAGAGCCTCAGCATGCACTGAGTGTTGTAAAGTTGCAAGGAAAGCTTTAAATGGGAAGCAATTTAGCAAGTGCTTTTATTTGTGTCAGGATGGCAAGTGGGGATCCTGAACACTAATGAAAGAGAAGAACCCTGTTATTATTGTCATGCAAACACTGGAACTTTGAGTGGGAAGTACCTCAGCAACTGTTTTTATTGTGCCAGGAAGCAAGTGAGAATCAAAGTCCTGCTTTTTTGTTTGACCAACAAGGGGTGAATATACACTTTTTGAATTTGTTCAAAATGACATTCCACTCAACTGCATAAGTGTGATTATGGTATAGTCATAGCTCCTCTTGCATTATCCTGTTGTTACATTGTGCTCAAAGCATGAAATTATATTTGCCCGTCACCAGCACAGCCTAAACCAAAAGAATTCAATAGAAAAGAAAATGTTACATTGTATGAAATTATACATTGTATTTGCATCTGAGCAGTTTGATTGACAGCCCTCACTAGCAGGAGTTCAAAACATTGTTACAGGTGGGCCCCTTCAGGAATACATACCCTTTTTTAATCACAATTTTTGCTATGAATTTTTTTTTTGGAACTTTTCTTTTGGACATCAAAAAGATAACTACTAAATAGTTTGAAACAGCCAAAATACCTACTTAAAGACAAGCAATCATAGACAGATGGAGGTGTCAATTGAAACTGTAAAGTGTCCTAAATTTTGTCTAGAGTGCCCAAGTTGAATTGAAGTGGTTTTGTTTAGTGAATGCCCCAAGTGCTCTTTTACACTGAGTAAGGGGTTACTAACTTTTATTAATGGGCAGGTGGATGGATGGTCGTTATCATACCTCCTTTTTTCCACTTCATGGGCAAGAGGCAATTACTTATTAAGAGTTCACAAGGAAAGAGGGGGTAAATGGGCTTGTATATTTTTAATGATGGCCAAATTTTTACCAAAAATTGAGTGGCATTGTGGTATGACAATTAAGACAATCATTTCCTAAGTACTAATTTGGGGGCAGGGAGGCAGTTACACAATTTACTACTCTAAGCACTTTACATGTATTAAAACAAGACGAAACTGTTAAAACCATTCTAGTCGTTCTTCACTTTCTATTATAAAACATCTGCACATAATGTACTCTCTCACACTTCACATCTAATGCAGAATAATCAGTGCATGTGGATCAGTTCCAAAAGTGGGGTTTTGGGGGGGGGGGTTTGTTTTTGATTTTTGCCGCTCTGAAATTAGTCCTGATGGTTGTTGACATTTAATTCAGACATGTAGTTGAATGTCTAACCTGCTGAGCCAACTGGGTATTTTGTGCTTGCTCTTGATGCTGTCTCTCAAGCTCTGACAGTAAGGCTGCTGCTTTCTCCATGGTTTCTTTCTCTTGTTTCTGTTTTTCTATGGCTTCTTGTCTCACTTCAGCCACTTCACTTTCCAGCTGTTGCCTTAGTGTTTTCTCCTGAAAGAAAAGTATCGGTCCAATGTATCTTTCCCTGCTCAACAGGTAAAATGCCACATGTCTTTCACTCACCAGAGGGTATAACTGGTCAAGAGGGATCACAAGACTACCTTCTGTCACATCTGATTAGCTAGAAGTCAAATACTCTTTCTTTACTACTGTTCTATGGTGATTCAATCAACTGTGAAGTGGCAGAGGGCCCCTGTCAAATGACACATTGTATACTTGAACCATTACAGCACTTGTCTTATTATACCAAAATACTCCCTTGGAAAATATTCCATGTGGTTTCAGAATTCTGATAACATGCTACAAAATAAAGAGAAATATTTTAACAGCCCTCAAAATACAGGTGCTCTGATTCACATTTTGAAAAGATAGTAATCAAATGTGTAGTTATTTAAAACCCATGCAACCAGACACAGCAGTAAAACAGTCCTATAATGTTTAAAATGACGAATAAAGTGCTGAATGTATAAAAGTACTAATTGCTAAAAGATCATATGTCAAGATATGAAGACGAAATTGATGATTTTTTTAACATTTAACAGATGTCAAACAACCAGGAAAAAAATGCTAGCAAAATTAGTCTTCATGTATGGGAAATACCTTAAGTATACACTGTGTTGTCATCAATTTCTTAAATGTTGTAGGAAGTGAACTTACACTACCTGTTCTCCTTATTTTTAAAGTGTCTGCAAAGAAAAAAATCGACACTAAACTTGTTGATACTACAGTGGTATCTAAATGACCACTGCCATGAGAGACTACCTGCTGCTTCTGGCCACATTTTTGAGGCACAGGGAGTAAATTTCTTTGCAAATTTACCTGCCATACCTGTTGTATGTGACCATTAAATTCACGGCAAAAGGGGCAGTTACATACAGCAGGTTCTATTCTATCTGCATCATGTATCTGTGACTGTATTATCAAAAGCATCAATTTAGATAAAAAAAAGTACCTCTATGAAGACATGATTTAGAAAAATCATGATTTCAGATATAAAAATAAGAGACTCCTGAATTCAACCATCTTCTGTTGCTGACATAACTGACAATTGTACAATTGAGACATGTGTAAAAAAACTTCAGATGACACTGGGTTATCCTTCAGAAGATAGGTGAGGCTACATCACTTATTTTCTAGATTTAATCTGTGTTTTCATCTATTATAATTTTACTTTTGGTCATTTCCACAGTAGCAGGGACATAAATGTGACTTTTTGACCTAACTATTGAAAAAGTAGACTGCATATGTCTTGCAAGTATACAACTTCAGCTTTCAGAAACTATATAGTTTTTGGCACTACCTTCCAGACTTACCTTTTCTCTACATGTACAAACATCATGTATTGGTGAGTTACTTTTTCTTGAATTTAATCCTTAGAGGAGGACATTCAAACAGCAATGTAAAGGACAAATGAAGACCTCAGCACCAGTCTACATTTTGTACCCTTGCACCAGCTATTAAAATGTGGTACTTAAGTGCTGTGGAAATATTATATAAGTTTATGATCCTTAGTAACATGTTTTAATGTTCCACCAGTCACAAAAATAAATGTTTTATTTAGTTTGTGCTCCATGGATAGTCCTTCTTCAACATTTGTCAATGTTGTCCAGGCATTTATCTACTTTTCAATGAGGGAGAAACACCACATATTATAGCTCACAAATACTAATGAACATATGGCTATAGTCCACTCAAGAAAATTGTCTCATCTGTCACAATACTTTATCACTCATATTTAAAGAAGTAATACTGATTAGGAGTTACGTAATGTTACCTCTCGACCACCATTGCCAAAACCTCTGTGTCTGAACATAATGCCCAAGACAAACAAGTTGAGTTCACTGACTCAGTTGTTCCCAAAACCTAACGGTCCTGCAGCACCATCTCTTGCTTAATTGGTTCCTATGGATGTGGTTGTGACTCCTGGTGCGCATGCTCTCCGATCGTCCTTCCTCCTTGGGCGCCATTACTGGCTTGCTCGTTCAAGTTGAAGCTCGGTGAACTTTAGTCACCATCACTGCTCTAGTGCTTCACACACATTCCCTTCTGCAGCAAATTCTTTCCCAACAGTCATGGACTCTTTGGAGACCAAGATAGCTGACATCTCTGATCTGTGGATAAATAACCAAGAGTAGAGCTGGTCGTTTGGCTTGAAATCTAAGTTTTCAAGATGGCGCCTCATTGTTTAGATTGCAGAGAGCAGGAAGACAGTGCCCACCAGGCAAGGTGTTGCCATGGATATCGATCCAGTGACCACTTGGCCCAAATCCTTGTTGGATAGAGGGCAGATGCTCGACTCACAGAACCAATATATGGCTGCCTGGGATATTCATCAGCATTGCTTTGGTTTTCGTCACCAGTTAGGTCTCGTTTGCTCGCCCGAGAAAACTTGCCGATAATGTGATGACTAGGGAGAAGACAAATGACTGCATTATGAGCAGGCACAGAGAAAGAGTGACAGAGCGAGGCATAGGCGGCAGGCCATGGCTTCCAAATGCACGCTTTGGAATCTGATTCTGTTGAGTCTTCACCTGCAACTGCACAGGAGAAGCGAAGACAAACCCACGTGGCTTGCTCACAGACTCAAGTGCCTGCTGCTTCTGCACCTGAAACTCTCCAGGGGAGTACAAAGAGGAGGCGACATAGTCGTAAGCAGGGCAGTAAGAGATTTCCTTCAGGAGATCACGAGGGCCCAACTTACCCTAAGACAACCAGTGTCCCTAAGACAACCAGTGCGTCTCTGGCCACTGACTTGAGGGTTGCCCATGCTTTCCAGTCTCTGGCTAGAAGTTCGCAGCTGCAGGCTTATATGTTGTGTGTACTGATCGCCTCCCTCTCAGCCTACCACTTTGGAGTTCCCTGAGAAGAGGAAAGCAAAACGCAGGTTAGAGCTTTTGAGATTTTGGTCCTTGGCCAAGCCCTCGAAGTCACAACCACGCAAGTCAGTGAAGCCTGAATGGAGATCTACAGGTCCTGGCCGTCCGAGCATCCTGGAACCTTGGCCAGTCCAAGTGCTTGGATGGTAAGTCAGATACTCCTGGACCACCAAAGCCAGGAAAGACTTCCAGAGCTCCCGGTTCAGAGAGCTCGGCTCATAAGTCCAGGCATGCTGGGACTGGAAGGAAAGCACCCAAGTCTGTGTGGCGCCCCCCGTTGTCAGTGGGCCCCCGCCCCCCTCCGCAACCCAAGTGCCACCTTCAAAGCCTTTGCCTCCTGCCCCTCTGCCGTGTTCATCCCAGAGGGAACAGCTGGCAATCCTGCTGACTCCCGCCTTCGAGGCGGGTGCCCGACCTCTCTCCTTTGAGAGCTCCAGGCAAGCGGAACTCAAGCTCCAAGGGGAACAGCACCAAAGGTTGCAAACTTTGTCTTCATCTGCCATTGCCGTTTAATACTTCTGCCATGTGCAAGCACACTCTTTCAGCAGAGCAGCTTGCTGTATCTGCCTTGAGTCAGCTCTCACTTGGACCCAGTTCCAAGAGTTTTACTTGTGCACAGTTGGTTGAGCTGCAACACGCTCTGCGGCCTGAGTTCTATTCATGGTAGGGAAAGCAAGTGGAAAAGAGTTCCTACCCCTCTGACTGTGCATAGTGGTTTTCTCTGTCCTTCGGTTTCTTCGACCAAAGTAGGTAGGAAAGTATAGGCCACCATTTGTGCCATGAAGTGCGTTTAATATAGGCTTGGCCTGTTTTATTATTATAAACATATTTTCTCTGGATTGCCTTATAGTATACAAAGACTAATCTGGAGGCTCACTTTGCAATCCATGTAAAAGATATGGGTCTATACTTGGCCCCAGGGCTCTAGAGTTCAATGAACTCCAACAGGACCCCTTCTGCCAGCAGATTCCTCAGTGGGCAGCAGCTGTGGCCCCTGCCTGGAGCCCCCTGGAGACCCAGGAGTTCTCGCAACTCTTGCAGGGGCCCTCCTGCCAGCATACTCGTGAGTGAGTGGCAGCTGCATCCCCTGCAATAAGTCCTCTGGAGGCCCCTTTCTCCAGACCCACATCGGCTGAGCAGACGGAGGTGGTGTTGGAAGCTGAGACGACTTCTCTGGAAATCTTTGTGACCCTTTCGCTCGGCATGCTGACAGATCCTTTGTTGTCACAGGCGGCCACCCCATTGCCTGCGAACGATGTATTGTTCAATGGAGCTTTCGGTCTCACTGCTCCCCTGGCATGTCCCGAGTCTTCAGATCTCAACACCAAGGAGGAGGATAAGCTCCTTCAGTGGAACTCATCCGTCAGAAAGCCCTGGTCCCAGTCCACTGGTCGACAATCATGGCCCTCTCAGCCTGAGCTGCCGAGACCAGTGGCGCCTGTGGAAACCGTGGCACATACTTCAGCAGCCATGGATACTTCCCCACCCTGCTCCAGGATTTTGAACACTTCAAACCCTTTCTCAGAGCTTGGTAGGAGACCAAGTGGCAGTCCCATCGGAGGAGAGGCTCGAGGCTGTTGTGATCGTCTGTGGAAGTATGTCCCTAGAGGATACGCATCATAAGACCCCTATCCCCTTTTCGCCCTTTGTAGCTAAGTATTACGACCAGCTCACTGCGAAGTCTGGCATAGAGGACCCCAAGGAACTGCCAACAGCTAGGTATCTTCAACAAGAGCGACAGCTCCTAAAGCCAGACATCCAGGGATGATGGCACTCTGCGCCAGAGCAGATCTTCCCATCCCATCCACTTCCCGTGGATTTTGATTGGGAAGAGTTTGATGCTCGGCAACACAAGTTCATCACTGTGCCTGCCAAGGCCTACAAGAGACTCCAAGAGGATGCCAGGGGATCTGTCCTTACGGCATCGTAGTCGGGCGTCTCTTTGGCCACCTTGCGGTTTTTCCAGGCAGTCTTGAGGGCTCTGTTCATATCATGGAGGCTGTGGGGGACTGGCTCGACCAGGCGTCACTACTTGGGGCTTCATTTTTGTGACCAGTTGACCACCAGGTCCAAACCGCCTGCATATTGCAGCCGAACCTTTTTTTGTTGCGGAAAGATGCATACCTTCAGGGTCAGCGATTGCCTGATCTGATATTTCGCAGAAGCAGAAGGGGGCCATTCTTCTCTAGAACCTTGTTTGGAAGAAAGATGGCGGAAGTCATTTGGCGAGCGCAGGACCTTCGGCCCTGCCGTGCCGATCAGACCAGCAACAAGGCATTGACTGACACTGTTCAGTCATTTTGGTTGTTGGCTGCCCCAACCCTGAAGCGTGGCACTCAGACAGCACATACTGGCCCTTCGACTCATACACCGACCTTGGTGCCTTGATGTCTTAGGAACAGTGGGCAGCAATTAGAGAAAGGCAAGCACTTCAGCAAAGCCAAGAAGTCGAGGAAAGTCTTAGGGCTTCTGACTCTTGCAAGCTGGACTGCCTAGTCTCAGGATCGCCCTCCACCATGGCTTCCGATGTCCGCTTGGTCGGCAGTTGTCTTTCTGCCTTTTACATGCAATGGGAGTTTATAACAGACGATTCTTTCGTCTAAAATATTCTGAGACAAGGCTATTTGCTGCCCTTTGCCAGACAGGCCTTCGTTAAGCCCTGACTCATGTGGTTCATGCTGCCCATAGAGGAACCCAAAGCATAGGTCTTCCTACAAGCGGTGGAGAAGCTTCGAAGGAAATGTCCCATAGAGCCAGTCAAAAGCCCGTTCTCCCAGTTTCTACAACTGACTCTTCCTTGTCTTCAAGTGGGACGGAGGCTGGCGCCCAGTAATAGACCTTTTGATGCTGAACACCTTCTTGGTAGTGCTGTCCTTCGGGATGGAGACTCCCCAGTGGGTGGCAGCCCCTGGAGTGGATGGCATGCCTAGATCTCGAGGACAAATTCTTCCATGTGCCAATCACAGAGACTTTACGGAAGTATCTACGGTTCACATTCTCGGGCCAAGCATATAAGTTCAGGGCGCTTCCGTTCAGCCTTGCCATGGCCCTTCTGGTGTTCACCTGGTTCGGGCAGAAAGTTGCTGCTTACCTTCACCAGATTGCCGTATGCATTCATGTGTACATGGACGACTGGCTTATCTGAGCTTTGGCACCCAGATTCATAGCGTCATACACACACGATTCTGGACAACTGCCAATGCTTGGGCCTGATTTTGAACCAAAGCAAGTCCAGACTTTGGCCGGAGCAGACCTTTGTGTTTCTTGGCATCCAGTTTGACCTGGTTGCCTACATCTGCAGCTCCTCGGAGGACAGGTGGGAGACAACAGACCCTGCTCAAGGCCTTTCTGACTGGTGCAGTTCTCTCGGCACATCAGTGGCAAGCCGTGATGGTCTCCCTGTCCTCAATGGACTCCCAGGTCCCATTGGGTTGCCTTCACTGTTGTCTCTTGCAGCATACACTGTGGGATAAATGGTCAAGGGACCAGGGCTACCATACCACAGCGCGGGTCCTCTCCCGAGGACCATCAGCACCTTCGGTGGTTGACTGTTTGGGAGAACATCATGTCAGGACAGACAATGGCCCCTTTTCAGGCCCAGCTTACCAGCTACACAAACTCTTCTTGGTCCAGGTGGGGAGCCCAAATGGAGAGCTGGATGGCATCAGCCTTTGGCCAGCACAATCTGTGTCTCACCACATAAACTGGTTGGAACTGGAGGTGATACGCTTGGTGCTCCTCCACTTCCAGGAACTAGCGGAGTGCACACACGTCCTTGTGATGTGTGTGAAGGACCACAATCGCCTACCTCAACCAGCAAGGCAGATCGCGTTCCCGCAAGTTGACAGACCTGGCCAGATGCATCACTCCATTGTGCTCCAAACAGGACGTACGCACACATGGGAGGCATGTCCTGGGACAACAAAATGTCCTGGCTACCCACTTTCCAGAAAAGGTCAGCTGGTAGGGACAGAGAGGTTGCTCCTCCCACAGGTCATTCAGGCCATGTGGGCCAGATGGGGAACTCCACATGTGAATCTGTTCCCGACAAGTGAAAACACAAAACTACCAATTTACATTTTGCCAGTCCCGGACCCCCAGGCCCTAGTGGTGTATGCTCTAGCCATGGACTGGAACAATATTTGGGCATACCCCTTTCCACCTCCATAGATCCTCCAGAGGGTACTGCAGAAGGTTTGGTCACATGACAGCAATTTGGTCCTGGTCATACCCTGGTGACCGAGGACAGATTTGTCCATCGACCTCTTGGAATTAAGCATTGAGCCCCTACTACGTTTACCAGCATGACCCAAACTTCTGGTGCAACCATGCGCAAGTGGTTCCACACGAACCCTCAAGTGCTCAACCTCCATACTTGGCAGTTGTTGCACCGCACATCTGCAACTGAGGTTTCTTGGAATTGGTCGCAGATAGAATAGCAGAGGCCGGCTTCGATCTCTTCTCCAACTCTTTACTCGGCTCATTGGAAGGTGTTTTCAGACTAGTGCCCTGGTCAAAGAATACATCCTTGATCTCCACCTATAGCAGACATTGCCAACTTTCTGCTCTACCAGTGGGAAGTCCTTGGCAAGAGTTCGAGAACTGTAGAGGGATTTTGATGAGCCATCTCCTCAACCCTCACAAAGGTCCTAGACATTTACATTGGGAGTGATCTTTATCTGTCGGCACTGATAGAAAGCCCGGTCCTACTACAGTAGGAGCTTCCTTTGGTCTTAGTCATGTTGAAGAAATGGCCCTTTGAGTGCCTTGAGGACCCCAGATAGGTGGATCTCAAGTACTGGATATGGAAAACTTGTTTCTCTTTAACACTTGCTTCGGCAGCTCAAAGAAAGGAGATCCACACTCTAGCTCATGACCTACTGCAATGGTTGCCTGACCAGTCCCAGGCGACATCGAGGCCTAATTGCAAAGAACCAAGTGGCTCAAGATCCAGCTACAGCCTTTAAGGGTTTTACCCTCTGTGCCATGGATACGGCTCTTGGAAAGAGCATTGTGTCCAGTGAGAGCTCTGCATTTGTACCTATCAGGCATGGACGGTTTCAGGGTTCAGATGTCTGTCCTCTTTTTACCCCTTGGTAACTCTCGTAAAGAGGAAGAAACACAAAAGTCTTTGTGGATCAAGCAGAAGATCCCTAAGGCCTACAGTATGAGACTGGTCTGCAGTGATAGCTCTGCATTTGTACCTTTCAGGCATGGACAGTTTCGGGGGTCAGAGGTCTGTCCTCTTTTTACCCCTTGGTAACTCTTGTAAGGAGCAAGAAACACGATGTCTTTGTCAATCAAGCAGATGATCCTTAAGGCCTACAAGACCGGTTCGCAGAGGCCTTGTGCCTTGGGGCTTGTCTCAGCCAGAGCTCATGCGGTCTGAGCCTTCAATGCCTCATGGAGCACCTTAAGGAATGTCGCCGTTGTTGACACCCTGCGGGCCTGCTGCTGGCTATCGTCTAAGACTTTCACCGAGCACTACATGCATGACTTGATAGTGCTGGAGGAGGGCATGTATGCCTTTTTGGGCGCAACAGGCTCCTTTGCTTAGATTCCTGATACTCGTCTGTTAGGCTTCCTGAGTCGCATCAGCGCAGCCACTGTGTTCCACTTATTGCCACACCTGTGATTTAAACTGAATGCAGTCTATACACGCAGGTCGGCACACTTCTCATTGGGCCTAGTTCAAAAAGTAAAAGTATACTTACTAATACCGGAGTAACTAAAAATTTCACATATTAGCTGTTTATGACAAATTTAATATTGGTGGTAGAAAAAACTTCATTTGAGATGTAAAAATTGTACCAATTACAAAACTAATTTTCAAAAAAGCATTAAAGGCTGATTTATACTATGTCCCATCTGTCACATTTCATTGGAATCATGGTATTTAAGAGCAAGACCATATATTATGAGCAGTGGTCTCTTTTCAAAAAATGGGAAGGGTGTGAAGATTATTTACTGAAGAAACAGTTAATCTAGCGCTTCTCATTCTGGATTATGGGGGTTTGAAAACGTAAGTCTTTTAAATTTCCTATCTGTCACAATGGCCATAATTTTTAATATTTTCTAGTTTATAACATAAATTTGCTGTAAGCTTCTTGTATATTTGTCTCGGGTATTATTGTATTAATCCCAAATGTTCCATAAAATGTTGTCAACTTGAATATTTTTATTTTCATGCATCTGTACCAACAAATATTTCAGATAATCCTAGTTTATCAAGTGTGATGTTTGAAGGTGATTATTATCATAAAAAGTAATGTCAAAAATGTGTCATTATTTCTTAAATTGAAATTTAATGAAACATGTTATCAAAAAAACATGAGTATATGAGAATATGAGAGGCATAATCATAATTTGTACACAAAACTGTCAGATGTGTTCCCATCTGTCACAATAAGAAGCGAATAAACAAGCAGCATCCATATCATGACAGAATATCTTTAAGTTGATACACAAAACTAAAGATATGCTTTTGGAATAAGTATACATTTTTTAAACAGATTGAAATGTGAGTTATGGATTAAAAGGCAAATACATAAATGAATACTTTATATCTTTCCATTTCTAGGTTCAAAAGTTTGAAATTCATTAAGTTTCTTGTAAATGTATTGTCTGTCACAGTGGAAATGACCTTTTACTATATGCAATCTATTTGCCACCTCTGCTTCCCTTTAACAGGACTTTTCAGTAATGTTTATAGGTTATCATGTCAAAATACAACTAAAGCTTTCACATTCTCAAAATGAATCACTAATATGGGATGACTCATGCTTCAAATACACTCTGCCAACACACACAGTTAGTTACAGCAGGCCAGTTTTACAGGTAAACCTAAATGCTCTTAGAACCTAATGTTAATCACACTTTGTTCACTGAAGAGCCTAAGGCAGAGTGTTTAAGAGACTCCTATTACAGTTCTACATCATATACATGTATATGTATCTTTCATTTTGATAACAGCAGATTCTGAAATAAAAGCAATGGCCATGTTGTGACAAAATATAAAAATTATGTACAAACATAACATAAACTTGATTTGTCTTCAGACACAATTCACGGCAACCAAAAAATAGGATTGGTTGATCAAATTATGCATTATGATGCCAATGAAAAAATCTACCTGGGTATTTTTAGATTTCAAGCTAAAAGCAAAAAAAAAAAAAAAAGAAGAAGAAAAAAAAGGTATGGCAACAATAGAAAACAATGTTGTGTTAACTGAGGTAAACTACACAAACTATAAGTGCCACTTGATGGATAATATCAGGTATATATGGGTACCCTAGTGATATATATATTTTGAATGACACGACTCGCAATGGTTAAGCAAAGACCTCCTTCATGACCCTTCAACCCCCCACCCCACCCCACCCACCCCAAAAAACAAAACAAAACAAAAACAAAAAAAAAGAAGAAAAAAAAGAAAAGAAAACCAGTACGTAAAGATGCTGTGCTGTCTTAACACTTCTCACATTCTATCAACTGATATATTTCGCTCACGTCAGAAGACCCATCAATCTGGTTTGGGTCATCTTTGCCATAAAGTGTACTTTAGGCTGGCTTGCTGAGGTTTCATGTATTTTCTCAAAACAGATCTCAGCATGATTAGTGGGCAAACTTTACTTCACAAATACAGCAAAACTTGCACCTGTGTTTTAAGATAATGCTAATCTTATCAGGCAACTAAATTATATGCATGAAAGGTAAGCTCACCATCTGGCTTCCCAAAAATTGTTTTATCTTACCTCATTTGGGAAAATTCCGAACTCATATGCTTTATACATGTACATGTACTAAGTAACTTACATACATTTCTTTCCATGTGGAGCAATTCATTACTTCAAACCAGTGACCCATGACCACTTGTGAAAACTCAAAGACATCCCTCTCTCCATGTATATTTTAAAAGGCATTCATGATCATCAGAAAATGACAATACAAACAAATAGTAAAACTTCCTTCTTGCAATTTAAAGTTAACCTGGATCCCATTTCTTGAAAGACGCAGGCTTTGAACAGTGGTGGATAATTACAGGTTTGAAGTAATGACATGCGCGAATGGAAAGTCAAATGAACTAAAAAGCATAAGCCAAAAAAGAACCTTCTTGAGTTCTTGCTGCAGCTTGTCTTTTTCACACCCAAGTTCTTGTTGAACTGTCTTTGCTGTGTTGAGCTGTTTCTCAAAATCAGCCTTTTCTTTTTCCAGCTGACTGCATAACACTTTCGCTTCTTGCTTCTCTGCATTATCCTTCTCCATTGTTATCTGAGTTTTTATTCCATTACTTGTCCTGAACATTCTATCCAAAGGACTTTCTTCTGCAAGCTTACGCTCCAATTCATTCAGTTTCTTTTTGACCGCGGCATAGTCTGCCTGATGGAATCTACAAAAACATGTGGACATATTCTGTGGTGTCAAGTTGCCAAATCAGTGTCATTTCTGTGACACTTTTATTTATATACTTTGTCAATATAAATCCTGCATTGAATAAACAAATTGTGTAACTTGTATAAGCTGAAAAACATACTGAAAATAAACATTAACAAGCATGACCACAAAAATTACAAATACATGTATGAGCATGCATAAATCTATGAAGTAAGAAATCTTATAAGCTTGTCTCGCAGCTTTTGTGTCCACTGGTGCAGTAGCCTGTCTTAAAAAGCATCTTACCATTCATACTTTCCTCAGTTATTTCAAAGACATATAGCTCCACATTTGAGAGACCAGCTTATTTGATAGACCTACTATATTGTGATTTATAGAGATGTTTTATACGACAAGAATTAAAATTACACCTTAAGAATAAAATCAATCCCAGATTACACCATGGCTTGCACAAAGAGCCAATGATTTATGTCTGTGAGAAGCCAGGCAACTGAACAAACACACTACATTAATTTAGGATGAGTTTGCTTGGCTCTAAGAAGCCTTATACCAGTAGTTTGAAATAAAAAGAAACAAGACATGTTTGTAAAACATATATGCCCCCCCTACCATCATTATGTTTGTCCTCATTACCCTGTTGGTAGTGCTAAATGGGGCACTCATGACCTTGGAAAGTGGATGTAGAAACCAAATTCACTGAAGGGAACATTCAACAACTTGATCTACCTCTTATAGAAGGTTATACACTGTATCCAGGACAATATGAAAGCCCTAGGTGAAAAACATCTTAAGTTATCATGCAGAAATCAAGTTCACTAATAGGACTCTAGGTGGTGACCTTGGGAATTTGGTAAAGGTCATCCATCTTCTAAGCTGGCCACGCCCTAATTGAGGACTTGAACCATGTGCAATAGTGAAGTTATCACTTCAATTTTGAATTACAATGCAGAAACCAAGTTCACTAAAGTGCCATTCTGACCTTTGAATTTAGGTCAAGGTCACGCATCTTTCCAACTTGACCTAGCGCTGGATAAGGACTATAAACCTGTACAATATACATGTCTTACCATAAAAACTTTTCTGGTAACTGTGCAGAAACCAAAACTTATTACAGTACGTCTGTGACCTTGGAAATACGGTCAAGGTCATCCACCTTCATAGTTCACCTAGCCCTTATACTGGAACACATACCTGGGCACTTTCAAAGTCCTATCTCAAAAACTTCTTGAGTTATGGTGTGGAAACCAAAGTCTCTATCGACCGACAGACCGACCAACATAAGCCAAGTTATATGCCCCACTTTCTTCGAAGGGGATCATAAAAAGTGTGAAAAATGGTTATAAAAAGTACATATTGAAACTCTCTCTGGTGACTATGCTGATGTAATATATTATCAGCTATCATGTTGGTGTCAATTTTCCTCTCCGCATACAACAGATACATGAAAAGATTTTGTGAACTGAAAGTATTTTAATGTTAGTTGAAATATTTGGAACAAGTACACCCATGCTGTGTGGAAGGCCTTGTCTATTTCTGTGTCCATGCCTTCTTTGGAATGCATGGATACAAACATATATGTAAAACATAGATGCCCCCTTACCGCCATAATCTTTGCCCTCATTACCCTGTTATGGGGCAGTCATGACCTTGGGAAGTGGATGCAGAAACCAAACTTACTTAAGAGGCCTTGTCACTTTGGTAATAAGGTCAAGGTCATCCTTCGTTAAAGTTGATCTAGCCCTATTAGAAGACTATAAACATCTCCAAAATAAAATGTACGGCTCAAAAAATTATGTAATTATAATAAAAGCAGTTCTAAACCAAATTCAGTAATGTGGCTCTGTGACCTTGGGACCTGACTCAAGGTCACCCATTTCACAACTTGACCTAGCTCTTGTAGAAGGCTATATTCTATCAAATATAAAAGCCCTACCTCATAAATATCTTTAGTTATTATGCAGAAACCAAGTCCACTAATAGGACTCTGGACAGGTAGTGACCTTGGGAATTGGGTAAAGGTCATCCACCTTGTAAGCTGACCAAGCCCTAATTGAGGACTATAACCATGTGCAATAGTGAAGTCATAACATAAATTCTGAATAACAATGCAGAAACCAAGTTTACTAAAGTGCCCTTCTGACCTTTGAATTTGAGGTCAATGTCACACATCTTCAACTTCACCTAGCCCTGGATAAGGACTCCTGTGCAATATACAGGTCTTACAACTTTTCTAGTTATTGTGCGGAAACCAAAACTTACTATATTACCCCTGTGATCTTGGAAATAGGGTCAAGGTCAGCCACCTTCATACTTTATTTGGCCCTTATGTAGGTGTATACATATATATAGCCACTATCAAAGTCCTATCTCTAAACTTCTTGGGTTATGGTGTAGAAACCACAGTCTCTCTACTGGCGAACCGACCGACAGCAATGCTGTATTCCGCCTTTTCTTAGGGGGAGGGGCATCAAAAATGGGCTCCAAGGGGTATTTGCATGATACGTTATCATCTATATTTATTTCTCGTGAACTGTGAAATCGAAGATTATTTTCGCCTGATTCGTGATTATCTGATTATAAGTATTTGCGTGATTCGTTATTCTATACTTATTTCTCAAGCACTCACTGTGAAATCAAAGATTATTTAACACAATTCGTGATTATAAGTATTTATTCACGTAATTGTAATATTTATGATTTGGAATTAGGCGTGAAAGTACATTAAAATTTTCTGTGAATCGTGATCACAACCCCCCCCCCTTGGGGGCCCTTATGAAAAAAGCTACTGGTATGCATAAAAAAGCTATTGGAATGCATTCCTTACTGAGAACATGACACCCACAATTACCATGGGTAAGGGAATAGTGTAGTTAAGTTAAACTTTAATTTGATGTTGTTACCAGGTACCCAACAGCTTTTCACATAACAGAGAAACCACTTACATGTAGCTCCTCTGTTTAATCTACCCATGACTAAATTAATGCGATGCTAAAGCTATTATGTTATACCTTTATCTAGTGTTTTCTTCAGATGGTGTACTCATCATGCTATCTTGAAAAGTGTCAGAGAAACTACACATTGATTTTGCTTTATCTATTGACATGTGCTCTGAAATACTTGGTGCAACTTACTTTATCAAGGCAAGTGCATTCTGCTTTCTCCTATCTGTCTCTGTTTGTCTGTTATATGTCTTTACTGTTGAAGCAAGTGATGTGTCTGCAATTTAAAACACACAAATTGATCAAGGTAAATGTTTGCAAAAAATATCAAGAGGAGCAAACACTCAAGACAACACCAGAAACATAATAAACAAGATGACTGTGGCACTTTCATGCTCAGCTGACATTTCAAGCACAGACAGCCTAGGTTTGTGCAATCTGGCACAATTCTGTGATCAGACACACTGGTTTCTGTCACCTATAGTGCCCACTGGTGGAGAATTATAATGAAACTGCATGGACATCAACCCACATGTGAAACAGTATTTGATTCCTATGCTTGGTCGTTTATTTTCACTTATGTATATATTTATGGCTCATTTGGATTTATTTAGTTTAGAGTGCATTTGTGTATACATGCATATAGATTAACATCAATTTTTCTTGGAAATGTTGACATGTGCTGAATTGCATGTTATATGCAATTCCTCCTATCAGATTAATTAAGTTGGGGGGCGAGAGTGGTGGTGGATTTTCTGAGTAAAAGAAAATATCATTTTCCTTTTGTTATGAATTTTGTTCGTTTTTGTTTGTTACAAATAAAAACAACATGCTGTGTGAACAAACAGTCTTCAGCTGACCTTAAGTTTCACCCTGGTCTAAACATGCCTACAAATGTTATATTCTGCAACATCAAAGTCATTGGCCAAGTGGCTTAACTATTTCAGTGTCACATTTTGGACTGAATCAACAGCTTTCCTCAATGCCAAAAAATATTGTTGGCCTGGACTATTATATTCTATGTAACTATAGGCATGTTGTACTTGAATCAAAGGTCTTTGTACAAGGATCATGAATCTAGCATCCTTATTTTAATTCAAAGCAGTTCACTTCAAGCAGCTTGACTTGAGTGGCAGCTGCACTGAAAGAGTTAAGAGAAGATTTTTTAAGGTTTTCCAGGGAGCCTGAGAGTCCATGGACGTTAAGAAAAACAAACTCCCTTGCAGGAGTCAGACAGGACCTCAGGAGATTCATAATGAGGCCTCACTTCACACACAGATTCAACATGAACGGCATGTTTAGAAGTAGGCCATGGTCCTGAGACCACTGGAGCCAATCATCCATATAGATGTGCAACCGGATCCCTTGCCAGTGCCAAAGCTGCTACCTAGCTCATGACCCAACTGGAGACATGTGGTACCAGTGCCAGGCCAAACAAGATAGTAAGGAACTGAAACACTCTTCCGTCAACCATGAAGGGCAGAAATTTTCAAGCGCGCAGGGCCACAAAAATGAGAAAATATGCATCTTTCAGGTCTGTCCAGGTTGCCTTATCACCCTGTCGCATTGGCTCCATGATGGTGGCTGAAGTTTCCATCTTGAAGTGCTGCACCACAAGGTACGTGATGAGATGCGACAGGTTAATTACCGGTCTGTGCCCGCCGTCCCTCTTCTGCACTAAAAAGAAATTCACAGCTTCTGCTGTTGACTGGGGCCATGCCCAGCTGTTGCTGACTGGCGGGAGGAAGCTGACTCCTTGGAAGACCTCCCATATCCCCCAGGACAGCCTCATAGAGACTTTGCCACTTCTCCTTGACCATCTGATCCACTCTCTCGAGGAGGAGGACCAACCCCTGACCAAGCAGCCCCGAACCAACTTGGTCCAGGGGCAGCTTAAGCACTGTTGCTTACTGCTGCCGGCAGGTTGGCCGCTGAGAGGAGGGCATTACGTCACACTAACCTCATGTCAATGGCGAGCATAATGGCATGGCCTCGAGACTGCTCCATGCCGAGCAAGGTCTCCACCAAACATTTGGTGGAGGCTAGTGCTGTGGGGTCGTCCCAGGCCTCCTCTAAAAGACGCATGGAGAGACATCCCAAACAGTCCAGAAAGGAGCCCACTAGGGTCATAATCCATGCATCCTGCTCAAATCGCCAGAGAGATGAGAGGGGCAGAGTTACAAACTCGGACTACTTGATGACATTGGCCCCAAACACGGAACCAGGCTTCTCCACCTTAGAGGCAGCCCGGCCCACCGATCCGCCACCTCCTCGGCCAAAGCCGCCAACTGAAGAGCTTTCACCGGCTTGGCAGCCACTAGAAGTGGCTGAGACTAGGCTTCCTTCCACTCCACCGCCAGGAGGGAGAAAAGAGCGCTCCCCTCTTCTGCCTAGGAATCCTCACTAGGAAAGTCCAAACAGTAAGGTCCAGAATGCCCTCAGCCATGTGACCATCCGCCAGATCGTCCCCCAATCCAAGCAGCAATTCTGAAGTCGCTTCTCCTCAGTCTTCGCCTTAGCGTCCGCAAGAGATCCCGACCCTGCAGAGAGCTTCAGTGGCTGGTGTCGCAGCTTCAGCACCATACTGAGACTGCAATAATCGGCAAGTAAGAAGTCTACTCAGGCAAGATATCCACCAGAAGCTCCGCAGCGGGAGGATGGGACAACAGCCTATCAGTACACACTAGGTAAATAGGCTTAGGGGCTGGGGAGCGACACTTGCTGCAACCTTTTGCACTGGCCCATTTGCCGCCAAAGACGCAAGACACCTCTTCGGGGGTTGGCTCAAGCGCGGAAGCACCCCAGTCCGCTGCCACAAGGGCATAGGTCACAGCAGAGGCCACTTCCCAAAAGGAAGAAAGATCGACTTGGCCAGTAGGGCAGACAGGGTAAGAGGGGCACTTGCTCACTTGAGCCGAAATGACTGTGGAGGGAACCTGCGAATGGAACCTCTCAACAACATTCCACTTAGCGTCAGTGGACGGCACTTTACCTATAGAGTCCTCTACTCGAGGATTGTCCTCGAATCGAGGACCAGCATGAACCTTCTTGTTCACATGGGTCATCCCACCAATGGGTGCCTCGATTCGAGAATCAACTTGCACATACCCAGGCAAGCTGCAAAGTGCCTAGATGGCTGCATCTGCAGCATATGCTGAGATGCATGCAATCAAAGCCCCCTCAGGAGGCACTTTGTCCTCCCATTCAAAACGTTCCGTTGCACGTTGGAACTTTTGTCTAGCCGACCTCAGCCCAATGATATTTCTGTGGCTGATAGGGAGTCCATCATCGACAACGTTGCATAGACTCTCTTCAGAGCAGAAAACACCACTCCTACACATGGAGGAGCAGCATGCAGTATGGACAACCAATAGGCCATCCCGTAATGGTTGGTGTCACAACGGACATCCAACTCGACATCCAAGTTCATAGATCTATCCTCCACAAAACAATCGTTGGACAAACTAGGCCGGAGATAAGACCAGTTCCTAGGTCACGTATTTCACACCATGATCACTGTTGCTAACATGTACATATCCCCTTGCAAATTTTATTAAATTTTAGAATGGGCTTATAAAATACAATGATACATTAACCTGTTATAGAATTGGTACCATATTATCAATGCCACACAACCTTTCATCACCACGCCTGATCGTGGGCTTCAGTGCCTACATGAATATGCACAACATGTAAAAACATACACACTCGTTGTCTGTCTATCTGTTCTGAACAAAACGGTTTCTATTGCCAATGCACAGCACCTGTCATGAACAAATTGAGCAGAGGCCTTGAATCAAAACAGCGGAGATACTTTTTCAGCTATTGTTTGATGGTGCAGAGTGAGCGATGGGATTTTGACCAAGTTGTTTTGCATGTGGTCCATGTCCTAAAATCAGGTAAGCTGTCTAGACATACTCATGCCACACAAAATCTCTTAAATATTGTGGAAACAGCAATCAAATTCACAAATAAATCCTATCTGAGTCATAAAACCCCTATTGAAGCCCATATCTGTCAGAACACCATCGGTCTAAGAGCCGTTTTTAACTCCTCATTCTCACCATTTCAGCAATAAGCGAAGCCATCTTCGCATATAGCATCCATTTTGCCCATGGCTGTTCATATTCAACATCTTTGCATGGACGCAAACTGGAAACACACTCTCGCCCAGGAAGGCAGAGATAAAAAGAAAACAAATGATACTAAAATTCATAAAACTGCAAAAAAAAACAAAAAAACAAAAAAACAAAAAACAAAAAAACCCCAACAGATGGCAGCGCCATCTGGTGAACAAATTAACAACTATGGGGCCCTAAGAGTGTCTCCGTGTGATTTCGAAGCAATTGGGTGAGTGGTTTCAGAGAAGAAGTTTTTTTCAGATTTGCCCTCCCCCCCCCAAAAAAAATCATGAAAAATAAAAAAATCAATGGAGCAAGATCATTCAAACAAACTTGGTGCAAACCCACCAGAGGAACATTGCCAAGTTTGAAGGGAATCCAGCTGACAGTTTCAGAAAAGTCGAAAATGACAAAAACACACAAAAAATTTTATAAAAATAATAAACAATTGCAGAACCACCATAACCTGGGCCACTAAACTGGCAATGTCCATCATGGAGTGCTGTCGAAGCTGTGGGGGTGTGAAAGGGGATTGCTCAGGTGGTTATGGTTGGGGAGAGGCAGGTTGCCTCTCCTAATCTCCTGGGGGGTTGCACAACTCTGCTCTCTGCAGCCCTCTGCTGAAGGGGAGTATAGGTCTGACCTTGGGCTTCCTGGACTTTCTGCCAGACATCGTGGTCTCGGGCTACTGAGTAGTGAAACCAAGGCCTTATAGTCTATCCCTTTTTGTTTCCTTCTTGTTTATACTTACGCACAGTGCAAACAGTGGTGAGAACCCCTTGAGAACATGTATTTGTATAAAATTGTGGGGTATCAAAAAGAATTAGATAATGTTTATTGGGTTTGAAACAGTGTTTTACCACATTAATGATATGAAAACTGGCAGCAATACCACTTCCCAGGAAGTAATGAAAGCTCTCATACTACAAATTTGCAAATCACATTAAGTCGAGTCATTCTGAAGTGCATCAAAATCTGCGTGGCGGTGTTTTGTTGTACATGAAAGCACTGTCCTATGTTTCCTTATTGTGACGAGAGTGCCCAATAGCTCACACACTTACTCTCCCCCACCCCATCATATAAAATAGCAATAAAAGATTTTGATACAAGGCCATGAGTAAATAAATATACATATCTGTATCTCGAGCTGTCGAGACTATGGGAGCACTACATTCCCCCAGCACAATGAGTCAGAGTCAGAGTCAGAGTCAGAGAACGTTTATTTGACAAAATATAATTGTTATGGATACAAACAGTATGTAATATTGCAACTCAAAAGTACATGACAGTTAGACGCGTTGGAATACAAAAATTGATGAGTGTCTGGATGACCCCAATTAAGGACCTGAGTCCGCTATCACTGGGGCCACCAAAAAAGGAGGTAACTTAATAAACAAACTGATTATCATAAAAATACCATGAAATCCATAAAGATACTAAGCATGACTAAAACATGTACATACAAAAATTATTATTAGACAGGACTAGAATCAATTATTACATACATAACAGTTTGGCACAGTGCATATATCTTGATACCTGTTAATAAAATATTTTTTTGCATAGCTGGATAAACCAGAGTAAGAATGTGTCTCAAACTTCTCAGTAATACAAGATGGAAGGGTTTTGATAAGGGATGGGACATAGTATCTTATACATTTTTCAGAGGTAATATTGGTGGGCCTAGGAGGAGGAATATTTTCTCTATTTCTGGTAAAGTGAGAATGAATCTGCACAGGAGTTCTATATAAATTACTAAAGTATTGTGGTAATTCGTTTTTAACATAGCTATAATAAAACTTAATTGATCTCAACTGAAAAACCTCAGTCACTTTTAAGATGTTTAATTTTTTAAAAAGTGGGTCTGTGTGGGCATTAAATCTTTCTGAACACATAAGGCGTACAGCTTTTTTCTGTAAAAGGAAGATCCGTTCGCATGAAAAACCCCAAGCAAGGATAGAATAATTGATATATGAATAGAAGAGAGAGTTGTAAATTAGTAACAGAGCACTAGCCGGGATGTACTTATGTAGTCTCTTAAACATACCAATAACTTTAGATAATTTATTTGCTACTTTATTTACATGAGCATTCCAATTTAAATTTTCCTGAACTGTTAAGCCTAAAAAGTTGAATTCTTCCACTTTTGAAATTAGCATATTATTAATTTTTAGATTTAAAATGAAATTTATTCTCCTTTGGTAGAAATGAAATAACATGTATTTGGTTTTGCCTATGTTTAATGACAGTTTATTTGCTGCAAGCCAGTCGACTACCTTATTCAATTCAAAATTTATGTTTTTTGATGTGTCTTGTTCATACGATTCAGTATTGACATGAAAAGAAAGGCAACATAGAGGGCTAATTAAAGTTGTATCATCAGCATACTGAATAGATGTGAACTTGGAAGATGCTTTGTGCATGTCATTTGTGTAAATAATAAAAAGAAGAGGTCCAAGTATGGATCCTTGTGGAACCCCGGTTTTGATAGGAAGTGGTTTGGAACAGATATTGTCATATAAAACAAACTGTGATCTATTCTCAAGGTAATTGCTAAACCAATGTAAAGCAGTGCCGATGATACCATAATGTTCCAATTTTTTACAAAGAATGTGATGATCCAAAGTATCAAAAGCTTTAGATAAGTCCAAAAATATACTTAATGGCAGATTACCATGGTCAAGAATTTGAATGGTTCGGTCCAAAAACTCCAGAGCAGCTGTTTCAGTCGAATGCATCTTTTTAAATCCATGTTGGCTGTTATAAAATAGTGAATTTGTTGTGAAATAATCATATAACTGACAATAAGCTACTTTTTCAAAGATTTTTGACATGACTGGGAGTAGAGAAATTGGTCTATAATTCTCTAAAATATTTGTGTTGTCCTTCTTGTATAAAGGTACTACTTTTGCAATTTTTAGCTTATTTGGAAAAATTCCCGTAGTTAGAGATTGGTTTATAATGAGAGTGAGAGGTTCAGCAAGACAAGGGATCAATTTTTTAATCAGTTTCATAGATAAGCCATCATGCCCAGTGCTTGATTTTGGCTTAAAATCATTTATAATTTTGACTATGTGATCTGAGTTGATCTGCTTAAAATGAAAAACATGGTCAATATTATCATTCAGATAGTAAGAATACAATGGTTTATTTGATGTGTCAATTTTGGATGACAGTTTTGGTCCGACATTTGTGAAAAATGTATTGAAATGATCTGCTATTGTTTCTTTATTTGTTATTTTTGTGTTGTCAATTAAGAAAAAAGAAGGGAATGCTTTTTTATTTTTACTCATATTCAAAACAGTTCTAATGGTGTCCCAAGTTTTTTTAGTGTTACTTTTGAATTTTTGAAATTCTGACTGGTAATATTGTTGCTTTAATTCACGAATATTTCTACGTAGTATTGTATTGTATGTTTTAAGGTTCTGCTTTATGATATGAAATTCAGGGGTTTCTAACGGAGTACTTCTTAGTTGTCTATACAGAGTGTCACGATATTTGATTGACCTTAAGATGCCAGCAGTGATCCAGGGAGTAAATTTGTGTTTGTACTTGTGAAATTTCACGGTTCTTTTTGGTAAATATTTCGCTTTGGCACATAGAATAGTGTTTTCTAAAATTTCGTAATTCTTATTTGGATCCGAGTTAAGTTCCCGGTCTAAGTTATGCAAAATGTTTTTCCCATTTAGATGTGTGCAAAAAGACTGTATAGAGTTTTTATCAATTGTTTCCACCTGCACATATTTTGGTGGGCCATTCAGTTCTACGTGTGTGTTGAGACAAGTGAAAGAAGGTAAATGATCAGACATATCTGATAAAATGATACCAGATGTACTTGATTTTCTACAATGTGATAAATTGCAAAATGTGTGATCAATCAATGTGGCTGACCTCTCAGTAAGCCTTGTTGGCAAAGTTACTCTAGGGTTAAAGCCATTACAGATCATCAAATCTAGATATTCAGCATACTTTTGTCTGGTGTTCAATTTAAGCAAATCAATATTGAAATCTCCGGTAATAATTTTATCTGATGATTCGTTTGACAACTTTTCAACTATGTGTATAAACTCATTCAAAAACAGATCAATATCATTGTTAGCATCTCTGGGAGGTGTGCTGTAACATGCACAAAAGTACTACAGCCATAAACGAAAAGTGCTACAGCTTCCCGGCCCGTAAAAACACCACAACTCACAGATCCCTGACAACCACGGACACAGGGGTCCCTTGATTCACGGGCTGTTTGACGGCTAAAACGTGTCCAATATGTGCTTAAAATCAACGGCTCAGATTAGGACGGGTTGAGTTTGTGCGTGCAAGACACCGCATGTTTCCATGGAATACCAGCGCAGGTGCCCCATCAGACCTGGGGATCCCTGCATGGTCTAATAATGGATGCCTCTGTTCTGCTCATCTCCACCGGATATAATAGAATCGAGAACACATGGTAAAAGTTAGAATCCTGGGCCGCGAGGCACTACAACACGGCACAGTGTAGACAGACATGCAGGCCCAACACCTATCTTAATATCTTATCCTATCTCTGCCTTATGTTACCAGGCAGAACCTACAGTTAATTTCACCCAGTGTTTGCTTGCCTGTGCCTAAAGCGGGTACCTGAACCTTTCTGCAAAAGAATCTTTGTGTGTAATGCCAAGTTTTACTATTAAAAATTCCTTGTTCTGGAGTCCGCCGTCGAGCGAAAAAACAGTGATACAGGAAATGTAAACAGGCAAAACAAAAGCCACCATAAACATAATTGTTCCTGTGAACATTAAAATAAAGTGGTCATGTGACCGTATCAAAATGGCGAAGCAGGGTCATGTGATCAGTAAAAATGGCGCATCAGTCAAATATAACTCAACATCTCACCTGATTTAGGAAAGTCATCTCTTTGTGTACAGAACGGCAACCCAGATCCGCTTCCAACATTTTGGAATGCCGACTATCTGACTCAAGTGGATTCCCTCCTTGTAGAATATGGCCAGGGGAATCCCCTCCAAACACTTGTGTTTCCAGCTCAGCATGCGGTACCTCATGTTCGTCATGGAGAGACATGCATCAAGGAACAAGTTGATTTCTTCCCACCGGTTCTCATAGTTGGCCACCAAGATGTTGCAGGGGGGCATCAGTGAGAAGACATGAAGCACTACCACCTGTTGGATTTCAGGGAGTCCTAGCAGCGCATCCACAAGAGTAATGAGGTGTTCTTGAACCACTGATGCCTCGTGGTAACATAAGTCGCTTCCACCCACTTGGAGGACCACAACCTGTGGCCTGAACTGTTTTACAACCGACCAGCAAGGTCTCACGACATAATTTAAGGTATCTAGGATTGTAGCACCACCTCAGCCATGGAATCTGACACGAAACTGTGAAAGGTCCACTTTGATTGCTGGACGCCCCTTCCGAAAAGCAGATTCCAGTCTGTGTATAAAGCTGTGCCCCAACACCAGGATCCGTGGGTTTGCTGTCCTTATTTTCTGGAGTCAATTGAGTGGCAGGAGTCGGTGACAAAGCGGCAGGGTAAAGATGCCTTGTAAAATTACTTACAGTGTATTAAGCTTGATCGTCAGCACTAGGAACCGAAGAGTCCAAGAAAATTTTTTTGAAACTTATCAGATAACGGCACAAAAAATTGATGCGCACTGTGAAGTGAGCTCCGAGTCTTACAGAGATAAGCAGAGAAGTGACGCTATACCACGATTTGATTTTTAGAAGTGAAGCAGAAGGAAATACACAAGGACCAATTGTATTGCAGCAAGGATTATGTCATGCTAACGCAGTTCACGGTGCAATATATGTTGAAGGGTGACCACCCCCAGCCTCCACAAAGCACAGGGCTTTCATGCCATAAATGTCGCTATTTACATAGCTTTCCTTTATATAGTGGAGGTAGAGTGTGTTTATAATGTTCCAGATTTATAAATATCACAAAAACTATGTAGGCCTACTTTACTCTTTTGCTGTAAACTTAGCTGACTGACAAGTCGGGAGAACTAAAAGGTGATAGGCCTACCAGCTCTCTTTTTATTTTTTGGCAGAAGTAATGAAATTTGTGTTTTGGGGGTTAGGCCTATACATTTTGGAAAAGAACTAGTGTCTGCAGTTAATGATGAATATTTCTAAGGTTGAGAGGACCAGTTTAAAACCACCAGTTGCCTTTTATGGGTGACTGCCTGTCTGAAGTCAGGAGTGAAATTTGTTTCTTCACATGGGTATTGGAAGATAAATGTTGATGCTTTGGCAAGTCTGGAATCTCTTTGCTGTCATTGTTGGGTTTGGAATTTATGAATATGGATCATGTTTTTCTGTACCATATATTCTGCTGACTGACAAGCCAGCAGAGCTAAAACAGGGTACCCAACTGTACATGTGGTCCAGTAATTCTGAAACTTCCTGATCATAGCTTACCTGTGTGTACATTTACACATGACTGAAAAATGTATTTCACTGCCTTGATCAGCTCCTTGTCCTCTGATTCAGCTAACTCTCTTATCAGAATACCCATACCGCCATGCTGCACAAGCTCAAGCTGGTTCTCCTCTAACAATGTGAGAAACAATAGAGGTATATTTGAAGTACTGTTACAGTACTTCTTATCAATATGTTCCTATTGTCTATAGGGTTGTAAAAACAGGTGTATTATTATTTGGAGTACAATTTTTGATGTGTTATTGATTGTGTATTATAGTGTTGCATTATTTAAAGAAATAATATCCAACACTTCTGTTTGCTTGTCTGACTTGTGCAGTTAAATCCAAGTTCAACACTTTTTGGCAAAGAAACATGCAGTTAATCCAAACAATGCTCAGTATTTTTATTTTATCACCATGAAATCCTACAGGTTGCACAGATGGTGAAAAAGGCATTCCTTGTGAACTTATTCTGCATAACATTTTGGCAGCCATTTACATGTACATACAGTATGCTTTTCTCTGTTTGAGGTTTCTTGTCCCTATATCGATAATAGGACCATTCATTCTACCAGGTGGAAATTAAGATGTGAGGCACATGCAAAATATGGATAGGTGGCATTTCATCAAGAAGTATCTATTCAACATACATTTTGGTGCCAAAGTTTTACTGAGTACATAAGCTAAATGAAAAAAAAAAAAATGAAAAAAACCCAATAAATAAATGACCACTTTGTCTCAGTAAAATGAGACTTGTCTAAGCATATTGCATCAACACATTGTGGATACAAGTATTCAATGTCTTGCACTTGTGTGCCATCTACTTATATGGTGATTTACTTTGTTCTTAATCATGTATAGCAAAGTGCAATGATATATATGCTGCATCTTTTTATGCCTGATTTTATTTCTATTGTATTCTTCTATATGTACATGTATCTGAACTCCATACAAGCATTCAAACCTGCCAACTGCCAAATTTCCAAAATAGTAATACTTTTTGTTGGAAATAGTAATAAGTGGTATTCTTTAATTTTGTCAAAAATCATACTATTTTACTTTTTTTTTAATCAAAGTTTACAATTTTGTAAAAATGTCACATGAAATATAGTAACCATTATACAAAAATAGTAAGACTTGGCAGGTATGAGCATTGTGTAATTTTGTGTTATTAGAAAATATTTTGCAGATGAATCACAATCTACAGATTTGCATTCATCTGCCTTACCACAACCATCTGTGCAGTGACCGAGAGTGATAGCAACTTGAAGCTTAATGGCATGGTCCACTTTTGAACACTCAAACAGCTCCAACAATGCAGGTATGGCCCCCATTTGTCCTGATACACGTGCATTTTTAACTGCAATATAAATAACATCTTCAATATTGAAGGCATCATGCCTCAGCTGCACAATGTTATACCCACACTAGACAATGCTTTGAAACTATGCCAAGGAGTTTGTGCCATTTAATTAAACTGAACAAACATTGCAGAAACTTGCCATTTTTGTTGTTGTTGTTGTTGTTGTTGTTGTTGTTGTTGTTGTTGTTGTTGTTTGAGGATACACTAAAATGTAGATACTTTCGCGAAACATAGGAAAACATTAAAAAAGAAGAACTAACCCAAACAAATCTAGATTATGGATGTTGGAATTCAAAGCTTCTGCTATACAATCATGTTAATGTGAAATCTGGTTGATGGGGAAAAAGTTTTAAAACAGAAGTAAAGTATCCCAATAGATGGTCTTTCAAGACAAGTACTAAATGTATTGCCTTTCAAAGAACTCTCAATTGCTCCATGTAATCTACAGCTTTCATATACATGCACATGTACATATATTTCTCACATGCCTTTTTTAATTAATAAAAAAAAAAAGAAGAAGAAAACGAGAAGTAGACTGTAACATTTACCATTCTCACTGATTATAGCATCCAATGCATTTGATACAGATACAGCCACCTGTAAGAAGTCAGATTTGCTCTTCATTCTAGTTATGATTTTGTTCAGTGCATGAATCAAAATCTGTATGCCTCCACATTTCTCAACTCGTCCTTGATTGTGAACTGAATTGAAAGAAAAAATAGGTATAAGGTCAAGGGTTTTTTTTTGAAGTACAGCTGAATTCATTAAAACAAACATAACAACTAGAGCCCTAGCACCCCTTGGCCACCCACTCCACTTCTTGAGATATGGCAGCAAACACTACAAAGAGAATGAGCCTGAAGTTGAGTCAAAGTCACAGATCTTCAAATATATCTACACTCTTACAAAGATGATTAAGCATTAGTTTTTTGATCCCTGCGTATCTGCTTGAGGTATTACATCCAACAACTTTAAAGATAATTTACACTAAATTTGGTTATGGCCAAGGTCTTTAAAACTTCACACAGACTCTTACAAGGGTGATCAACTGTAAATTTAAAGTATTATCAATCCTGGCTTATCCGATTCTGAAGATATCTTGACTCTTTCATGATCGATCAACTGTTAATATTTTATGACCTGAGCTCATTTGGTTCATCTGATATCACTAGCAAGAAATTCAGAAATTGACCCCTGTGACCTTGAAATTGGGTCAAGGTCATTGTCCTTCAAACTCTATACAGACTTTTACAAGGGTGATCAACTGTGAAAGTTTTGCGATCCACATTCATCTAGTTCTTCAGGTATCGTGCACATCAAATTCAGAGAATTAACCCTGGTGATCTTAAAATTGGGTCAAGCTCATTGTTCTCTGAACTTGATGTTGACTTTTATCAGGCTGATCAACTGCAAAAGTTACCTTGAAATTGGGTCAAGATCATAATCCTTTTGATTTGATGAAAAAGACTTTCACAAGGGTGATCAACTGTGAAAGTTTTTTGACATTTTATCTGGTTCTTCAGACACCATGCACCAGAAATTAAAAACAGAACTGACCTTAGTTACCTTGAAATTGAATCAAGGTCCTTGACCTTTAAAGTCAACACAGACTTTCAAATGGTGACCAACTGTGAAAGTTTTGTGCCAATATCCTCTCTGATTCCTCAGATAGCAAAGCTTCAGAAACTCAAGTTATGTTAAACAGCACATGACTTACTGTTGTTTGCTACAGCCAGACCTATGAAACATGCAATAGGTCTCACAATATTGGGCTGGCTGCACTGCTCCAGAAATTTAAAAGCTTGTGGGAACACAATGGAGCACAGCTGCTGGTTCTCATCTGTAAAATTAAAACAATGAGCAGATGTACTTGTATGTAGTTTTATTTTATGCAAAGTTAGGTGCTGGACCTTCATCTTTACCTGTCCAGTTGAGAATAGTTATTATTTAGTCACTGTTACCATACTTAGTGAAACACAGCATTGTAATCATTTGGTTTTCTTGTACATAGCAAAGTGGATCAACTGTACTGAAATCTAGATTATATTGTGACCATACACTGAAGACATGGAGAGGACATGTTTTACCATTTGGCTACTTGTTGAATCCTTTATAAACAATAGATTTAGTAGATTGTATTATCACCGCGGCATAACTAAATTTACAGTTTTCAGCACTCCTGAGAAGAATGAAACACAAATCCCTAGAATATACTCATGTGGCTCAATTATCTGGACTTTAATCAAATTTTGTAACTCAAAATTTATGAACGGCAAATATTTTTTTTGTTAAATAATATGCAGTCTTTGCCAAATTGCACCAGTGTTGTAAAAAATGTTGATCAAATAGACAAGTCTACATTGTACTTCACCTAGGCCTTGTAAGCATTTTCTTTTGTTTAGAAGGGGCTTTATAAGCCGCTTTATAAGCTTTAATTGTATCTTAAATTGTACAAACAAGCTGGTCAAATGATCTTCACTGTTCCATGGTGTACGCCAATGTCAAAAGTCCTTGACTCACTGTATTGGACCACAATGGAAAACCGCTGGACTTACAACACCTGTGTTCTATTCAATATGTAATGCATATTGCGCAATCAATCCCCTGAACATCTGAACCAATACAATTACTACATAAATCAAAATCACAGCTAATCAATCCAATTAGCCACCTAATCCTGTGAATATCTGAACCAATACACTTCGTACACAAATCAAAATCACAGTTATTCAACCCAATCAGCCTCCTCTCGCCTTACACTGCCTAGGGTTCGATCTTAGCAGTAGCCCTGTAGCTAGTGACTACCTGGGATTAATAAGGGCTACTATTAGTCCTTTCCCAGTTTGCCCAATGGGCTACCAGTAATTTTTCAACCACACAAAGCCTTTCCCTTGCTCTCTGCACAGGTGCAATGTCTGCATTGTCAGAGGGATAGTACAATTTTTTTCCGTGGCACCAGCCAAACAGGAAGTCTTGTTTACATGCTTGCAGTACCCTCCATGCTGCCCACTTCGTCTGCCATAAAATAAAAATTTAAAAAAAAACCCTGCCATAATTACGTGGAAGTACCTTAGTGGTGTCAAACATGACCTTATCAGAGATTTAAGCTAATAAAACCTCAAAAATCTATAAACATATGGATTGAGCCAAAACCATGACGATTGGCCCCAGAATGACTCAAATCACATCATTTTGCTTCTAAAATTTCAAAAAAAGGTTGCAGAAGCATGCCCTGGACCCTCCAGCCATGACCTTGCTTTCCTTGCTGAAGGCCTACCAAAAGCCTGTAAGGGCTACCATAGGAACAGACTGGGTAACCCTACAGGACTACCTATAAAAAAGTTAAGGTCAGACCCTACTGCCCAAAGTAAAAACAAACTGCAGGAAATGTACATTTGCATATGGTGCTAGCCTGACTTGGAATTCCCCCCAATGCTGACACCAGGCAAGCTTCATCAATACCAATTTTCAAACCAAGGCACAGTAAGATATTCACAGGATCAACCAGTGGCTTAAAATTGTTTTTCTTGTAGATGTTTTTAACCATTCAAGCATAATTTTTCATGTGTATATGGATCACATTATTACTTTGTACCATGTTTATGAATATTTATGTATTTATTGCAGGGACCCCTGACAGTGCAGCAACACCGAAGGGGTGCCTGGGTAAAGAAGACAATAAAGAAAAAAAATCAATGGCATGAATTGAGCTCCAGTACATATGTTTCAATTTTCATGACCACTTGGTGACAAGATGTTGAAGCTGCTGTTTTATCAGTTTTTACCTAAAGAGAAAACAAAAATATCTACGAGATAATAATAAAAACATACAAGAACTACTACATATGTGTATGCTTTCTGTCAACCCCCCCCCCCCCAAAAAAAAGACATGAAAGAAGAAAAAAAAAAAATATATATATAATCACAGGAAAGACTAACCATTTTGTGGATTGTTAACACAAACACATAGGGCACTGGTAACAGAAGTCCACAACTGCATACTGCCAGTGTCAATGTTTTCCAGCCAGTCCCCACTCTCTGATGGCTCATGATGGACGAATGAACTCCTGAATAGCATTCAAGTACAGGAATTTAGGCTGGTCTGGTCAAAGATGTGCATACAGATGCATGTCCCTGGTTTGGTTCACCACACTAAAATCATGATTCTAGAAACGCAAGGTAATTTACCTATGCCACAGAAACATCTGCTCCCATTTTTCTAACCTGAAAAACTCAAGTGTATTCATACGAACATGTGCAAACTATAATTTTCTAGATGGGACAAGTTTCAACGATTATGAATGCACTGCAAAGAAGGGTTTTTCTTTTTCTTTTTTTAATTTCATAAACAACAAATTCTGTGGTCAGAAATTGTTGCACTGTAAAATGTGCACAGACACTGAAATACTTAGTAGTTGAATTAAATTGTCAACAAAAAGCTGCTGGCCACATACATGTATGTGTTGGTAAAATTTTCAGACTTATCCGGGTTTAACACACTTGCATTTTAAGAGATCAATATTTTAAGGCAATGGAACCCTGAATTAAGACCACATAAGAAATAATATAATCTCACAAATAAGGCCGCTGTCTTAGCAAAAATTATAAATGTTTTTAATGTAAATGAGTACAAACCAGTTTTGTCTGGACCAATAGTCTAGACCCCTTGGGTTCGCTATTTTGGGGCATTTCGCAACTGTAGCTTACCTCAAAAAAGCATTTATAAGATATCCATTCAATCAATTAATCTAAACAGTGTTTGACACAGACCTAAACAGTTTCAGTCTCAGAATTAGGGATACCTCTAGTATTCTTGGGCAAATGACAACCAACAAGCTTCTGTCACCCAGGTCAAGGTACAGGCGATGTGTTCCGATGGGAGAGCTTGGGTTACACATCACTCTGACACACTGTATCTGATGGTCAGACTAGTAGGTCAAAAGTAATGCTTCCATGTTGCCTCTCTACCATGTATTATACATGATCCATTATCACATTATACCACCCCGACCATCCCAACAAGCAGCCAACACAGTGTTTTCCATTATTCCCTGATGAGCTCTTTTTGAGCAGAATTTTATTCACCACTTTGTTGCGGCTGACACTCAACTTGCCTGATCTTTGTATACCTCAACACAAACATCACTTTTGAGTGCAATCAAAGGTACATTTAGCTTCAAATTTTGAGGTTCTGCTGAACCGTCCAAAGTGTATTCACCAGATGAGACTCAAGTGACAGATAATTATGAAATAGACAAGTATGATTTGCTCAATTTGTACGTATCTTCTTAGTTCTCACCCATTACCATTATGCTTATATATCATTTACATTGATAATACACACACCATGCCAAATTAAAACTGTATTTTACCATCCTACATTCCTCTGTACACTGCTGTATGCCTCCTAGTCACTGTCCATGGCCATGAGAAAAAATTGTTTTTAGTTAGTGTATCATTGAAATTATCTTAATTTAAATACACATTACACTGTTTGGAATTGTATGTAAAATGGCTACATTGATTCAAACAATTTATTGTCTGTCATGGTCCAGAATGCTAAAGTGTGGGAGAGAAGCAAACTCAGGCAGTGCATGGTGCTATTCTGATATATAAACCTGTAATCAATGCAATTTACTTTCTGCTAAATGACAAGATTATGCTGTACAAGTCATTATTTTGAAACTTAGCAGTGTGGTTAATAATAAATCATTTTCAACTATCCACATCCACTTACTTGAAGATATCCAGAAGTATTTCTAAACAGGAGCTTTTCCTGATCAGCATCTGACCTAAGCCTTTGAAGCAGAAACAGGAATCATCAAATAAGTATGAAACGAAAATATCGGTTGCAAAATCGTAAGAGTATATTTAAATTTGCATCACTAGGGGCCTATGTATTTTGAACCTGCATATTGTGTACATGCAGCATGATGTGGGCCTATGGCTTTTGACCCCCAACAGCCCATGTTCCATATTTGTATACTCCCTTGCAACTGAAGGTTGGGAGGACACGGAAACAGTCTGTGTATAAGTGGCTCTTCATGAGCAGTCTTGTTTTAGTAGCGTTTGTAACATGGATGCCATGGTAATGAAAATATTTTTTGGACTGGAAGCGAGTTTTTCATGAAAAAAAAACATTATGCATCCCCCAAGCAGGCCCCACTCACCAGATATGAGGGACACCATTCTTCTGCACAAAGTTTGACCTCAACCTTTGACCTCAAGGTCACCTTTTCTCCGTTTGATGGACTTCAATCATACCCATTTGAAGATGTGGCAAGGAAACCTATTTATTTTGCAAGGCAATATAGTGACCTTGGCCTATGACCTGAAGGTCATTCACAATCATATGACAAAAATTCCCAAAATCTATGGAGTATTTGTATCAAAAGTTTCAAGTGAGTCTTCCTTACGGTTTTAAAGAAGCCAAAATGTGAACTACCATTGCAGACCCCATTGACTTATACGGTAATCAACAGAAACACAAAAATTAACCCCCCCTCCCCCCCAAAAAAAAGAAAAAAATTAAAATCCAAAAATCATTGGAGGATAACCATTTGAACACAGTTGGTAGATACCTACCTGATGTACATCCCCATCAGGTTTGAAGAGAATCTGGCCAATTGTTTTGGAGAAGTTGAAAATGTGAATAAGCATTGCAAGCCCCATTAACTTACATAGTAATCAAGAGGAATGTATGCAGTTTGACATTTCTAGGTCACTCAGGTTTAAAATAAACCATACAAACTGAAAGCCCATAAGTACTTTCCTATTAACAATAATTCATAGTAACCTAGGGCCTGCGATGCACCATTAAGAAGGTACATGTATAAAGCCAATATGTGAAAATTGCTGAGTCAGCAGAAAATGCACAAGGATTTGACCTTGACCTTTCAACTCAAGGTCATATATTGTTATATGGGACAAATTTCCCAGACCTATAGATTATCTGTACCAAATTAACAAGCAATAGGTCACGAGGGGACAGAAATATAAAGAAAATAAGATACATGTAGACGGCGGTGGGGGTGGTGGGGGCGGGGGCGGCGGAGATGGCGGTGGACGAGACTAAATACTATATGCATCCCCCCCATGGGAGATGCATAATTCGACATACCTTTATCAGACCCAGAGTTTTTTAACATATATTTCACTAAATTCACTATGGCAATATGTATCAAAGTGGATGTACTAGTTTTCTTTGCCTGTACTTTTAAATACATGTTCTACTGAAACAATGAGAATCTCAAACTTACTGTTGTTTGCCACCAGGTTCAATATGAAAAAAACAGCTGTCTGTTTCAGTTGATGTGTGTCATCTTTAGACAAAACTTCACATAAATAAGTGAAGACACTGCAAGTACTCAGTTGTTTCTGGGAATATGCTGCAATGTTCAGTGAAAGCAAACATGTTATCTTTTCTGGGTTACATTGTATATTGTAATTAACAGACAAGAGGTCTGGCTTCAAAAAACATTACATGGAATTGATGGAAAGTTTATGAGGCAAATATTTCTACTTTACATATATACCACATTTATCTACAGATTGACTTGTATTTTTCTTTCTTATGGCCATATAATGCAAAGATTATCTCTGGTATGCTATTTTCAGAAATGCAATGCTAACTTTTAAACATTCAAGTCAAGTATACATGTGCAAGATAGTATTCATGCATGTACCTTCTTACCTAGGTGCCTGTATATGGATGCACTCAACAAGTGGTTGCACTCAATAAGCGGTTGCTATTGCAACAACAGACAATCAGGTTGACTACACATGTTTTTGTTAGGTTCCCAATCCAATTTTAATGAAATTTTACATGCATAATATTTACTTCTCAAACTGTCTATTTCAAGTTCCTACAAGAAAATGGAAGCCAAAAAACAAAATAATAAAATAAAATATACTCCTCACCCCCCCCCCCCCCCCTCCGTGGCAATGTATTATTTACTTCAAATTTTAAGCAATGATAACTTAAATGAAGTTTTGCGGTTAACCTTTCAAATTAATATAATTAAAATCTCTTCACAAGTGGTCAGTCAAGGCAAGTGAGACACCTCCTCAATTTAATTTTCGTTCAGTTAACCCAACATAATATACAATGCATATACCGTGGTACATGTACCTGCTATTTAAGACCAAGACTTCTGCCAAAAATGGTCACATGTAACAGGTGGTCTGTCATGGCAGTGGTCTTAAATTGCAGATACCACTATATATATATATATATATATATACACACGTATGAATAACATGCCATGCCAATCTTGTATTCACTTAATTTAAAGTTAAAGAAAATGGGGTGAATATTAAAATTTTCATATTTGGCATGTTTTCTGCTGGTATACCCAATTTGGTGCCCCTGAATGACGATATATTATATATATATATATATATATATATATATATATATATATATATATATATATATATATATATATATATATATATATATATATATATATATATATATATATATATATATATATATATATATTTATATATATATTCATATATATATTCATTTATGAACAGTGTTTGGCCCAACTCTTGTTGTGTTCTTGGCATGAGAAGGTGGCTTTAATGTTTGACCACTGGCTGTCTCAAGTTTTGAATATTACCAAAATTTAGTATAGGTGGCACATATCCCTAACAAGAGGACTGTAACAGTCCTGCTCTCAGCTGACCTTGCATGCCCAGACTGAAGTGGTCCTGGGAACTTATGAATGATATCAAAGGTCATCTTTAACTTGTTTAAGACAATCATCACTGTCGCTAACATGAACATAATCCCCTCACCATTTTTTCAAAATTTGACCATTTCAGATATTACAGCACCACCATGCAGTGAAAAAGTGTGGTGGGAATCAAGTTCACTTACATTCCCAATAGGTCTGAAGATCCAACTTACCATTTGGAAGAAAAAGTCAAGAAAAGTGAAAACACATAAAAAATTCTTTAGAAAGCAAACAATCTCAGCACCATCTGTTGAAAAGAAAAGCAAATATTCTTTGAAAAATAAAAAATCACAGCACCATCTGTTGAGCAAATTAAGGTGAAGAGGCCCCCCAGAAGTTTCCGGGCTATGCAGTTTCAAAGCAATTGGCTTTGTAGTCTTGGAGAAAAAGGATTTTTTTCAGATTTCTGCCCCCCCCCCCAAAAAAAAGAACCAAAAAGACATAAAATCCAAAAATCATTGGCTCCCAGTATGACCATTTGAAGAAATTGGTAAAGACCCGCCTAAAGTACATCCACACCAAGTTGAAGTGAATTTGTTTGACAGTTGGGAGAATTAAAAAATGTGACTTATCATTGCAAACCTCATTGACTTACATTGTAATCATTGGGAATTAATACAGTAACCAAGAAGTACTCAAACTACTTTTTTTTTTCAAATCAGAGATGCAGAATATCATCACCCAGTGAATAACTTTGTTTGACCCTTCCACATGCTAAGTTTTCCACCAAGCTTCAAAAGAATCTAAGTGACAGTTTCAAAGAAGAAGTTGAAAGTAGCTTTATTTAAAACATAAAAATTCCTTAAAAAAAAAAAAGAAAGAAAAAGGAAAAGAGAAAGTGGAAAGCAAAAACTGCAGTGCCACCTTGTGAACAAAGTAAGGTCTGGGGGTCCCCTGAAGTTTACCTATGCAATTTTGAAGCAATGGGCCTGGCAGTTTCAGAGAAGACGATCTTTAAAGATTTTGACCAAAAAATGAGCCAAAAAATTAATTAAAAATTAAAAAAAAAAAACACAAGAGCGCAACCATTTGAACAAACTTGGTAGAGACCCACCCAAGGTACATCTCCACCAAGTTTCAAGTAAATCCAATTGATGGTTTTTGAGAAGAAGTCAAAAATGTGAACTATGGATGGATGGACAGACAACAGACAACTGACCATCCTATAAGCTTAGCTGAACTGAAAATTGTTGTTGGGTGGCGAAAAGTGGGTAAAGTGTGATACTATTGCTATTTTCATATAGGGAACTTAAGCCATACACCTAAGGTTTGTCTGAATCCATCATGTAGTAAGTACTGAAATGGCATTCAGTATACTTGTACCAGAAACCAAAATGTTATTCTACAAAACTAGATCGTGTTTGACCATGACTAGCTTATCCATACTTGTTTTAACGGTCATTACAATTGAGAGAAATACAAAAGGGTCACACTTACCCTGCAAGTTTGGATAAGTGTGACATGATGGTTTTCATTTAATCATCACCTATCATAATTTCAGCAAGTTAATTTTAAATGAAATGTCAATATTTGCTAATCTATATGTACTTGTCCTTTCATTTTGATTGGTACTTATGATTTACTATGTATCTACAATAACTGTAAAGTTTTAAACATCTAAGGTTGATCTGCCTTCAATACCCGTCCCATGTATCACACCTGACCCTACATGTATAATTCTAGGTAGTAATCATAAGGCACATACAACAAAGTTTGATGAAAGTTGCCAGCACAGTTCTAATGTTAACAAAAGGCCCATGGGCTGACATATAATCTGATAACCACCACAAAAAAAAAAAAAAAAAAAATCCTGAAAAGCATTCCTTACATGACCTTGAGAAATTTATCAAGGTCATCCATACTATACATCTAACTTCCACATGATACACATTTGTGATACATTTGGTATTATCTACCTTATTCTTTATAAAGCTATTGAATTAAATGTCCTCTTAAAGTACTTAATGAGCTGTATAACTGTAGAATGTGGTCAATTGCAATTTTGATCTGGAAGCTCAGTTCTCTTTGCCATTGATATCCAAGCTACACCCTGCCATTACAAAATCATCCCTTCCAACTTTACAGGTCTGATAGCCTATCAAATGTAGGTAAAGCTCACTTATATTATATAACATATCAGAATGGACATAATCTACATCCTTGCCATTACAAAATCACCCCTTCCAACTTCACAGGTCTGGTGACCTAACATAATGTAGGTAAGGCTAACTGGTATTATATTTAGGAGTGGACATATTAATCTATCCTAAAAATTTGGCATGTCTACATTGTAATTCAATATTCTTTGACATATGGAATTTTACATTGTTAAAGACATATTTTGACCCATAATTTCCATCAAAGTTAGGTCTTGCCACTTGTATCATAAGAAACCAATATTTTGACCTCTTCTACAACCCCACCAAATTTCAAGAAGATCCCTAGAAGAGTAAAAATGCTGGACCATGATCACAAATTTTCACATTTTGACCCATACATTATATACTACTGTAGGTGGCACCACAATACGGGCCTAACTCAAAAACTGTAGGGTGAAGAGCGTTCATAAAATTTTCACATTGTGGCCGCTATATTCCAAATGGCCATTTCACCTTGACCTTCCACTCAGATTAAAAAATTGATAACTGTGGTGACCCAAAAAGTGGGTCACCAAGTAGAGTTTTATGTGCAATGTAATCAAGTACAATGTTGATCTGGTGGCTCAATTCTCTTTGCCATTGATGTTCCAGCTACACCGCCATTACAAAGTCACCGACCCTATTCTTTCCCACTTTACAAGTCTGGTGACATAACAAAAATAGGTCCAGCTCACTCATATTACATAACGTATTAGGACAGAACATGATCTGTATATCCTACAAATTTGACACTGAGATTTTGACCTCTTGGATCAGTAAAATATTTTTTCACATTTTGACCCATATATTACTTACATCTTTAATACTCCAGGTGGTGCCACCAACATTGAAGTTGCCATAGATTTTCATCACTTTACAAGTCCTAAAAGTAATATTGGCCTAGCTCCAAACAGCGTTCACAAAATTTTCACATTGCGACCTCTATATTCCAAATGGCCATTTAACCTTCACCTTCAACTCTAATTTTAAAAAGTTGTTAGTTCAAAATGATTGCCCAGCTTCTAGCTTTCCATACATGGTCTGTTTCTTCAATCAGGTTTATAACTTTTTGTGTTATTGAAGACAAGCAATGAACTTGGACAAGCACCACACTCGATCATCACTGGATAACAGTACTAACCCAAAAAGTGGGTTATCAAGTAGAGTTTTATGTACCATGTAATCAAGGCAATTTTGATCTCTTTGCCTTTGATGTCCAAACTTCACCTAGCCATATTACAAAATCACCTCTTTGACCTTTACAGGATTGGTGACCTAACAATAATAGCTAGGTCAAGGTCATATTGATTTTATATAATAAACTAACATTGGACATGATCTATATAACCTATAAATTTGACAAATCTTATTCAATTACTTTTGAGATATATGATTTTTTTTCTTTTTCAACACATTTTGGCTAATAATTTTCATCAAATTATAGGTGGTGCCACAAGTATCATATGCAACTGAGATCATCTCCACAATCCCACTAAATTCAAGGAAGATCTATCAAACATTAAGAATGCTAGAGTGGTCACAAGATTTACACAATTTGACCCTCATATTACATAATACTGCAGGTGGTGGCACCAATATCAAGTGTGACATAGATTTTCATACACTTGATAAGTCCTGAAAATTATATGTGGCTATCTAGAAAACTGTAGACGGTATCATGCTCACAAGCAAAAGTTTATCCATGGACAGACAGACATGAGAGATGGCATGAGCTCTGCGACATATGGTCAGCAGAGCTAATAAAACAAATGAGCCAAATGGGAGCCATAATGATACTGACATGCACAAGCCAAATTAAGCACTGCATAATTAAGTTTAAACAACTAGATCAGTTTAATACCATTTTTCTCCACTGCACACCCAAGCAAATACAATGCCGCCTGTCTCAAATTAGTAGCCACAGTTGATGTCAAGAAATTCAGTATGAATTGCAGCCCACCAGATTCTCGCAGATGGTCCTGGGCACTTTCTGTAAACATATACCACAAACATGAAAACCATCATTGTCATGTGCTCTACCAATGATGATCAGTTAGCTCTTGAAAGAAAAAAAAAAAAAAAAAAAAAAAAAAAAAAAAAAAAAAAAAACTTTAAAAAAAGAAAAGGGGGGGATCCAGAGCTCCATCATTACGTTTATGCATAGTATCATGCTACAATTAATAATTTATAATGACTTTTACAGTTCTGACATTTAATGTCTTGCTGACACAATTTCTCCTGCCAAATGTCATGCATTTTATACCTAAGAGAAGATCAAAGTCATATTGCTCTTTTTAAACCATTCACAAAATTGCACATCATTATGCAGAGGGCTCTCCTAGCCAGTCTCAGCAAATTCCCGTTTATGAGATGAAAGCTTCCTTTGCTGTATTTCTTTTCATATTTTACAATTTTTCCTTCAATATTATGATCCAGGGCTTGACAGTTTTTTGGGAAAAACCAGGTAGCCCAAAGCTTTCACTGGGCAACCACTCCTCTATCATAACAAACTGAATAAAAAGGTAACCTAGCAAGATTTTTTTATTGTCCTGGGCGTCCCAGCATATCAGATTTGTCAAGCCCTCCAATCAATCTAATTGACTTTTTAATTTTTGGATCAACCATAAAAAATTAGAATCAGAATAAAAAGTCCAACCAATTACTTGAATAATGAGAAGTAAAGACACTACCTGGTGAAGATCTTATTTCATTGAGTCTGTACATTAGCATGCATAATTTTCCTGATAATGGGGACACTTTGAGGGCAAGCCCATACTGTATTTGACAAGCAAGCCCTATTAAAGTACAGTAACACAAGAATTTTGTAGTATTACAAACATATGTCAACATATTTTAAGGGATGGTTCAACATTTTCATCATTTTTTAATTAGTACTTACAGTACGCAAGGGGGGAGGGGGTTAAATGGGTCTGTACACTTTCACAGGATATGGAAAATGATGGTCAATTTTTGGCCTGTTTTGTGCAATTTTGCTATGATTCGGGGGGAAAATCATCATTTTTAAAGTACTAATTTGGGGGGAGGGAGGGGGGTCATGAAATTTAGTACCCTAAGTACTAATTCAAAAATGATGATAATGTTGAACCATCCCTAAGTTATTACGTTTCTATTCAGTGTTGCTAAGACATCCCACCACTGCCACCACAGAGGTTAGATTTATAAGGCTTTGGTTGTTTTACCAATTTCTTGAAGATGACCAATATGAAGCATTTATATATATATACAACTTGACAAGCAGTGTTTTGTGCTGTCCTATCTCTGTCCGTCTGTTACTCTGTCTCTCCACTCCCAAGTAACCATTACCTTCTGTGCTGCCTAAGCTACAACAGTGTGCTTGCTACAATTTTCAATGTGCTGTCTGACTGACAGCCAAGCAACCAACTTCTCTGCCTCCTTGCTAATAACTTAATTACAACATGTACTCTGTTGTCTGTACCATGTGTGCTGCATCAAACCTTCCCCTGTCCCATACATGTATATATCACAACTGACATTATAGTCATGACATGTCCTAGCTGATTGATACATGTATAAAGGGTGCTCTCATTTGTCATCTCCCAGTTTTCTGGTATGACCTTTCAACTCAGCCATAATATACCTGAGGATTGCTTTACATTATTCAAAACTAATGTTCCCACCAACATATTACTAGCATTCCTGAAATAGCGCAGGGCAGGAGGCTGCACTGCCCATCTTATATTCCCCAGAAGGGTTATGCCCATATTAAAGTGGCAGGCTACAAGTTCTAGCCCTGCTGTGTTTTGCTGGTACTTTCCAATGGTCCTGTACACTCTCAGTTACATGTAACACTTCATTACATCCAAGTTCCAACCTGGCCTATTCTAGCTTTTACTTTTTGCAATATATTCTGTTTATTTATTTATTATGCTCTATAATAAGTAATAAATTCATGAAAAATCTTTAAAATGAAAAAGAAACTGGAAAGAGATCCACTCAAGTAAGTTATCTTCCCCAGGTTTACAAGCATGGACACTATTCGCTGGCCCAATACCTTGGCTCACAGCACATGCATACATGTTCCAAAATGTTGAGGCGACTGGTCCTAAGGGTTCAACATTCTGGGTTGATTTTACTTAGTTTCATTTTCACAGAGTTTCAAGCAAAAGTCAAAATTGTGGACTAAATTGACAGGCACATACAGATACTCCATATCAGGTCAGTGGACAATTACAGCTGGTCAGCAAGTAAAAAGACAAACCCAGTGTTCATTCTTGGTTTGTAAATAATGGGGCCCATGGGCCCCATAAGGCTGTAAAATAGGGGCCCATCCCTGCAAGGGATGGGCCAAGCTAGGGAGGTCGGGGGCATCCCCCCCCCCGGAAAATTTTAAAATAAAGCATGCCAAATGGTGCATTCTGAGGCCAAAATCAAGCATTTTGAAGGTTTTATTGTGTGGTGAAAATTGTGTCTTTTTTGGTCAGTTTTTGATCTTCAGTCTTCAGCGGTACTAATTCCTGTACAGCAGTATATGAATCATGTAAATGTTATCAACTGCACCAGGAAGGATCAGATCAGATCAGACTGTAGTTCTGCACAAATAAAAGTTATTTTTTATACTTTTAGACTGCCAGTCACAGTGCATGCCTAGCCATAGCAAGTGGAGTCAGAGTGAAATATCCTCCTCTGGGCCTTTAATGTACCATCACTTTGTTACACTGTGAATGAATTTGAAAGGCTTCTGATAAAACATGCTCAGATTCAGAACTGCAAAAATTATTACCAGACTCCATAGACATTCACAGTTGCATTATTAGGTGATTCTTGAAGTTCAAAAAAATATTCACGGACAGGAAGATTTCAAACTCAAAACAGTCAATTTCACTGTCCAACAAATAAATGAAATATAAACAACACTGGGAACTGATATCATATATTATGTTATCAGTTACCACTGTAATTAGTATTTCAATTATTTGTATGACAAGTTCGATGAAATTATCTCTGCTGGCAGTATAAGGGCAAGTTGGATAAAATTATCTACCAGCAGTGCCAGAAGTTTCCAGTATAACTGTTGGCTTCAACAGACTTCAACAACAAGCCAGCAAAGGAGAAAAAAATTCTTAAAGTGCCTAAAATACACCAGAAAATATCCACCACATTTCACTCACATCTCACTCATATCAGTTTTATATTAAGTGTTTCACAATAATGAATAAATCATGAATAAATCAAGCTGCAACACAAGTAAGATTGAGATATATAATTTTATTACATAAATTACACCCGGTGTCATTTGTGTAATAAAATAATAAATCTCAATCTTACTTGTGTTGCCGTAGGGGTCACATAAAGGATTTTTCAGTGTGGGTCCTTTGGACCAGGGACGTGCACGTCCCTGGTTGGACCCATCTTTCTTCTTTTTCAGAAAAAATAGCGAGTCCATGGACTGAGTCGATGGGTCCAGTCTGAACTTGTGCAAACTAGACTTCATTTTGTGTGATTTGATTGATATATTTGGTATGATCATGGAGGTAGAAAGGGGCAGTATCTGATATCGCACACCGTGTGCCATCGGCAATTTTTTTAACTCTCATGCACAACAAGCGGCATGTATATTGAGCATGCCTGGGCTCTGTTATTTTTGCGATTCATTCCACGAGATGGTTAGAAATTACATGATTTATATTTCTGTGCACTTTCTATTTCAATTTACCTGAAAAATTTGATGCCGTAGGCGGTGTCAAGAGCCTGATCGTAAGTGCGGTCACTTTTTTTACTGAGCAACACGGTACAGGCCGTGCAACACAACACAAGCGAGTGTACACAGCCTGCACAGGCATGGATGATTTTCCCCTATGTTGTAGGCCTGCGTATATTTTTTCGGCCTGCGATGGTGAATTTCATTCCTCTCTTGTTCTGTCATACAGATTTGTTCCATTCAAACAATATAATAAAATCAAAACATCAAAATTTTGTTAAAAATCACCAACAACGACGTGACGCATGGGAGACAGCAATCAACAACACATGATCACATCGTGTTTACGCAAATCTTCGCTTCGTCCACGTGTGACCGTGCAGTGACTAATCTGCCTATTTCCTTTGCCTTCCGTTAGGAATTTTCATTTGTGCCTTTATCTGTATCTAGATTTGTTCGATGGAAGTCTTTTTTGTGAAGATATGATGCGAAAATTAAACATCTTGGTCCAATAATTTTCGCTTTAATACGACTTAATCCTCCCCAACACAGCGGACATGAGACAGGCACATGTATGGGCAGCAACGAGTTTGATTGGACAGTGAGCGGCACGTGATCGAATCCAGCCAATGAGGAACCTGGAAATGCTCTCACCGCATTTAAATGAGATGAAATGACGTAAATTTTTGCAGGAATACCCCAGGAATATTTTTTCTTAGCAAATAAGAGAGCTTGTTACAAACAAAGACGAACTTCCAGAGAATTCCACCAGTATACTGCATAATCATGGTCATGGTGGGCGATGCAAAACACCGTGACTCTCACTCTATTTCTCTAGCTTTGAAAACCTACGCGCTTAGGTTTGGAATCATGAATTTATTACAAATGTTCATAAAGTATTCACAAGTTACAACAAATTTAGAAAATGAGAAATTTATACAGTGCGCCCGGCAGGCCCCGTCACTCAAATCAATGCGCGTCTTCCCTGAAAAAAGTGCGCTAATCCCGCAAGGCCGCACCCAAGAATGAACACTGCAAACCATTATACAAATGTCTGTTATGGCATATGTTATGTATGATATCTTACTATTTCCAGTGCATATTGAAGCAACTGTGAGCAATGCTTGTTTGATGGCTGCTGGGTTGTCAAACTGGCATTTGATACACTCCAAAAGCAATTGCAGGTCAGCTTTAATTTCTGGGGAAAAAACAAAAACAATAACAATCAGATATCTCAGACCACAGGGGATTGCTGAGAAGAAGCCTCCAGAAGCCTCCCCCACATCCACACATCCCACTTTGATGATCTCACCTTCTGGCCAGATGGACATCTTCCGACTTTTTTTTTTACCTTTAATGCTTATTTTGAGCACATGAATAAATTTTGATGGAAATTGACCAAGTTAAGGCCATATGTAAATTTTCATATGACCTAATGTCACCTTGACCTTTGATGTTTGGAGGTAAAACATAAATTACAAAATTGTGCATCTTGATAAAGCTTACAGTTTGTGACTAGCATAATTAAGATTAAACCAAAAATGACAGAGTTATGGGTAAACGAAATACTCTGAATCTTCAGGTAGTCAACTGACCTTGTCCTTTGAACTTGAGAAGTCATATATGTAAATTTGCAGTTAAGCTTTGAGTTGAGCTAAACAACAAAATTAACATTGTGCATGTCCATTGATAAATTTTTGGGATGTAGGCAAAAGTTTTCCATATGAATCCCCCAAACAAGGTCAATGTCACAAATTGCATACATCAAATAAACAAAACTCCAAATGGCCAAATCACCTTGACCATCAACTCTGACCCTACATATGTGATTCGGACATGAGTTGACGGGCACTCTGAGAAGGCAAAGTGGCCAGGCTTTTTAGGAGATCAAAGCAAGACCTCAGTTCCAAAGCTACGTCACTTCAGCCGGCTTGAGGACATCCAGGATTTGTCAAGTTGCTGCACGTCATATTGATTACCAGAAGCAACAGCATAATTGTTGACACTGACAATATTACGATGGCCATTCAACTGCATATTAATGGTGGTAAAATTGGCAGCATTAAACAGTTCAGGTTCAGAGTATGGAAACCCCCTGTGTCATTTGCCATATAAGGATAGATGACCTGCTTTATGTGCCATACAAGGAGAAGCAACAATGCAAGGATCGGATACAGCTCAAAAGAAATGATAGCTAGATATTGGCTCTGTATTGGGGTCATGCTATCTAGATTAAACTTGGGATAAAAATTGTGCTGAGGGCACCACACTTTCAGTTTGTTTGACAGGATCTAATTGCAGGGCTAGAAATAGGGCTTATCCGCTTGTCCGTACTAAGTGAAACTTGTGACGGACAAGTAAAGTTGCCAATGCACTTGTCCAAAATTTACATACAGTTCAATTAGAATAAGACTCCACTTGGTTCGCGGACAAGTGAAAATTTTTTCTTATTTCTAGCACTGAATTGTATTATTTACAACTTATCTTAAAAAGCCTAACTGTGACAGTTTGATCTAAATTCTGAGAAATCTAGGTCACGATGACCCAAAAGGTAGGTTACTAGGTCAAGTGTTTGCCAGTTTGAATCTTCTGCAGTTGTTTTGTGTGTGGCACAGAATGAAAAGTCTTTTGGAAATCAGTTTTGCACTGTGCCTATCTTTTTTTAAAGGCAATTCAAAGAAACATAAACTTGTAATTAAATCTTTGAATGTGATGGACAGAATCACTACAGAAAGGTAACCCATATTGGCTTGTTTCTACATTGGGAAAAAAACTGTGTGAAGATTCTGCAGGAACTGTCACAATGATGCAGAAGTTGTGAAACAGGAATCCTTTGTTTGAATTTGATGATGCAATCTACCCTTTGGCATAATGCTTCACACTTTCGGCAGTGCAGCTCAAACACTTTGATGGCTGAAAAATCAAATATGGTGACAGATGGAATGAAAGTTGCAAACATTTCAAAATTTAAGATGAAAACTAAAACACAATCATTTACATTTACTTCAACTCAAAGCTCTTTTTTTTCACCTCACAAATGAGTTTTCGGTCTGTAGGACAAATAAGAATCACATTGTGATGGAATGAATATGATGGACAGAAAATTTATGCAGCAGAGGCTCTGGCATTTTGAAGCCTACATCTCTCCTACAGCCTGCAAATATGATGTAAATTTAAAGCCTACTTTTTGTTTGTTTGTTCAGTTACGAGCATGTGCTTCTCAAGCTTAGGTACCTTATTTGTTTGAGAATTCCTATCAAAATACTGTTTTGGTTCAAATGAATGAAAAGCATAGACAATTTCTCTCCATCACAGAAAAAATTCCATCCATTGGAAAAAAAAGAAATGTCACCCTGACGACAAGATAATGCTGGCTGTTTTCACAAGTCGCATAATTTCACAACACAAATACAAAGCTGGAAATTCAAAAATATTCTCAATCAGGTCATAATTTTAATGTATGAATGAGATATTAAAAAATTAATTCAAAAAGTGCAACAGACAGAAACTCTTTTCTTTTATATAAGGTTATCTTTTAAATTTCTATTGTAACAAGCACAAAAAGGAGTAAATTTTAAATTTAATACACTGACAAGAATAAACAAGAGGGCTGTGTGAACAGCCCATGCTCAGGTGACTTAGACATTCATCACACTTGCAGCTCTGTGAACTTGGGATAGGATCAAGGCCACCCATGTAAAGAGTAAGTCTGACCTTTATTGAAGAACACTAACATGTGCAACATTAAGGTCCCAGTTCAAGTAGTTCTCAAATTATAGAAGAGTCAAATTCATGTATGTTGCACTGTGACCCCAGAAACGAGGTCAAGGTCACTCATGTACTGTCTAGGCATGACCTTCATGGAGAGACATTAACATGACATTGTGCAACATCAAGGTCCTAACTCAAAACAGATCTCAAGTTATATAGCCCATAAAGTAAACAGCAGACTGGCAGTCCTTGGCAGGGCTTCCAGGTACCTGGATACTAAATTATTGTTGACTCTGTACAAGGCTTTGATTCTCTCACATTTTGATTATGGTGACATGCTCTGGGATTCTTGTGCGCTACAACTCAGATCTAAATTACAAATCCTTCAGAACAAAGCCTTGTGCATTGTCAACAAGACTGACTGACATACTCCATTTGCAGACCTACATTGTATGAGCAGAATCCATTTCCTACAGAATCGGCAAAATTTCATTACTAACTAGTAGGTTTATGTATAAAGTAGGGCCTGTATTTTTCCGTTTTTAAAGGAAACGGAAAAGAATAATGAATTTTTGTCACCTCTCAAGCGGAATTTGCTGTTTTGCCTTAATGTGTGTTACATACAAAGAGAACTACTGAAACGGAATTTGGAAATTTCTGGCTGGTGAAACAGAATTTCTAGTTTTTTTAAACGGAAAAATACAGGCCCTAATAAAGCCCTTCATGACCAGGTTCCCACATATATTAGCTCCAAATTCACCCTAGTTTCTGATCTATACAACCATGCTACAAGGTCAGCCTCAACTGGTTCTCTACATATATCACCTAGTAGAACCAACAATGATAAAAAACGGATATCAGTCAAGAGTGCTATGGTGTGGAATTCCATTCCACTCCAGGTGAGATCTCAACCAACCCTTCCCTTGTTTAAAAATTGGTACCACAGGTCCTATCCCCTTCCTTCAGCTCATTTATCCTGATTTTAATACCAAAAATATATCCCAGCAGGTTGATTCAGACTTTTACATATATTATATATTCTCGAAATGTACGGGATTATTGTGTTTTTCCATAGTAACATGATGTATATAGACTTTTTATGTCAATTGTTTACCTGACTTTTTAATTGTGTTTTACCAGAGTTTATAAGTGTTTGTATCACAACACTCTTTTAATTATTGTTCTTTTTTATTATCATATTATGTCATGTCATTCATATTGTTTTACCATGTTCCAGGGCCTTGCAGAAGACCAGTATTGCCATACTGAGCCAGTGACCCTGGTAAAAGAATAAAGAAATCAAATCAAATTATCAAGTGAACAGTAAATTTTGTGTTAGTTGTCCTGTGACCTTGGGAATGAGGTCAAGGTCCAAACATCACTGGAACAAGACCATTTGCACTAAATAGGTAGACACTTATAAAAGGTACATCCCTACCAAGTTTGGCACAAAAATGGCCTAAATTATTTAAGTTAAAACCATTACAAGAAATTCCCATGTTAAACTTTCCTATTAAAACTTTTTTAAAATTTTTTTTTAATCATAAAAAATCCAAAAATAGCTGGAGCGTGACTATTTGGATAAACTTGTTAGAAACCCACCTAAGGTACATTGCCACCAAGTTTGAAGTAAATTTGATCTACAGTTTCTTCAGAGAAGTCCAAAATGTGAAATACCATCAGAGTGCCCATTGACTTGAAGACAGTGGTACCTGTCTTGAGAGACCCCGCCAGTGAGAAACCCCATATCTTTTAAGATCGCTCTCTCAGAACACTGTGCTATCTTTTCCCTGTTATTATACCTCTAATGAAAGACCACCTGTCTTGAGAGACCACATTTTGACCTGCCCTAGGGGCGGTCTATTAAGACAGGGACCATTGTAGTAAGCAATAGAAAAGGTGCATTTGTCCGTAAATACCCGAATTGAAAAAAATCTTTAAGGACAGGTAAGACACCAAAAACCTTTGCGTGACCGAGTTTGAGATTTTAGCGGTTTTCACAAGATGAAAGTCCTTTCTATCAGTTTTCAAAATTTCAAGCTTTTAACTAATGTAGAAATATGAGAAAAAAGCCAAAAATCACACAGGCATGTGGACATCCGAACGTCCATGTGTCATTCTTTTGGTTTTCAGCAGCCAAATGGAACAATGCCACCCGTCAATCATACTTAACACTCTGTCACGTGGCTACAGGTAGCAACGGCCCGTGGCAAAAGAGAGATATCACAGTGGCACCGCAAAATCAGGTGGAATGCTAAAAGTATGTTTGTGGGCAAGGAAAAGATGCAAACATGCTACCATATCATAGCCTTAGTGGTTTACTTTGTAGTTATCTTGCTTGTTTTGGGTTCTAATGAAGAGAGACTTTAAAGGTTCAGGAGGAGTGGGAATCGTCAGACAATGTCCCTTCAAAGGCCGTGCTGCGATGGATTACCCCAGTGGTCCTGCACACCAAAGACAGGCGGTAAAAAACCTGGCACTTTAATCAACAATACCCACGTACATTTTGATATTTTATCAAAACCCAGGGTAAGGAAAAAAAGTACAAATAAACACATCGAAAGAAGCATAAACGTGCACAGAAGGGAAAACACACAAAAAAGCGATACAAAACACAGATTGGAAAGAGAAATGAAACTCCTTGAGAGAATAACCACAGAATAATGACAAGCTAACTAAGTAAAGTGTAAAGACAAGTCTCACAAGCTAACTACATAAAGTATACAGACAGCAGTAAATACAATAAAACACTGTTCCTAAAAACGGGATGAAGAGGTAGGCTATCCGTCCACTGACCACGTGCAGCTGTAGGCCGCCCCACCAAAGCAAGGCAACACAACTTTCGTTGCCAGGCTTGAGGTCACGGGGCACGAAGGGCCGCCTCCATGACATCATGCTTTGAAATCAGATTGTTGCTGTTGCCATTTGACAGATCACTGAATAATGTTTTCCGTACTTCAAAGGCTCTTTTATCTTGTGATTGGTCAATAATTGATTGACAGCCTCACCAAATGTTAAGGGACGATATTTACTACATTTTATAAACAAATATCAGCTCAACTTGGGCAAACGGTATTTTTTTTAGAGGCAAATGATCAACATCAAAGGCCTTTGAAGCTTGTTTTCTCAGAAATGATAATCAGATGAGAACCCCACCTAGCTAAGAATGGTTATTCCAAGAAAACGGCTGGGCAAAATTTAATCCGGTTAACAGCTTTTGATTCTGTAATGTCTGAACTGCAAAAACGATTCAGCGATTTTCTAAATTTTGCTTCTTTCTTTTTCTATGAAATGAAGAAAATGAACATCCTGGAAATCAAAGGGAAAATTGAAATGTCAAACTTTGAGGATGGATAACAGAAAAACTAAACCAAACATAAAAAATCTTTTTTTGTTGCCAATATGTCAGGATTAAGATGTAAGTGTAATTATGATTTTATCACAAATAATTAGTGACTTATATCGACATTAATGGGGTGGATGCTTTGCAGTCAAGTTTCAATTGTTTATTCAAGAATTAACATCACAGACACCCAAAGAGGGGACATATAAATTCTTTAGAGTATGACGATTACACATATGCATGATTTGTTATCCCAATGCAAATACATTTTGAGCTAGGATTGATTAAAGTGAGATTTATTTTTGTTGTTTTTCCTGTCCTTAAACATCAGGAATACACAGCAGTGCTACCTTGTGAACATTTTTGCTTGACCCTTTCACAAGTAACATATCCACAAAGTTTCAACTTAATCTGAGAGACAATTCTGGAGAAGAAGTGACAAGTAACAAAAGCACACAAAAATTCATTAAAAAATTGAAAAAATATTGCAGCACCATCTGGTAAACTAGGAGTCCTTAGGAGTGTTCTTATGTAATATCAAAGCAATTGCGTGAGCGGTTATGGAGAAGAAGATTTTGTAAGATTTGTCAAAAAAAAAAGAACAAAAAATTAATTAAAAATCCAAATTCATTGGAGCGTGACCATTTGAACAAACCTGGTAGAAGCCAACCCATGGTACAGTGCCACCAAGTTTGAAGTCAATCTGGATGACAGTTTTAGAGAAAAAGTCGAAAATGTGAATTAGTATCAGAATACCTATTGACTTATATAATGTTCACCTTTGTACAGGTGCTCAGGGATTCCATTGAGACACAGCATTTTGCTGGGACACTCTACTCAGGTCATAGTTTTTGAAAAGGGGGCTGTGAGGGAGAGTGTGGCAACCACAGCCTTTATGACCCAGCAGCTGGGGGAGTTGATCCAGCTCCAGGGAGACTGGGCCTAGGATGCCAGAGCCTGGTCAAACTGTACCTATGTCATCCTGCACCCCAGTCAACCATACCCGTGTCAAAGCGTACCCTGGTCAAACCATACCTGAGTCAATCCACACACCAGTGAATCCTTAGCCCCTTTTGAGTCTGTATACTTCTATACTCTGTTGTTTTTTTTGGGGGGGGGGTGGTGGGGTGGGGCTGGTTACAGGTAGTTGGTTGATAATATAATACTTACTATCCCGCTGTTAATATTAATCGGATGTGATTATTGCACACACACATACATACTGAAGTTGAAAGGTGCTTAAATATGAATTTATAGCTTTGAAGCATTCAAAGTTAAAATTTTGCTCTGTTTTAGTTGGCGGATATAGGCTTTGTATAGCCTATAAAGTATAAGTACATAGACTGTTTAGAACAGGACTTTCATGTTATGGTCGCTGAACACATGTTGAACATGCTGTTCTGAAGATTTTTTTTTCAGAAAGCATGCAAATAAAATACGTTAAATTCAACTTACTCTCAGGTTAAGGACCCATTAAAAAGATTACTTATCATCACCGCCTGTCCCTTTTTTTTCTGCCGCCCCTACTTTTTTATTTTACATTTTATTTTCCTTTACAAATTACATCACACAAGTTTCAAACTTTGAGGAACATGGTCGATGTTCAATTAGTTCCTGTTCAAGTAAATACACATTTTATGGCTACCTTGCTACTGGAAGTTTTAACATAACACTGGCAGACACCCATGCAGTGGACACAAAATTGACGATTTTCTTGGTTCATCAACTTCAAGACAAGTGTGGTTCACGCATCATAAAGCCTAGCCCCACGGGACCTCCCCACGCTCTGTAAGCTTGCAAGCTTACAGAGCGTGGGGAGATCTTCTGGGGCTACATAAAGCCCTGAATTTAGAGTGGACATGAGCAAGGCTCATCAAATGCTTGAATAAATCATGGATAGAAAATAAAAATAAAATCCTCCCTCCCACTCCATCATTTTAAAAAAAAGTGATGATAAACAAGTTTTTTTTTTATTAGGGCCTAATGTTTTTTGTGCATTTTAAATTTTAATGCAGATATTTTAACCTGGGTAGTATTTTTTTGTTCCTATGATTTATTCTTGTAGAAAGTTGAGGAATGCGTTAGCTTTCCTGAAATATATGCTCTTGTCACACTGTGACCATAGTGCCTGAAGAATATATATAATAATATTGTCATGGGGGATGGGTTCTGTTCACTTGCTGGCCCTCATTTCACCACGACACTAGCATCGACAGCAGACGACACAAGTCATTTTGACAAAGCGCCAACATGTTGTTGCCAGTTCACAACTGCAAGCAAATTTTAGTCATGAACTCAATTCACGTCCAAGCATACGTTACTTGAAAGAAAACATAATTTGTCACTAGTAATATGTATTTAATGACTGATTATGGTCATAAAAGCACCAAAATCAAGGTAAAATACCTTTGGTTTCTTTCTTCTCTCCCGCCATTACGTCCGGCCTCGTTTTCAAAGAGATATGCATTAAGTGACATCTGACGGGAATTTATATGGAATTAAAATAATACTTTTCTTCTTCGTCGTCAGATGGCAGCATAGTACAATGCAGTTTTCCTGGGCAGCAGCCTTCTTCCTGACAATACAGTGTTTTGGGAAAGAGCTAATTCATGTAATGGGGTTTGGAAAAGGGGGGTGTTAGTCACTGCGAATACGGAATGAAAATTGTCTGTGAACTGGAAATTCAAACTGATTTGGGGTTTATTTTATAAGATGTGAAAATTCCAAATTCTCGAAGACTGCATGGGAAAGCCACATCTAATTTTCAGAAAATAAAATTTCATTTTTTTTTCTGTTGAAGAGCTCTTAAAACATCAAAATCCTGATTATGCAGTTACATTTATTAATTATTTTTTTTTAAATCTGGGAAAAAAGGCCTTCGAATGCAGTTCGGACAGTGTTCACCAAAGTGCATTGATTGCATGCATTACTGTTTTCTCATTTGCAGTGACTCAGTGAGTTGCAAAGTCTGGCCAAGCTACTTTGACCCGCATTGCATAGTTCAACATTCGTGAAAAGTTATGGAGATTAACCCCCTACAATCTCCGAAAACATAAATTTCCCTGTACAGAGCTTTAAGTCTGTACTTGTGGAAGAGGATGAAGAATTACATGCAAGGTTACCAGTGGTAGAAAATATTATTGACTTTGAATTCACAATTCAAAATGTTGAAAAAAGGCTCTTGAAGCTAAAAGAAGATAAATCAATGAATCCTGATGGAATTAACCCAAAACCGATGAAAGAATGTGCAGATATATTATGTATTCCTCTGACTCTGTATCAGATTTACAGGAAATCTGTAGATAATGGTATTTTGCCTCCTGACTGGAAAATAGCAAATATTACACCTATTTAAAAAGAAGTGCTGTAAGCAATGAGAGACCTGTGAGGCTAACATCTGTAGTGTGTAAAGTATTTGAGTCTATGGTGAGAGAAAAAAATTCTAAACTTCTTAATGAATATAACCGTATCACAGAGAATCAACATGGCTTCACAAAAAAGACAATAATGTTTGACCTTTTAGAAACTATAGAAGACTGGACATCAGCATTGGATGAGAGCTATAGTGTTGCCACAATTTTTCTAGATTATCAAAAAGCCTTTGATACTTTCCCACATAGTAGACTACTGAAAAAAAAACTTGAGGGTTACGGTATCAAAGGAAAGACCAAAGAACGGATAAGGTTTCATATTAAACTGGAAAATGAGAGTAACCATTCGGGATGAACACTCAGTATGGGTACCTGTGGACAGTGGGGTTCCACAAGAGTCAGTTTTAGCTCCCTTGTTCTTTTTAGTTTACGTGAATGATCTAACTGAAGTGGTAATGAGTGTAATTAAACTTCTTGCTGGTGACAGTAAATTGTACAGAATAATTAAAAGTAACGAAGACAAGATACAACAACAACAAGATCTGAACAACGTTGACCAGTGGTCCAAGGAATGGCTCTCATCCTTCAATGTTCGAAAATGCAAAAGAATACACATAGGTTTCAACAACAATAGTTGGTATGAATATCATGGAAAGTAAAGGTGATAGGACGAGTCCTGCAGAGACAACCCAGGAAAAGGATTATGGATTGCAAAAGATCTTAAGCCATCTACACAATTTTTCAATGCTTCAGCTGAAGCAATGTTTGCTCTCAGATCGCTCGGTTTATTTGATAATCAGTCTTTTCATATTCTGTACAGAACTTATAAAAGACCTCACCTGGAATATGCTGTTCAAGCCTGGAATCCCTATGTTGTTAAAGATATTGAATGCCTTGAACAAATTCAAAGGAGAGCCACCAAATTGATACCAGGCATTCGAAACCAAATCGTATGAACAGAGACTGAAACGTCTATGATTACTTTCAAAACGAAGAGAAAGAGGCGATTTAAGAGAGGCATTTAGAATAATGGACAATCTGGAAAATGTTGGTGGACAATTCTTTAAAGCCTCGCATGACAACAATTTGAGAGAAAATAACAAAAAGCATTTTAAAGAACGTTCAAGACTCCATGATCCGTGAAAACTACTTTTCACAAAGAGTGCAAAAAATTGCCGGACATGGCGGGTAGCTACAGCGGAGACCACAAACTAATTAAAGAATAGATTTAAAGATTCCCTCATCAGTCCAGTATTCATCAAATAGATAAATACTGGACTGACATGGGAATCTTTAAAATCTAATTAAATTATTCATAATTGTTTGCATAAACAATATTCTGACCATAAACGATGAATTATGTCACATTACCAAATGATTGAACTGAGCAGTAGACTAACAGTGTGCATGGTATGGGCAGTACAATACTGCTCTCCCTACCAGGATCTTAATGCATGCTCATGATGAATTTTAAAAGCTTTAAGGTTCAATTAGTTCAATTACATGTTACAAATAATTATGCGGTTGGAAGATGTTTTTATAACACAATGTTTAAAAAAAAAACCTTGAATAGATGCAGAGTAACTGATGAGAACACTAACGTTGTGTCTGTTATGAGCAGTAAAATACTGCCATACCTACTATGCAACATACATAAATATTACTATGGACTCGTGTAGAATTAGTGTAACCGCCTATACATCTTGAAAATAATTTGATAACCAATTCAAATGTTACTAGGAATGGTTACAACCTAGCATCATCTTGAACTTATAAAGGACTGCTCAACTGAACTTTATTAAGAAGAGCCGTTCATTTAAAGTACGAATTTTATCCAAGTACGGTTAAACTTCAAATAATTTGCCGAACATTGTGATTTAAATGAGGGTCACTAACTTCAACAAGATATAACTGATTTTGATACTCGATTGATACTGACATCAAATAAGTTTGTAAAACTTTTGAGCACATTAAAATACAAGTACAAAAACAGTCGGACACCTTATAATTGTTAAAACGTATGCCTACGTGTGGGTGTTGTTAAAACACACCAGTTTTGAACGTATGCTGTCACATTCACGTTAAAATATCTGTGTCTGCGTTTTGACACTTTCCATCCTACCTATCGCAAAGTAGCATGGAGTGTTGTTTGTGCTTAAATTCCTGCGTGGTGGCCGGAATTAGCATCAAGGTTTTGAAAGGCATAGGGGAATGGATGATTTAACTTCCCGTATAAAATTCGGATTCAAACTCCCCCATACACCTCCTCAATAGCTGGAAGTCAAAACAGGCCTGATAATATGACACATTAATATGACTGCTCTGGCCATACAGCTCAACAAGGAAATTACCCATATGGTTGTGTAGATAGGTCCCTGAACCAAACGGGACAAAAAGACATTTTCTTCTTGCAAATATAACGACTTGGATTTTCTTTCTGTCTTTTTTTTTTTTTTTTTTTTAAACAAAAGTAACAGTCATATACCCTACATGACACATGAACTTGTAATCACCATCATGTTTGAAACAAATACAATGTAGTCTTTATTTCCATATAAACGTTAATGCCACTGCTGGTATATCCATCAGTGTCAGTCAGTGTGTCCGCACCATGGCAGATGCTTATCATTGCTGCCTAGCAACGGGACGAACGATTTTGACGGGGAATTGATACCCATATGTCATACACCCAAGGGACTAATGGGTTGTTAACTGTAATACTAGAAAAGAAGATTTGCTTCAAAGCAATCTGTCTGTGCGCCTTCAAAAGTTGTAATATCAAATGCTAGCAACTTTTGTCCTTTGGTATTTCACATTCCATTAAGCTTATGGCTGAATGAACATTTCAAAGTCCAAATGATCTCGACCTTTGAACTTAAGAGGTCACAGGTAAATTGCAAAAATGTTCAGTGTTACGAAACCCACAATTTAAGCCCAACATGAACCAAATCAGATGAAAATTGACCAAGTTATGGCAAGATGAAACTTTCAAAGAGCCAAATTATCTTGCCCTTTGCCCTTCAGAGGTTACATGTTCTTACAAAAATGTGCAGTGTTGCAACACCTACAATTTGACTCCAACATGATTAGAATTGGACGGAAATTGGCCGAGTTATGACTGGATGAAACTTTCAAAGGTCCAAATGATGTTGACCTTTGACCTTGGCATGACCTTGACATTTGACATGACGTTTGCCTTGCTATGATCGAACTCCTATACACTGGGAACCACATCTACCATAGTATATAAGATATTGAACATTTAAAACTTTAATTAGCCCTCATTTGCATAATTTTGAAAAGCATGACCTCTCATTATGAAAAGTCAAGATTTTATCTATAAGAGTATAGTTTTGCCAAGTTTGGAGTTCTATCTATAATTGTCTCTGAGAAAAAGGGAGGACAAATTTGCTGGTAAAGAGAGAGAGAGAGAGAGAGAGAGAGAGAGAGAGAGAGAGAGAGAGAGAGAAAGAAAGAGAGAGAGAGAAAGAGAGAAAGAAAGAAAGAAAGAAAGAAAGAAAGAAAGAAAGAAAGAAAGAAAGAAAGAAAGAAAGAAAGAAAGAAAAAGAATTCTTGGGAAAATAGTATGTCTGTGTTGACACACAGACATAACAAGGTGTCATCATTGAATGGGAAGAAATATAGATTTTCCAGCATATTGTGGGATGGGAACGCACTGAAGGGGAGCATGTTTCCCCTTACAAGACAGAACAATTACAAGGTAAATTGATTCATTTTGAGTAGATTATTGGATCCCTTTGTTGAAAGAGATCCCAATTCATTGGTATAGGGAATAATTTGGTCCCAGTGGAGCGTACAGAAAATGCTCCAAAATGATGTCCAGTGTAAAGTACCGAAAAGAAGAGGGCTTCCGCTAGTCTGGTATGTTATTTAAAAAAAAAAAAAAAAAAAAAAAAAAAAATCCCCAATGGGTGTATACCGTTCGCCCACCCACCCCCTTTAATTAGAACTAGGACATGCTCTATAGTCCCTGTTCAAATGTAAACCTTTGACGTGTTGAGACTGTTTTCAGAAATTACAGAATAAGTGAGGAAACCCTTGATATTTCATTCTCAGTGCATCTCTTTGGATAAGCTTGACTTGCACAGTGATGTAATATTACATCATGATCATTTCAGAGCACTTGCCAACAGCAAGTCAAATGTTAAGAATTAAAGTGTGTGTGTCCACACACACTTTTCTGTTTTTCCTGAAATTCATTCTTTCTTTCTTTCTTTCTTTCTTTCTTTCTTTCTTCTTTACCAGCAAATTTGTCTGACACTTTTCTCGGACAATAGTTTGGCATGATTGTACCTCCATACAAGAAGTTTGACCGTTTTATACAGAGGAATGAAGATGATTAAAATTATACAAATTACGGGCATTTAAAATTTTAAATCTTGAACATCTTCAGATAGAGATGTCATTCCAACTTCTACTAGGGGTTATTGACCATTGCGCATGTATTGAATTTAAAACAAAAGTTGTAGTAATTTAAATTATGCTTATTAGCAGCATTCGAAATTTTAAAACTCGAATATCTTCAAAACTATTATGGATAGAGATGTAGTTTTAACTTCGACTGGGGGTTATTGACCATTGCGCATGTATTGAATCTAAAGCAAAAGTTGTAGCCATTTAAATTATGCTAATTAGCAGCGTTTGAAATTTTAAAACTTGAATATCTTCAAAACTATTATATAAAGAGATGTCATTTCAATTTCTACTAGGGGGTTCTTGACCATTGCGCATGTAATGAATCTAAAACAAAAGTTGTAGCAATCAAAATTATGCTAATCAGCAGTATTCGAAATTTTCAATCTTAAATATCTTCAACACTACTATGGATAGAGATGTCATTCCAACTTCTACTAGGGGGTTGAGAACTGGTGGTGTGTAGGGAATTTATCTCTTGTAAAGCAGAATCACCGGTATATAGTATAGAATCAATTTTTGTTTCGGCTAAGTGAATATCATTTGTATGGATTATAAGCATAGATCCGGTGGGACACCATGCAGTTTTGATAAAGTATCAGAATTAACATTATGAAAAGTAATATACCGGGACCTGTTCGTAAGCGAATCTTTAAACCAATTCAGGGCAACGCCTCTGATGCCTTAGTAATGAAGTTTGTGAAGAAGGATTTGATGATCCAAAGTGTCAAATGCTTTTATAGCGAGATCTAAGCACATGGCAATTGATAGTTTTCCGCTGTCAAAAATTTTCATCATTTGATCAAAAAATTCGAAGGCTGCAGTTTCTGTAGAATGAAGTTTATTAAAAGCATGTTGACTCTGGTAAAACAGTTGATTGAAATCATAATATTCATAAATTTGTACCACTTAAAAAAAAATTAAAAAAGACAAAACCGCCGGGCAATTAAGAAATCGGACGATAATTTTCCATAAGAGTATCATCATCGTTTTTAAATAATAGCAAGACTTTTGCGATTTTCAGTATATTATGGAAAATTCTAGTGATTAAGGATTGACTAAGTTGAATTAAAGCGAGTGGTTCAGTTAACCAGGGTGATAGATCTGTCAGTAGTCTCATTGATAAGTTATCGTGACCAGTACTGGTCTTGGGGTTTGAATTTGTCTGTAATATCTATTATTTCATTTGTATCTACGGTTGAAAAGGGAAAGAACTGTTTCATATCATGTTTCAGATAAGAAGAGAAACATGGTCTCTGTTATATCGAATTTATTTGCAAGTTTGGGGCTAATGCCGGTCAACGATTTACTGAATCGATTAACAATAGTCCCTTTGTTTGTCACATTGGTGTCATCTATGAGAAAGAAGAAAAAAATAAGGGAAACTGCCTTTGTTTGTAGTTTTGTTAAGTATAGTTTTGATTGTGTCCCGTGTTCTTTCAGTATTATATTCAAAACTTTCAAATTGAAAGTGGTAATAAGTTTGTTTTAGTTTTTTTAATGATTTTTTTTAATACGTTTATTATATGTTTTGAGGTTTCGCTTTAAGATGTTGCAATGGAATTAAAGGGTGCGTTTCAGTTTTTTTTTCTTGTAAAGACTATCATGGCATTTGATGGATTTCAAAATACCATTTGTTACCCGTGAGGGAATTTTGTGTTTATATCTAATTCACACCTGCAGTCACAATTAAAATTTGGAACAATGAATTATGTGTTTCATAAAAATATTGTATTTAAAGAACCTCCATATTTTCTCATGTTTTAATGGAAAAACACGGAGGCGTTAATCCAACTCCATATCAGTTCCGTATTTTATACGGAGGAATGGCACAAATGTCAAACGCGAATAGTGTCACAAAGAACTAAAATTTACAAAATTATAATGTCCATACAATACACATGAAAGATTATGTCAGATAGAGGGTCGTTGATGATACTAAAAACAAAATCAAATTGGCAAGTTCATCAATTAACAGTTGAAGTTTATCAAACTTCGCTTTCAGACTTTGCATGTTTAAATTCAATACTGAAAAACTGTTTCAAGGGATTCAAATAACCCGCTAAATGTTCTATTTCTATATATGGAGAATCTGACATTACCGAGATTTACGAATCCCCTGTGTCGTTCAGCAGATCCTTCATACAATTTTCACTGAGGACAAAGACAAGTAGGATATCACAAAGATATCTTGTCCGGATGGTTTTGGAGGTGTTTTGCTCCAAGGTCCCCGAACTCCCGCACACAATGTGTCCGCCTGACTGTCCTGAATTTCGCGAAAAGGGGTCTTTTTAGTCGCATTCCGCGACATCGAGTAAAGGCCCAATTACACAGAAGAGCGGTAACGGAAAGCGGATAGTGGATACCGGTATTTCCGCGCGGATTTTAAATTACACTGAGAGCAGTACATCGCGCGGAATTACAAGGTTGTACCTTTAAAGTTGCATAGCCCATCGGGCCAGTAATATATTTGTGTGTGAATAGCCTTCTGAAAGTCTGACTATTAATTTAAGCAATATAATACAAACTAAATGTTTAAAATAATAGGTCATTCTTCTATATCTGCCGACTGAAATAAGATCGGACTCAGATTATTTCACGACCCAAATTCCGATCTATATGGACCACATGTTCACTATACTACACATGTATTTGGGACTTTTGTGCACTCCGCAAAAATTACCTGACATGTCCGCCTTTGAACCAACGAGTTTCCACACATCCTGCTTCTTTTGGGCATTTTTATACCTTTCAGCCGTTAGGCCGTATGATTGACAATATTTTTGCACTTTCAAAATCATGTTTTTCATGATGACCATGTTGGTAGCACAGATTTCTCTCTCGACACGTGGAGATGATGCCTACCAAAAAAAAAAAAAAAACAACAACAACAAAAAAAAAAAACCGGTTCTGATTGGCTGAAATCTTCGATTTCAGTAAAAATCGATAGGTTTTCTATTTGGAGCGGTTTAGCGCTGTACCGCTTTACCGTTCCGCTGTCAGTGTAATTATATCCATGGAAAACCACGTATCTTAATTATCTTAACGCGCGGTTTTCCGTTACCGCTCCATTACGGCTCTCCTGTGTAATTGGGCCTTAATAGGGATGCTCTGTCTTGGTCACCGCGAATTTTGTCCACTGTATCCTCATGGGAAAGGAGGTCACAAATACCGTCTGACTATAAGAATGTAGACGGTCACTCAAGCAAAACCTAACCTTTCACAGATTGCAGCACATATATGCAACATTAATTCTTGCATTACCTATGGTGCTCAGAGGATATTTCATTGGATATTTATACGCGTATTGATGTAATTTGATATAAATATGTTGCACATAGTTTACCATTTTAAGGATATTTCATTTTCCGTGATAGGTCTTACTGGTCACACCACATGCAACCAGCGAAATGTCTTGATATTGACATGCAGATTAATTATTTGATATAAATGTGGTACACAGAGTTACACATGTTAAGGATATTTCAATTTCTGCATATACTTCTTACCAGTCAACCGATGTACAGCCAGTAATGTGTCTTGCTATTTAGTTCTTTGATATGAATGTAACACTCTTCTGTCACTTGTGGTGCCCAGAGTTTCACCTGAGTGCGTGATTTTCATTTTGTAGTATCTGGTACCCACACGTATGTGAGTTTATTAAACTGTGGATTGAAAATTCGGCGTTCAGTCATTTTGCTATGTAATTTTAAATATAGTGACCATGAGCACATACCAGCTTGAAATGAATTCTGGATATATGTCTAAAAGTTCAGATAGAATAGCAGAGACTCCAACCCACAGCTTCATACAAACTGGAGATTCCCCCTACTAGAGTACTGTTGAAACTGGAGATGTGACAGAGCGTAGCGACTGTGCTAGGGGATGGGTTTGGGAGGGCAGCGCCCGCTCCTGGGGTGAGAAAATTTTGAAAAAAAAGTAGTTAAAATGTGTATTTTGAAGATTTTTTTTTACCTCATCCATTTTTTATCTGGGCGGGAGAAAACATATTCTAAGCGGGAGAACCGGAAAATTTGGAAAAAGGGCAAAAAAGGGGGAGATCTCCCGCTAAAAACGGGAGGGTTGGAGTCTCTGTAATAGCCATCACAAAAAATTATTTGACTAAAATGCCTCCCCGCCCCCGATCTTCGGAAAGTAGGTCAATGTCATCCCAGGGTCTACATATGACACACATCTGTGGTATATTCGGTATCATTAGCTTTCTTCTTCTTCCTCATCATACTGAATTTAGTGTCCTTTATTAAGTGCTAAATGACCCTGAAAAGGGAGCCAAAGTCACCCACTAGTTCACATAATTTGACCATTGGCCTAATCCATATTCGTTGTAAACTTTTCAGTTCTGTCTCAATTTATCATCACAATAAATTCAATGTGTTTTCAACACCCATTAGTCCCAATAATTACCACCAGTGGTGCCACCATGACTCCACATGCCATAGACTTTTGTCTGCACAATACTCCTGTAATGGTATATGGGTATTTTACCACAAATTCAGATGTAATGACCAAAACACACATACCAGAGCATTTTCAATTTTTTCACTTTTTTGCCCCTGTATTATGTAATCCACCAGGCGGCAACACCAATAACAAAAGGAAACAATATTTTTCATTCATAGAAGATGGTCAAAAATTTCAAAGGTTTAATAAAAAACTGTGGATGCTATCGTGTCGACATATAGAATTCCATGACGGGTTCATGGCCTGGGAGTGGATTGACACAGCGTGAGTTTGAAACAGTTCCACAGGCATGTCACTCAAAAATTTCAAAATAAGTGAATTTGCACAAGGGCTGACCCCTAACAACTAAAATTTTTCAAGATAATAGCAAATTCTGAATTCTTGGACTGAGATCACAACTCTTTGTTTCATACATTTTCAGAAAAAAAATGAATTATTGCTGATAAGTGAATGAATGACATGCCTGGTTCCACCAAAAGCCTTTGGCAAGCAATTATCCGTTTCAAACAAGTGCAGTCTCAATCCATTTTGCATGGCCCTGTCATGTGGTGTATTTTCTCCTATAAACAGATAAATTACAAGTTTTTAATAAAAAAACCTCTGTGTTTGAGCTGCTCCATCGCTGTGAACTGAACACCATCTTTACTACAGCAATCTGATGCATGGACGTCGCTTTTATACCATATGTACATTACTTTCATTTATACCATATGTACATTACTTTCACAGCTACGAAATGTTAAGCTACCAACATAGTTTCAGCAGCTCATTTTGTCAAATTAAATTGGATTGGAGAAGAAAATCTAATAAGCATAGGTTTAGTTCTTTTATCTCTTTTGGTTGAGAAATTGGCACCATCGTGTGACGTTACATATTTTTTTTCCCTATGGATACCTACTGGAGAAAAACAATTGTTTCTGGATGGATGGATAAGTGATCACATAAGCTCTGCAACCTATGGTCAGCAGAGCTAAAAACATGTTTTTAACTGGCCCTTGTTGAATATTATAGTTCTATTTTCTGGACAGATGGCATTATTTTTGCAAAAAGGATCACATTTCCCCAGCACACAAGCACTTGTTGATGAAAATGTTTGAATTGAAGTCACCTATGCCAAGCTGCATGTTAAAACTGAGGACAAAAGTACAAATAGGAAAGTAACTGAAATAGGCCTTTACTGTGCTCAGAACAATAAAACAATTTGGCCTGTCATACTGTACATATACACAGAATTCTTAATTTGCTAACTTCAGGAGTCTACCTAAGAACCAAATACTTGTACTAGTATTCATTAGCAACTTTTTGAGTCAACTTCACAGCAGTTGCAACTCTTAACTTTGCCTGGACAGCCTTTTGTTTTTAAACAAGGTTACACGTGGACTGGCACTGTTTTTATACATCAAGACACAATAAAGACAAAATTTGTAAGCCTCAGATGATAATATAGTGTTTATTACAAAGCCCATATAGCCAAAAAATAGAGTACAAAACATACATGAAGAATAAACAGTGGAAAGTGCATGATCCAGAAACTGGCAGTGATATTTTCTTGGTAGTTAAAAGGGATGTCCCAGTTGTACCCAGCAAATTTTTTTTTCCACCACCAGTTCTACATGTTAATATAATCACTTTCTCTCCATTGCATTCCGTCACTGTGTACATATTGATGTTTTCCTTACGGGAGTACATGTACAATTTTCTGAATGGCCTGGAAACTATAGTCATGGACAAAAGTTACGCAACTACATAATGGAATCGATCAGTACAAGTGCTGACAACCTGCCTGATAGGACAACATACATAATCCATTTGCTTATGTTTGTGGATTTGCTGGGTCACATGGTGTCCTGTATTGGACACAGGGGATACGAAGGGGACACAGCATGGCACAAAATCTGTCAGAAGCCATGCACCAGGTCTGCAACGATAGTAATAATGCCAATGCGGCTTGGTGACTTGTCTGATGGGAAAATGAGAAATTGAAGGCCTGTGTGAAAGGGCCAGGTGAACTCAGAAAATGGTAGCTGAAAAATGAATGCCCTTCTTTTATCCGCCAATACGAAACTTGTAACTTGTGACAAACTTTGTTCAGGCCAATCAAGGGTCACAGACCACAAGGAGGTCATGCTGTTGGAGCATTTTAAAAATCATCCAATTTTAACTGGTGTGATAGGGGAAGATGTTTTGCAAGTAAGAACCGGGCACAGGGGTGTCAGAGAGGACCATTAGGAGGGATTCAAAAGTTGACATTTAAGTTCCTGGTGTGTACTGCATCAATAAGGCATCCACTGTAGGCTGATAGTCTGTCAGCATTGACACTTGATAAATTTATGGACAAAATTTTCACCCCAACCTGAACATATAAATGGCCTATTTCACAAGAATAGAGTCCGTGATGCATGACCTTTGTGTGTGATACTCAAAACAGTTCAATTGGTGCAATCAAAAACCCAACAATTATTTTATCATACCTTTTGAAAAAAAAAGTGCTTGGTATCTGCAAATGCTGAGCTTTTATGCGTAAGTATGTATTTGAAGTATGTTGAGATCAGAACTGATAAAATAAAATATTGTGTGAAAAATAAACCAACCAATTTATGCTCTGTGTCTCAACAGCAATCTTTACAAACTCAAGAATAAAATTGAAAGATCTCTTTCAAAAAAAAAAAAAAAAAAAATCAAAAAAAAATCTGGATTTCCAGGAAAAAATGCACTACTCTGAAGTCTGTTACCTTCCACTTCCACTTTTAACTTCTTAAGAGTGACCATGTAAGCAACCTTTCATATAGCAAATTTAACTGATACAAATCTGTTTATAATGTCAAGACGAAGCTCTGCTGATATGATACAATCATGTAGTCTATACAGTAGTCTCCCGCAGTTTGTAAATTGAAAGAAAAAAATGAAGAGGAAAGTTACGCAAATGTATTTTATTCATTCCTCTAATTTGAATTCAACTTACATTTAAAACAACAATCTCTTGAATTAATCTTTGTTGCCTGTCGAAACAATTTTGTACATAGCATACAATTAACTCCTGTTCAGGAAGAAGAAATTTTGTGTGGGATCTTCAACATTGTATACATTACTTTCCTTTGTTGATTTTCATTTCATCAATGACAAAAAGAAAAACTATTACCTCTTTAAAGTCATCTCAATATTATCTCATCTTTATATTACATCTGTAAACTTAGACAGGCCCAAGAAAATAAAATCCATTATGCTACAAAACATTTGAAAAAAATACAACTAAACAATGGGTAAAATGCAAACCAATGAATCAGATTTTGACTTACATTCCATTTAAAAAGAGGGTACAAAAACACTACATCTGCTGTGAAAAGACACCAAAATCAGTAAAACTATTATTTGAAAAGCTGGGTCAACACTGTGCCTAATACATACGTAATTTTTTTCAGTATAAATATAGTGACACCAGCTTGTTATCCTACCACCAGTAAGGTCTTTCTTAATTCTGCCCAAAGAGGTTATATGTTTAATCTGATGTCTAATACAGAGGTGCAATGGCTTATATCTTGCAAAGCTTAACAGCAGAACACTGCATGAAACCAACAACATTAAGTTTGCATCGAAATGGCCACCTCTCTGACTGCATCATCACGGCTTTCATCTCCTGCTAATACAAATGGCCCTCTCCTTGACATTAAAGCGCAAAACTGCACAAAGGTTCAATCTAATGTGGAGCAACAAGCCAACATATTTGAAGCAGTCTACCTCTCTTTGCGAACACCTTGAACCAGTCAAGATGAATAATTTCACTTCCAAGACTTTAAAGAAGCTTCCCTATTGCTTGAAAAAAAAAAAAATCCTATAAAACAGCACAATGATATTGCAAGGAAACTATTTTCAACTATCATGATCATGATAAATATTCTACAGTAGGTGAATACATTCAATCATTTGATATCATTGATATGCTAGATGTCAATTATGAGTCAATATTATTGGAACTTTAAAAGTTCCAGAATATTATTTAAATGAAAAAAAAAAAAAATCTTGCCTACCTTGTTTTATAATGTAACTATCCGTCCCATATTCTACTGAATGTAGCTATTATCTACAACTAGTATAACCCCTACAGCAAACTGCCAATCTACTCATTTCCTTGTCTTTTAAGAGTACAAGTACTGTTACTACGACATGACCCAAATTTAATACTTCTCATATAAAAAGCAACAACATCAGAGCTGGAATGAACAGTGTGGGCAAAATTTACGAAACTATTTCTTACGGTTTACAATGTTTGTTATGGAGCCTTAAATTGAATTGACTCCACCGGTGGATACTGACTTCCAAACATTAGGGCCATATATTAATTGATATTAAGTTCTGTAATTTTTGATATCCAGCTGTAATAATTCAGAAAATCAGAAGTCTTCTAGTTAACATTTTGGCGTCTTCTTGCTGATCTCTGTTTGTCAAAGCGCGCCTCCATTTCTTCTAAAACTCTGGGCGTATACCGTACCACTAGTTTCACTGTACCTAGAACAAAATAAACATTCAAAATATTATACCATAAAATGCACATCCTGTGTTAACATATTATTCCCAAAAGTGAGAGGGAAAAAATTATAACAAATTTCCTCTTCACAATTTATTCTGAAAGCTCAGCTGCAACTTTTCTGTCATATGAAAAAGTCTCAAATCCAAGTTTTGACAGCTAAGCGCCAATCAAAATTGAATTGTTTCTCTCCTTTCTCCTTGGACCAAGACAGCATCAACTGATCTCCTTGGCACAGACTGGCCCCTCTTAATCTGCACCAAGAAAAGATATTGACCAACATAAAGGGCATGCTATTTTCCAAAAACTATCACATTTCTCATTCAAATGTTTTTCATTCACAAAACAATATAAAAACATTGAGACTTGACATCAAGGCAGGAGAATGGATAAAATTCAAACAACAGACCACTCAAGAAACTAAGTGTGTCTTTGTTGTTTTCCATGACTACACCTTTCCAAGAGGCCACCTTCCTCAATGGTCACAACTCAAAGATGCGACTGATCTTTCATGAGGATTTAACACACTTAACTTTGCATTTAACAAGTGTTTGTTAATGTCAGGTTTGCACTTTTTGTGCAAATACATAACATGCACTCCTACACAATTATTAGATGCATGTGATAATGTGGGAAACAGTCATCAGCAAAAATTAATTATAGTGTAACTTACCCACCAAAAGTATAAATCATGTGTATTCAAAGAACTCGAATGTACATGTACAGCTTCATAATACATGTATATATGTGCCTGCTTAATCAAAGAGCATTATTTATAGTACCAGGACTTACCAGAGACCTTCAAATCAGTGATATTGAGCTTTTGTTACTTTTGGGATGTTGAAGTGCTTGTCTTTATCCATGGGAAATAGTTTTACTGTAACATGTGTACCTCTAGGCAAAACTTTACGGTGAAGAAGTATCCCTTTGTCAGTACAAGCTTTATGGAGTCAATCAATTAATTGGCTGTTAGATGTGGTCACTAATGGTGCTGTTTAGATAACAATTCACAGTCAAAACTTCACCGGATGTCTTTTTACATCACAGATGACTAGATTAAACCCACTATTTATTGTTTGTAAATGTGCAGGTCAAAGTCATGACAGAGTTCAAGGGATCAGCATTTAGTCATCCTTCTTAATGGCATCAGTAGATGTCATTTGTGAGCTATTTAAGTCAGCAAATCCCCTTGGTTATATTTGCTAGTGAATATCTCAGAAACAAATTTTTAGTAGACTTGGTAATTTTGAGAAAGCCTCACTCAAAACTGGATGGATTAATCTTTGTAAAATTAAACACTATGTAAAGACTAGAGTACAACTAAGGTAGCCATTTTTGTTTGGCAATATTCCAATAGCTAAGGTCCAAATTAGCTCGTACTGTCGGTAGCCGCTAAAGCACCAGGGTCATTTCCCGGTGCACCTTGCCGCAGGTTAGGTCGCTTCAATATAGCAGACATATTGTGCCATAGTTGAAGTACAGGGAAATGGCATAGCAAAGTTGATCGTTATTTTCCAACGTACTGCTGAAGTATTTACAAGCTACAATGCTAGTCTACAATTGCAAAGTTCCTGACTGTAAGCCAGACAAAAGAAAACTGGGTTAATTGGATAAATACCCCTGGATGCAAGGGGTAGCTTTCCACAGTTTTCCTCCAAAGAAACATAGAAACGACAGGAGTGGTTGAATATGGTAAGAAGACCAGAAGATTATGAACTACCAGGCAAATTTGACAGAATTTGTTCAAGACATTTTGTTGGGGGTAAAGGTCCGACACCAGAACACCCAGTACCCACATAATTTCCGTATAACAACTGGAGGATTGCAGAAAAACAATGCACAACAAACCGATGGCAGAACCGTATTAGACGGCCGAGGATCCAGTGACCTACCCAGCAACGGAGAAGGGCCAGTTGCCAAGAAGAAAGCGGGGGTGTGATCACTGCGTTGCAGTGGTAGCTCACAGTACTAGCTAATTTGGAACAAAGCTACTTTAAATGCTACTTTTTGAGCTCCAAAAAGTTACCAATGTTAATTACAGATGCTTACAAATTCAGTAACATAAAAACCATTCCTTTTAACAGATAATAAAAAATGGCTACCTAAGTTATACTATTGTCTTTACATGACCATTGGTTTTAAGCTTTTTATGCCAAAAGTTTTGTTGTGATCCTTTCTCAAAGTGTAAATCAGACTCCTTGAATAAAATGCCCCTCACATTTTACAAATTAATCTTAGAATATTTAATTGTTACATGCTAAGAAACTACACATATTGATAAAACTAACAAGAGGCCCATGGGCTTAATGCTCTGCTGGCATCCCGGCTATATTGCACCGGTTCATCTCAAAACTGTGAATCCTCAAGTGGCTTCTGAACATATAAAACTTATGTACATTTAATGTAAAACTTGTCCACCAGATGACACTTCACTCCACATGTAATCATAGCTTATTTGTGCAACTCCTCTGATGAATATTGTTGCATGTGCCAAGACAACAATCAGTGAGTCCTTAACTTTATGTCCTCCGTGTCCTTGGGACACATGATCAAGGACACCCACATTATGTAATACAAGAGACCCATGGGCCTGCCTGGTGCCGTGCTGACATTGCCATTGAGGTCCAAGCTACACCCTGCCATTACAAAATCACCTCTTTCAACTTCACAGGCATGGTGACCTCACAAAAATAGGTCAAGGTCACTGATATTATATTTGAGGTTCTAGCTTTGGACATTGTCTATATATTATATAAATTTGGCAAAAAAATGTCAAAATTACACAAAATTTACATTTTTTCTGAAGAAATAAAACAAACCTAAGCAAGGCATTAAACTGGTACGGGTGGTACATGACAAAATCACTATTATTTTTGGCTTCAATTTCCATGTTAAGCTTACCTTGTGCTGCTTTCAGCAAATCTACTGCTTTCTCATGTGGTTCCCCTTCAACACTCTGTCAAACACACACAAACAGAATTTTACTTTTTGATCACACAAACAGTAAATGATAAATAAATTAGATAATATGAAGCAATAGTTCCTGTTCAACCTTAAAAAGATCTCTCATGAACCTAATCTGTCATTGCATGATGAACAATGGAAGACTAGCTGTCCTCACAAGTTGTCTTTGTTTAACACAGTTTCATGTTCTAGAACTCAATGGCAATAAAATAAAGGATAGCTCCCGAGATCATATTCCAAGTTTTCACAACCTGGCAACTACATCTGGATGCAAGATGCGAAAGGAACAAACCTTCATGATGCTCATTCCACAAAATTTCATATATGTTCAACATGTCTTAAAATTATGAAACACACACACACACGATCCCCCCCCTCCCCAATTTTAACTATTTTTTTCACATTGACAGCACATTAAGAACATCCAAATTATGATCCCATCAAAACTTATCCTTTGTACATTAGCAAGTTCAATGCAACTAACCACTCCATTAACTGACAACAGCTGATCTCCACGCTTCAAGCCGCCATGCCTGCATGCCACTCCATTTGGGATGATGCGAGAAATGTAGATGGGCGAGTTCTGTTCCTTGCCTCCCATTACATTGAACCCCAGGCCCTCATCAGTTTTGGGCAGCTCGACCACACGTGGGTGAGCATGACCTTCACTGGCAGCGAAAGCCGCAACTGTTGCCTGAAGGAAATGTACGATCAAACTATTATGTGCCATCAATAGGTTACAAATCACTTTGACACTTGACAAAATCAAGGGTTTTCACTACGACAGGTTCCTTCACTTTAGCATCTTTGAAGTTCAAGGACTTCCCGCAGCAAACTTTACAAATTCAAAAAATTTCTGATGGTATTTTGAAACATAATGGCAGAATCAATGCAAGCATGGATGAAGAAAATGCATGCAAAATTATATTGTACTGATGGTGACAAAAAGTGACTTCAGGCAGTTTTCTTGTTCAGCAAAGTTCTGCTTCAGCTATATGATTTTTGGGAGACTGTTGTATATCTTTGAAAACATACAGCATACACATCCAAATGGTCAATGTACCTTAGCTGTAGCATTCGCTCGGATTTCAGGACTTCCGGTGATGTCTACTGTCTCATAAACATGTTCATACACCTCCCTAACAGCTCGACAGAAGTCACTCTGCAGAACTTTCTGAAGGGCTGCAAGTTTGGGACTGCTAGAATCACCACCTGAAGTGAAAAGTGTTAAAATATATGACATTACATTGTGTATTTGAAGTTAACTGTTTCTTGACTCTGCAACAAAGAAAACAGAACAGATGAAATAAAATGTTTATAAAAATACATATCAATTCTTGTTTCAAGTCACAATTGTTTGATCAAGATTTGCCGATATCTTTAAAAAGAAAATACACACACAAACTGCCCTGACACCATTTACCTTTATACAGTAACATGTAAATCTATCTTCCAGTTCAGTTTTGGTCTCAACCTGTCAACATGGCAAATTTTGATCATCATGATGATTTTGACCCATGTGACACCTCCCCAGTGACTTTCACAAATTGCCCAACAAAACTTAGAATCATTGCAAAAATGCTACAAAGAACATATTTTCTGAAAGCCAACTTGGGATCCCATATTCTGCAAATTGAAGATGGGACAAGTTGGTGTTAATAGAAAAACACTGTAAAGCTGACATCTTTAAAATTTCACAAGAAAGTACTTTCAACTTGTTAATTTAACACAATTATCATGTTTATGCTGAACTTCAGAAAAAAAAAAAGAACGAAAGAAAATGGAATAGATATACACATCTTTCAAAATATGTCTCTTTTTTATGGGTTGGTTTTCTTGACTTACAAGTTTAAAAACCTGAATGCATGGCACAGTGCATATCAGCAGCACATAATTCAAATATCAAAGGTTATGATATCTGATAGCTCTCCCGACAAATCAAAGACAAAAAAAAAACCAACAACAAACAATAAAAAATTTCATTGACGCCATTAAAATGAGTATTCAACACGTCAGAAGATTCCATATAGAAGAAAGGAGACTTGAATCCCTTCACGGCTTGCTCATTCTCTTTCATATTCTTGAAAAACAGCCTTCAAGAAAATAGCAAGGTAAATTTATGGGATTTACTCAGCTCACTTGGCCTCTCTTTTATTTGCTACCCTCCCATTAAATCCAGAGCATCCCTACGCTGTTGAGTATTCAGTGGGCAAGCAACTTAAGTTTCAAATACTTTTGTGTCTGAGATCTCTTTGGCTAAAATTACATACAGTAAAACCTCTGTAAAGTGGGCACCCTTGGAACCTGAGAAAAATGCCCACTTTAGGGAGGGGACCATTTTACAGAGGGTCGGCCATTTTGGGTTGTGTGGACGAGCAACAAAGATAAGGGAGAGGCTACACAAATGCATGCATACACTTCTACTTGTATACATGTCCATGCAGATTCATATATGCATGTATCTTAATCCCGCATGAAAAAAAATGAAGGAAGCATTTTTTTTCAACATTTTGCCTGAAGTTATTTCTTGAAAAAAATCAACTAAATATCAACTACATGTATTATGTAGAAAATTAAAGTTCAGAACAGGTCCCAACTCAGTGACTACCAGCAGGCACATCAAAGTATCAAACTGCAAGGTTGAGCAAATAACTGAGCTGACACTCATCCACACACCAACTTGTTTTCCAGTAGAGTCAATTGCTCTCTCCATTTTGATATCTTAATCCTAAAAGCTGTCAAAACTCCTTGTGGACTAAAACAACGGTTATACTTTGTTGATGCTGGCCTTTACATGTACTGTACTCTGTTATGATAGGGGGATCACATTAGGTGGTGAGCACTGATAGAAAGATGACACTTGAAGAATTAAAAGTTAATGGTGGCAAGTCCTGATGCAAAAAGTAACACTTTTACAAAGTAAAATATTAATTGAACAAAATAATAGTGCCCACTTTAACAGATTTTGGTATATGTTTAGGGTGCCCAATGCCCAGATTAAGGAGGTGCCCACTTTAGAAAGGTGGCTTTATAATGTAGTCAACAAGAAAAATGAAATGGGACCAAAGAAAAGTGCACACTGTAAGGTGCCCACATATGGAGGTTTTACTGTACATGTATACCCAGTCATCATGCCATATTGACAGGTTGTGCCCTCATAGGTTGAAAACACCTCCATTTTACAGTGATCCCCCTCTTGTGAGGCCACCCCAAATACACAAAAAATTGGCCTTATAAGAGGGGTGGCTTCTCATGAGGGGGAAAATATAAAGCAAAGGCTACCCTTGCTGCATTGATAAGTGGTCTCTCGTCATCGGGGCCTCTCAACGGGGGATCACTGTACAGTGCACTTTGCATGATTTGTCCTGGTTTCTTTTTGTTTGTTTTAAGGCTTGTCTGCACAACCTTACCCAGTGAAAGTCTTCGACAGACAAAATTATAACACAACTGGCCACAGATTTTTGCAAGAGGACCAAACTGCTTTTAGGGACTGAAGCAGGGAACCGCACAATACAACTACTGAAGACAGGTGAAGAGTGAAACCTTACCCAAAAGTCCATCACTTTCATTCTGATACTTCACAAGATAAGAATCTTTCACATAACGTACATATAACAGATGAATGTTTTTCTTATAACACATACAAAAATTACGGAAAAGGTTAATTATGTGGATCCTTAATTACCGTTGAACTGTGTAGTTACAATTTTCCATTTACACCAACTATGACATATTCACAAAGACAAGTAATGGAAACACTTACTCCTTTGGAGACTTTCCAAAAGTTCTATTGCCCGCTGGACATCTGTAGCGAGAAAATTGTATTAATATGTTGCAAATATACATGCTGGACTTTACATATTCATGATAATGCATGCCATACATTGGTCTGTATACAGTGGTACCTGCTATTTAAGACCACCCCTACAGCCAACAAAGTGGTCTCATACTGCAGGTGGTCTTAAATTGAAGGTATATTAACATGTAAATACAGCACAGGGTCTTGAAAGAGTGGTCTTAAAAAGATACGGTCTTAAATTGGAGGTGGTCTTTAGAGCAGGTACCACTGTAGTATGCACTTTTTGTGAACCAGTTAATTATAACTATACTTGATGACAATTATTCTTCACTATGTTTGAAAAATATTTCTCTATCACTTTGAAAGATCACCAAAAATGCTTTACTAAACATGCAACAGATGCTTAATTAAATACATGTATTAACCTTAATTATAAGAACAGGGACCCACCACTGAGTAGATATGACAGAACCAAGGATTGTTATTCATAATTGTCTCTGCATTAGGCGACATACAAAATATCCCGGTTTATCATCAGTGGTTTTCCAAAAAAAGTAATGAGGGGTGGGAGTTTTTTTACCCTTCCTTCCAAATGGTTTACTATATTAAAGCTTTCCACAAGTCCCCATTGCCCATATAGGTCATTGTTCATACAGAATGTCATGACAATGCTGTAATATAATTCTCTGGATTAGTGCTAGAGGTGCTAATTGCTCAAGGCATTCTTTGAAGCTTTGTGATTTTCGTCTTCTTCAAATATTTACAAATTTATAAAAAAAAAAAAAAAAAAAATTGGTGTGGCACAAAAAACAATGCAGGCGCTGATGATAAACTTCTTTTTATGTGGCGAAAATATGTATGTATGTTTGTTGAAAATATTGTATTTATTTCTACTGTGGCTATAAAGTATGCAATAAACTGGCATCACGATATTCCATTTTAACAGCAAGTGTATCATCTATTAGATGATCTAATCTCATTGGTGATTGGCACTGGCATAGTTGCTGAGATTATTTTATAAACATCACCAACTTCCATTAAAATATCCTACTTTAACCGCCTGTATCATTAAATATATGTAACTATAATTAGATATATATATATATATATATATATATATATGTCTGGAACGATAAAGGGACTTCCCCTTTTTATTTCCAAAAATGACAGACCCAGTTTCCTGGTCACTGAATCGTGACACCCCAGCATGTCCAGACTCCAGGCATTACATGCATGATTCTGTCAGTTATCCCTTGCTGTTTCAACTGTTTGAAAAAAATCAAAGAAGGCTTCAAACCACAGCACGGTGAAGACTGAAGCCATAAGCTTTTATGGATATGTGCTCTGACAGCAATGCCAATGCCACAGCAGGGCCCCTTCACTTTCTCAATATCTGATCTCTTTTCCAACTGGGCAACTGTGCTAAATTTTGCTTGAAGTTGTGAAAACTACACAGTGATTAAGATTCAGATTGACTTGTGTTGCTTCCGCCCACCGATTCAACCGAATCACTCTTGTATCCTGTTGCTAGAAAGTCATATCTTAGTAACATCATTGTGTAGGATACATCCCTATAATTGTATTTCACTCTTTACCTCGTTCCAGGGTCAGCGGTTCCGTTGTGGTCGCCATCTTGGTAGCTTTCCTACAGAGCTATCCTGTACAAGTCAGCATATTGAGAAGATTTGCTCCAAGGATCGTCACGTATTGCAAATTGAATAATGTGCACCCACTCACCTCCACAACCTCAGCAATGCCGCGTTTTTTAAAATTAATAATAATAATAATAATAATAATAATAATAATAATAACAATAATAATAACAATAATAATAATGATGATGATGATGATGATGATGATGATGGTGGTGGTGGTGGTGGTGGTGGTGACGACGACGACGACGACGACGACGATGATGATGATGATGATGATGATGATGATGATGATGATGATGATGATGATGATGATGATGATGATTTAAGTTCTATCTTAACGATGGTTTATTAAAAAGGGATCTTCAGAACATAAGAATGTGTTTGTTACTTTCCAACGACAGGTCCAAAATCTGCTCAGCCATCCTGTTCGAGTCGGCTCAGCCAGCGGGCTCAGAAATTCGGCGTCAGCTCCCACTATTACTCTCAATTATTATTTTCTTTCTTTTTCTATCTATCATCAGCAATTATCCATTTTGTCTGATTGTAAAATGTTAGATTTTCACAAACAAAATAAATAGCAACGCTGAAGTGGGACATCTTTGATTATTCCACGAACGGCATGGTTTTACAATTTCAGAAACTAAACCAACATTTTCGATTACTAGTTTGGGATTATTGTATAAAACATGTAACAATTTTGTCAAATATAAAATATTTTTGTCTACAACATAAAATTTGAAAGAACTCTATCGAATCCCTTTTCAAAATCAACGCAAAATAATACTTCTTACGAAAAATGTCTGAACAGCCTATAGTATATTGAACTTGTCTGTCATTGACATTGCTCTTTTCAATATATCACGTCAATAATGACAATATGGTGACTGGTGTGTACTTCGTGCTTCGGGAATAACAATAATATAAACGACTTGGTTGGACATAATCACTGATGTGAAAGTCATAGTTCAGAATATTAACTGGCTCTTTATTCTGAAGGAAATCTTTATTGCATTAAAAAAAATACAAAAACCACGCTTTTCTGCTCCGTATGGTGTTGGTGGGATCTGGTAATTTATACCATAAAACTTTATTTTGTAATCATCAGTATTGAATATATAGCCCCAGTTTATTTCTACCTCAGTTATCCACTGACAGGTGGTTGGACTAATGTGTCCTATCCAGCTAGAAAGGGTACATACTAGTTCAGGGATAAGTCATATTATTCTTATCTGAACTTGTTACATACTGTTTAGTAGTTATGTTTGGTTTGATAGGTGTTCCGTATTCATACTGAAGCGCTGCGTTTATGAGCAAAACTTCACTTATTTAGATAATTCATCATCTGCTACATTCATATTTATTCATTATTATGTGGGTTGTTTTTTGCTGAATATTTAGCTTAGACAAGGAGAACCTACTCAGAGAGAAAAGTATGGGTATAGGCTCCGAAACATGTTCTGAGTAGTTACCCGCTGAAGACCCTAAAATTTTGAGAGGCTAATACAGACTATGTCAAAATTCTACAGAAGTACGTGACAATAGTACTTACATGAATATACATGTTAGACAGTGACAGGCTAGCTTATGGAGTGTAGAGGGTTCGGACTACGGAATATATGGTAATGACTGCCATGAAGTGGTTCTGAAGACACAAATACGAGACAAAATGGTCAATTTTGTTCAATTACAATCTGAACACATGTATCTGCAAAAAGTATCAAACATTTTCATAACCATTTGTTTACAATGGTGATACAAAAAGCGGGAAAGGGTTGTCTTTGTAAAATTTATGGAGTTTGTTGCACTCTTAATTTTTGATACACATTTAAAAAAAATAACTGATAATTTCTTATGAACTTCCTGATACCTTTTTGCTCTAGAGTATTTTTAGAGTAAATGAGTTTTTGTTTGATTAAAAATCAGAGAACTCCTTTTCGGGAAATATCCATGTGAAACGGACAATTTAGACCAGGCATCTATGGTCAGTAATCAAGATTCAAAGTTTAACATGGTTCATTGACTACCATGTTAATATCTAAGGTATTCAAATAATTTCTTCAGATTGTATGGGGGCTTAACTATTAAATATTGACATATGGTAGACAACATACATGTGCACCAAAATGTCCCCAAATCTCAAAATAAACAAATTTGTCCAAAAATCAGTCGGGGCATTGCCTTAACCTACATAATAGGTATTTGGGTCTTGTATTTTGTGAGCACTATATAAAGCTTATACCCTGGAAAAAAATATAATTGTCTTAGAGGGCATCAAGCTTGTAGAAGTCAGTGATCTTCAGTGCATAAAAGTCATTGTACAATCATATGCACTGTGTCGTGCGTGAACAAGTAAATGCCATCCAGTAAACAAACCTTTAGTTGCGTATGTGAATACAAAGACAATAAAAATGGAAGTAGAAAATCAGGGCCGCAGCCAGGGTTTCAAAATGGACGAGGCGAACACAGCCTAATTATGGGGTCCGGGGCACGCTCCCCTAGAAAAATTTTGAATCTTAGGTGCTAAATCATGCTTTCTCAGGGTATATAATGCCAAGTTTGATACATTTGTCTGACACAAAAATTAGGCACATTTACTTGTGTTGTTGCATGTCTTTTTTTTCACAATTTAACATTGTGTGCCATCATGTCACGAATATCTGATGCTCTTTTCTTCCAGGGGCGGATCCAGACTTTCTAAAAGGGGGATTCGAATAGACCATGTCAGAAATGAGTTTCACCACCAGATGGCTCTGGGGTACTATACACCCTAGCCTGACAGAGTGCCCACTAGCTAGGCATGGCAGAGTATGGGAGGTGGACAGTCTTTGAGTAGAAACAGGAACTAATCAAGAGAGGAGCACCAATTAAAGGCAAAAAGTGTGATTTAGTAGAAAGGTAAGTACTTGCTGATCAGTTTCATATATTATCTTACAGGAATTTATCTCAAGATTACAAGTTTAGTTACTTTACTCTAATGGGTTGAACCAGCAGTTTACATCACTGGTCAAATATTGGTGTGTGTGTGTATAAATACCTCTCTTGGCCACACACAATTCTGTGACAAGTCAAATTATGAGACTGTGATTAAAAGTATAATGAATGTTCCATAAAGAGAGACTTTCATAGCCATACATACATTATTTTGAATGTGGAATAACCTGGTCAAAGTGTACATAAGCCACCAGTAGCCTGACCTGAGCCAAGCCTCTGGGGCCCAGCCAGTAGCTTGTATATTGGGTCACTCCAGGGGATAAGCAAGGTGTTAATGCTGCTGTTGTCTAGTTCCTCTGGGGAGAGTGCTTTATTGGTGTGCTGTGTATACAAGACACTTGTTGGTAATGTGTTTGTCCAGAATAACAATGAGGTAAAAACACTGCATACTCAAAGGCAAAGATGAAAAACTGAACAAGAAAAGGAAAAGTAACTTTGGGATGGGACATGCGCATTGGCGGTATGTTCTGTGTGCTTTCAGTTATGGTTTTGAATCCTTGGTCGGGCCATTGAGGAAGGGGTGTTTCTTTTTTCAGACTGAGTATAGGTTCAGAATGAAAATTGTTATTTCTGTCATATGCGTCAAGTCTGAAAAAAAGTGCTAGACTAAATATGTGTCCTGTCAACTTAACTGTATGAGGTAATGAAGGGCAGTCAAGCTGTTCAAATGTAAGGAAAAAGGTAAACTTTCAAACTGGAGGGGACATAAAGTTACTTTTCCTTTTCTTGTTTAGTTTTTCATCTTTGCCTTTGAGTATGCAGTGTTTTTACCTCATTGTTATTCTGGACAAACACATTACCAACAAGTGTCTTGTATACACAGCACACCAATAAAGCACACTCCCCAGAGGAACTAGACAACAGCAGCATTAACACCTTGCTAATCCCCTGGAGTGACCCAATATACAAGCTACTGGCTGGGCCCAAGAGGCTTGGCTCAGGTCAGGCTACTGGTGGCTTATGTACACTTTGACCAGGTTATTCCACATTCAAAATAATGTATGTATGGCTATGAAAGTCTCTCTTTATGGAACATTCATTATACTTTTAATCACAGTCTCATGATTTGACTTGTCACAGAATTGTGTGTGGCCAAGAGAGGTATTTATACACATACACAGCAATATATGACCAGTGATGTAAACTGCTGGTTCAACCCATTGGAGTAAAGTGACTAAACTTATAATCTTGGGATAAATTCCTGTAAGATAATATATGAAACTGATCAGCAAGTACTTACCTTTCTACTAAATCACACTTTTTGCCTTTAATTGGTGCTCCTCTCTTGATTAGTTCCTGTTTCCACTCAGAGACTGTCCACCTCCCATACTCTGCCATGCCTAGCTAGTGAGCACTCTGTCAGGCTAGGGTGTATAGTACCCCAGAGCCATCTGGTGGTGAAATTTCTGACATGGTCTATTGCCAGTGCCGAAGGCACGAACCTCACAGCAGGGGGTCGGGGATGGGGGTTCAAAATCGATATTCACTAAACTGGGCTTTCCCGTTAGCTCTCATATTTCCCTTCAGGGTATATGGCATACAGGGTTAGATAAGTCCCAAACTTTTTACAGGATGGCAGGGCTAGTGCTTCAAAATTTCCACTGGCCCTAGTTTGCCCCCAGTCATTCCGGTGAGGCACATTTAATGTGACTGCGACAACATAATGACTGCAGTTATTTCGTTCAAGTTGGTTCATCACACTTTTCAAATCTATACAGTGTAAGTCTATATTTTGGCGAGCTCTGTTTCTAAACTTGAGGTGCCAGTGGATACAAATATCATCTATAAGAATAAAACTGTATCCGTGTGATTCTTTGTACTGCCCATAGCTGTAAATTATGTATTGAAATCCAAACCATATGGAGCCGATACAACCAAACCAGAAAGTAACTACAAAGATCTAATAATTTTACTCGTACTGTATATACCCCCATTTAGTTTTCTGAAAGTTCTAGTTGCTAAGTAACTTAAGGCATCGAAATACAAATGTATGCATTTATGTTTTTGCTGCTAAGTATACAGTTTTGAAGTTGCATAGTCTTGCTCTATCAACTGATTCACATATAGATCAACGAAATACCGGGCTAATTAAATAAAATCAATATGCCAACATAAAAGAACTAGATATAGGAGGACACGCATTTTAAATCATTTCTCGGTAAAATCCCGTCCGAAGTTCTTGAAATGATGCTCTTTTGTTCCAAACACCATGAACCTAAAAGGCATCCTACAAATTATCCCTGTTAGGCCCATATTGGGGTACAAGTCCTCAGTTTTGAAAATTAGTGTTTTGATATGCAAATCAGCAAATTTAATTTTGCTGTATCATAATTTTACAGCTGATGCTGATGAGAACAAATTCAGGGACACTGTTAAGTTTCATAGTATTGTGAAGACACATATCTTGGTTTTCCTTTTTCCCCGTACGGTGCTAATCTGAAATACACCAAATAAAAAAAGAAAGCCACTTCAAAGTACTTGCCTATGTTTCACTATATTAAAACATTAGCACAGTAATTCTTCGACATGTGCCGCAAATAATAGCTTAAGACTAGACAATTCCCAAAATTATCATTTCAAAAAGTAGAAAGAAAATATTAAGAGAAAGACAGCCATGAAGGTGTACAAAGCGAAACTACACGGATATGTATCAGGATATGCTAAGAGGGGAAATGATTGGCCTCCCCTGACTGAATTATGATATGACTAGTCCGTCGCTGGTTTCTAAATAAAATGGACAAAAGTCATAGCCATAATGGCAACATCAGTAGCACGAGATATTATATTCCGTAGACCAAGCCTTTGATGTAATATATAGCATTTTAATACCCAACCCCCCCCCCCCGATGTTTATTGAAACGTGACGATTATATATTATGAAAGCATGAACAGTTTAAAGATCATACAAAGAATACAAGAATACAACTCTTTATTGCACTTTCAGCGAGCTACATCAATATGGTACTAAAGAGAGAGAGAGAGAGAGAGAGAGAGAGAGAGAGAGAGAGAGAGAGAGAGAGAGAGAGTAATAAATAAGACTTACATATTTGTAAAAAATTCGTACAAATATATGACTTAGTTCTGTATATAATCACAGATGTTCAGACATACCACCAGACAGTAAATTTAATTTGAAAGCGGTGGTATAATAGGCCAAGCTGTTTGATTTTATCTTCAATGTGTTATTTTTTTCCTCCTCCTCCTCCTCCTCCTCCTCCTCCTCCTCCTCCTCCTCCTCCTCCTTCTCCTTCTTCTTCTTCTTCTTCTTCTTCTTCTTCTTCTTCTTCTTCTTCTTCTTCTTCTTCTTCTTCTTCTTCTTCTTCTTCTTCTTCTTCTTCTTCTTCTTCTTCTTCTTCTTTTACAGCGCAGAGAGGACCCCCCCCCAACCCGCCTGTGTGACTTCCTCCTTAGCTGGTCACTGACTGAATGATTGAGCATACATCACCTACCTAGATACCACATCATGAATTGATAGTACAATGTAACCCACATCCAAGAATCCAATGTAATTACTAAAAATCAAATGTATGATGTCACATGTTCAAAGGTACAGCTAGCAGCTGCACCCACTAGCATCGCAACGTAAACATATACAGACTTGAGCGGTTAGTGTTGTTAAAGGGATGGGTAGGGTACGGTCTCAAGAAAGTGGAAATTTTCTTTTACTGCAAATATTTATTTATTGTGTGTATTGAACATAAACTGGAGATCTGCATTTCCTTGTATTTTCTCTTCTTGACAAGACAAGTTGATTACACCTGACACACCTGGTCTCTGTGAAATTATCCATATACCACTCACGTGCATGTGGGTGTCAAAAAGCCATATCTAATTTTATCTAAAGGACCACCACATGTGCACAGGCGACTAGACGTTCCCTTGGGGGAACGTGAAGACTGATACTTCATCAAAACATAATTAGGCCTCTCATCTCGCTTTATCACACAGGCTGCAGATACAATACTCTTACAATTCAGTTTCATAAAGATGTCAGTATCATGCAAGGGAAACAACCAGTTCAATTATGACTGACTGAGTAATGAATGAAGGGGGCGGGGGGAGGGGAAGGAAAATTCTGGACGAGGCCACTGCCTCGTCTGCCTCATGCTGCATGGTCACGGGCCTGAAAATATTTCTGATTGGCAATATTTTACTCATGAATCATGGCATATTAAAATGTATAAAAAGATCACATGTAATAAAAATATGAATATACAGCATTAAAACATCAGGACCAAAAAAAATCCACCCAGGAACGAACATACTGAACCATGACGCACGAGATGGGAGCACTAGAAAGCCCGGGAAATTAATACCTTGGCTTATTTCCATGCTGGACATCAGACATATAAAATAGATAGCATGACACCTGAAATACATATTTCAGAACTGATATGGTAAATAAATGTAATGTAGATGTAAATATATGATTATAGAAAATGCATGAGCATTTAGGTTAATGAAAATAAATTACTATGACTTTATTAACAGAAAACACAGATGCTGCATACAATAAAATATGGTGAATCACATATTCATGCATAGAAATTAGGATATCATCTATCTATCTATTATACTTTAAAGATACCATCGGTGTGTAATTTAAAATGGCCGTTATCAGTATAATGAAATATACAGTAACTTTTGTTCAACATTCCCGAATGTGCCATGATCATCAATAACCTGTTGTGTTTATGAAAATCGAACTATACTTTGTCGAGTTTACCGGAAGTTCTTACGAAATCGGCCGAAGTGTCATTCGGAAGAGGCCAACGTAAACAGGAACATGGCAGTGCAGTATTGAGTGCAACATACTGCGTTGATTTTTGTCATTCACAACAAAATAGGCAGATATTTACACCAGTATTGTATCCCTTCGTAGCTCTAACCATGGATTTTCAGAAATTATTGTCAGTTGCTTCACAAATTCAAAGTTCTGCCAAAGAACAGGTAAGCAACACACGAGGTGACGCGTCAATGTCCAACTTGAACTTGCAAGTGAGGCAAGCAAACGGAGACATTCACTGAATTTGTGAAGCCTTGTGTGACTTGCCACGACAATAAAAAAATACTTTGGATCTGGACACAGTTTATTTGAAATCCAGCCTACATTAGACTTATTTGCAGTAAAAGATACATATGTTTTTTAAAGCTGTTTACATTTTTCATGATCCTCCGACCTTAAAATGAAGAAATAAAATGATAATGAACAGGATCTGATCCAATTCTGATTCAGAAGTAGGCCTATCTAATTGCATTATGGACGTATTGCGAGACCGTGGTTGTGTATTAACATCAGATGATAAAGTCTAACACAGAATAATCATATATTATAGACTCCAGAGAAAAGCAGACAAGTAAAGATGTGTATATTCACGTTCTTCAATCAACCTTCTTGCAGACCAGATTTGTGTATTGGATCATGGAGGAATAAACCATGTCCATGACATGGTTGGACCAGGGATGTGGGAACTTCCCTGATTGGACCATAGAGGTATCATACATATCTGTATGATACCTCAATGATTGGACAAATCACTGCCCTGGCTTGTACAATAAAATGTTTTAAACCATTCAACTTAACATGTATAGCCAAGTTTGGGCACTATATTTAATTTGAGTGTTCCTTATCATGTCATGTTCCAGCTGTATCCATGTTGATTTGTGGCTATATGTTTGCTGTTTCTACAAATATGGTAGCACTTTTATCATGTGTATAGTTCTATGTGTTTGGTTTCAAATTACAATCATGGAAATAATGCATAGCCTTAGCCCAGCAAATAGATTCCAAGGACCCAGTGTGCAAGTAGACTATTGAGTGGAGAATATGCATGGTGGCAACACTCTGATTAGACAAATTAGGATGGAGAAGTGAAGTTGTACAAAGATGAAGGGGTGGAGACGATATAACAAAAGCATAATGAAAAACATGCATTTTTCATTGCAGCATGTGAAAGCTAGAATGGTGCCTGTTATTAAAGGTCAGCCTTGTGAAGGGAAATTGGCTGGCCTATAGATCTTGGGATAGTACAATTTATTGATGTCACATTTTATGTATATACACAAGCTATATCAACATCAGGAACATCAATTGATTTCCCTGCAGGTGCAAACTAGTTACCGATGCAGCATGCCATGTTTCATGTATGTTTAAAACTAATTGAAAAATATTTCATTGTTGTTTTCATCTGTGTCGCAGGACTCATCAAGGAAGTTCATGAGCACAAAAATGTCAGCTCCTAAGAAGGTGCAACCCAAGGCCAAAGGTGTGCAGTCTGCTGCAGTCCGAGCCTTTCTGCAGAAGAAAGAAGAGGAGGAAAAACAGAAAGGTATACATGAGAAAGTCTAAACATGCTAAAATACATAAATTATAATCTGAAATGATGATTCATTTCGTCTGATGTTTTGTACACAGTGTGGATGTTTAGCAGTTTTACAGCACAATAACCAACAACAAAGAGGAAAAAAGGTGTTTACTGCCATTATTATTGGTAGGACTCCTCTAGCGGGGTGCTGTGGTCATGCTGGTTCAACAGTGAACTGTACCAGGATTTGTAGCCAACCTATTAAGTAAACAGCTTCTCTCTGCATGCTGTAGGTGCATTGTACCCCAACACTGTGAGGAAACCTATTGAAATAGCCCTGAAAGGGTTTCAAGATTTACATTTGGAACCACCGAGATTGGATGGAAAAAATCAAAGACTATGTTTGACTAATCATGACATTGTAGACTTCTTTGTAGATCAGAACAGAATGTATTGGACGGTGTGTCTGGTGACACTGTGGATGCAAAGATGTATTCTAATTTTAAGGAGATAATTTTGTCTAAATAATTAAGTAACTGTATGCAGCTCCCTGCAAATGCATCCAATGTTACACATGTACATGAGTCCTGCATCTTCCATGTCTATACTCACCACTGGAAAAATGATTTTAAGATGTATTCTTTAAAATTACTTAAAAACTTTCAGCTTGTTAGGGGGGAAAACACCATGCCAGCTAGTTTGCAGGACATTCCAATTGTTTATAGCATACATTGCACTTTAATGACACAAGATACACCAAAAACATTTTGACATCTAATTTTAGAATTTTTGCTTAATTTGACAGAAGTACATTGAATCAATCAACTGGCGAAATTTCAATTTGGAACGCAAAAACTTAATGCAAGAAAATGACGAAAAAATATTTGAATATTAATTAACACATGGGTCTTTCTGGTTTCCCATTTATACAAGAAGGCAAGAGCACCTGTCAATCATACAAGCTGTGCACCATATAATGGCTGTTAGCAAAGGGACGCCGATGCCTCAAGCTTTGGTAGATCACTGATGAGGATAGTACTGCATTGTGTTGGTAGCATTTGGTCTGACCATCATCTTACAGTGTCAGAGGGTTAGCCAATATCCTGGGCCAACATGGATTATAAACTGTTCATCAATGGCCAACAAAACCATCTTTGTTTGTTCTAGCTTATGAAGACATTGAAACAATATGGTCATTTGCCCTTTGATTTTTCTGAATTAACTAACTCTATAGTCGTTCGAAGGAAAAATGTGACGCAAAATGTTTTGTTTGCATTTAAAGCCATTACTCACAGCTGTCCATACATTAAATGTGCTATTGATTGATGGGGTCTAACTTTCCAAAAAGTTTGGATTCAAATGTCTTAGAAATAATATCCAGTGATTTGACACATATACATGTATATCATAATTTATACTGATTATTTTAATGCATTTAAAATGAGCCTCCTTGGTTAGCCAAAAGCGCAGGCTTTCCTCCAGATCATGGTCACTGGCACAAAACTATTGCTTGACATCACAAATGCAACATTTTTCTCAGGCAGCATGCTATAGCCCACAGAACTGCATTGGTGCTAAACATGGTATGAATGGAGAACTTCAGCAGTGACAGTAAACATCATGATGATAATGGCAATCTGAATTCATTCTTCATGTTTTCTGATGTAGATGAGCAAGATTGAATAGACAGGGCAGTTGAGGCAGAAGAGCAGACAATCAAGCCGTACCAACAAACGGCTACCCGTTTGACCTCCCCCCCCAAAAAAATAGCGGTCATTCTAATCAAATATAAACAAAAGTAAATAGAAAAGCTATAGCCAATTTGTGCGATTATTTGCCCCGATATTTGGCAGTAAACTCAACTCAAACACAGTTTTATTTAAATTTGTCTGGAGGGTAAACTTGGGCCAGGGAAACAGCATAGCTGCATAGCCATGGTTGTTCATTGATCAGTATCATAATATTTCACAAGGTTCCAGGTGTCCATTCTCCAGGTTACTTGGGCAAATGGTCATTAAAGTATTTTGTAAACCAGACTTACTATCTTTACTTTTTTATGCTGTATTGGTTGTGTCTGAAGCAGTTATCATTGTCAGTTACAAATCCAAAATGCAATACGATACCCTAGCTGGCAAAACATGCAAGTGTTGGTGAGTGCCATTTTGAACATGACGCAATACACGAGAGACAGTTGCACAAAGTCAAAGTGACATTTGATTTTGACTCAAAGTGAATCGCAGCCACGTGTTATCAGCACTGTAAACATGCATAGATGAAAATGATGAGGTGGGCTGAACATGATCAAATGTACCCAAGTTTGCAAACTACGTATTCAATCTCAAAATGCTTCGCACGTGGTCAGATGCTGTTTGTTAACTGTTATTGTTTATTCATAGCCCGGCTTACGCACACATCGTAATGTCTTGCATAAATTGAAATTTTGCTTGCTTTTTTTTTTTTTTTTTTTGGTGCTTTCTGAGAATGCTTTATTTTAAAAAGTGGATTCGGGCATGATAACTTTTGAAAACAAGGTTGGAAGGTTTTATTTTACTGAAATGTTTGTGTCCGTTTTATTTTACCAATTCCATGATTCCATCCATGATCACGGAATCTGGACATCTCTATTCAGTTTAACATCGCGAAGTCCCACAACTCACAGAATCCTGTAGAGTTTTCCATTTTGCTGATACCAGTTGATTATTTATTACTGTGGCAGTTTGTTTGTGGTAGCTCATGGCAGGCGATGGCTCTACCCCCACATGACATGAGAGGGTAAAAATAAATGGAAGCAAAATATGTCAGACATATAAATTTACAAATGAAATATCATTTCCATGTCGAATGACCTGCATGTTTTTGATATGTTTTGTTTGTTTGTAAAGCAAAAGATAAACCAAGAGCCTATTTTATTATCGTGAAATATCTTTAACTGACAATCATATCATATTCGTACATGGACATGGGAGTCATATATACATGTTCATCTTTCAGAATGGTATTTCATCAAATTTAGAATACATCATATGCTAGGAAGCCAATATGTCAATGTAAAGTCTGTTTTACTTTTGGAGGGGGGCCTGGGCAAAACTAAATTACTTAATTTTTTTCTGAACGTTGAACTTTTGATGGCTTCCGGACGATCATCATAGTGCATGGTACATGTACATGATGTAGTTGTTGACTCATGAGGTATACACTAAAAATACATGCAACATATTTCTGCTCCATATTGAGCTAAGGAAAAATGACAGAGATGTTTCAAGTTAGATGATAAGATGGAAATGTTAAAATCACAGCAGGTAAATCTATAGTATCTGTCAGACATCTTTGTTTTATAAGTTGTCACATGTACATGTTAAAAGTTTGTGTATTTGACGCTGTACATTTTACTTGGAATTAATCTACCTGACTGGCATTTTCCATTCATCTTTGAAGTTGTTGCCTTTCATTTTGTGTGATAGAAGACCAAACAGGTTCTTTAATTACTAAAACAGAGTAGTTCATATTGAACAGTCTTTCAAAAAGTATTAAAAGAAGAAACCAAGTCAAATTTTTTGTTACACAAGACGAGAAAGATCATGTACTCCCAGTACAAAATTCCTGTTGTTTTTAAAATATAACAAACCATAGTGATACTTGACTATTTTCATGTTACTCTGATTTGGTGACTATGTGTACATTAGTGGTGTCTGCAGCCTTTCACCAGGGCAGGGTTATCTAATCTAAGTATGGCACTTGTTACCCTGGGTGGGGACAATATAAGGGCACCTCGAAAAGTAAACTTCTAGAAAAATGGCAGGCGAGTGAAGCAAAACTCAACAAATACGTAGCAATTGTATCTAAATTAAGATGACTCTACTGCTTTCACATATCTTTGTGGAGTTCAGTGTATATTTTATGTCCTTAAAAATGAAGACAAAGGCTTCAGTTCACCATGGCATGATGTATATACCAAAAAAGGAAGGGAGCAAAATAAAAAAGGCAGGGAGCAATAGAAAAAGGGTAGGGTAAATCTCCTTTCTGTTTTCAGCTGCAGAGAACACTGTACATGAATGTAGGCCTATATGCACTTTATAGGTAGGTACCTTCCTCAGCAAAATTTAAATGGAAAATAATGATTATGTGGCTGTGGAAAGAAACAGCATGTCACATGGGGTGGATATCTGTTACCATTTAGAAATCACACGCCTTAGTTTCAAAGTTTGTTCATATCATTTCAGAAATTGAAGAGAAAAGAAAGAAGCGCGAGTTACTGGCCCTGAGGGCGGAAGCCAAGCACAAGAGTAAGGCTCATGCCATGGCATCAAGAACCAAAGACAACTTCAAAAATTTGTTGTCTGAAGATGCACCAGTAGGTAAACTGCCAAACTCAGAGTTGTATTCGATCAGGGAGGAGGAGAATGGCACCAAAGACTTCATCAAGCATTCAGAGAGAAAAGCTCACACGGCAGAACTCAAACAGAAACTCAGTGAAGAAAAGCGGAAGGAGATGATGGAAAAAGTTGCCAGAGTAGCGCAGCGGCTGGCTGCCGGGGATGAGGACCAACCTGAGCAGACAGAAAAGGGCAGGAGGAGTTCTCAGGAGGAGGAAGAAGTTGATGATCTTAAGGAGCCCAGAAGTTCAAAGAAAGATAAATCACACAAACATGATAAAGATAAATCACATCGTGAATCTAGAGATAAGTCAGATAAACACGACAGACATAAATCAGGAAAGCATGATAAATCTTCTGACAAGACTAGTGACCTTGATCCAGCCACAGTGTTAAACCCAAAGTGGGTGTCAGTGAAGACAAATAAAAACACCGATGTTGAAAGCAAGAAACCAAAAAAGGCTCCAAAGCCAGGTGGGAGCGGCCCGCTAAGTTTTGAGGACCTCATAGCTTTGGCCCAGAAGAAAAGTACAGGACCTGTTCCAGAGGAAAAAGAAGTGATCAAGAAACCAAAATTGCCAACCAAGAAGGAGCCTGAGAGACCACTGACTCAGGAAGAGAAGAATAGACTGGAACGTAAAAAGACTAAGGAATATCAGGATTGGTATAAGTATGGCAAACCTTTACCTAGCCAACCTCCTAGTGCCTCATCAAAGAAAAGGAAGTCTGTGAAAGGTGACACAGTATCTCAAACTGAAAGATCTGCAAAGCAGAGTTCAAGGACAGATGGTAGCAAAGGTAGGGATGGAAAGGATGAACCTGCCACCTCAAAGTCAGATATAGCTGCAAAATCCACAGTTAATCCAACTGCCACAAAATCTACACCTGCAACGGTGACAGGAAAAGTTGCAATGGTAAAGGATAGTGTCAGTGCTTCGAAAGCCACAAAGAGACCAGATTCAGGGACAAAGGCAGGCACACAGCCTGGTAAGTCTGGGGAGAGGTCTGGAGGGTCAACATCTGTTAAGTCACAGCCTCAGTCCAGTGGCAAGGCGCCAAAGACAAGTGAAACGTTGAGGGCAAATTCAGACATAAAAAAGAGTGCTTCAGAGTCAAAGTATGCTGTAGAGCATGAAAATGTATTGGTGTGTGGCCCATCAGCGGCAGCCCCAGAGAAGCCAATGTCTGTGTGGGACAGAATCTACAGCCAGGTTCGCAAGGAGAAACCACAGGATGGGCCAGGTAAGTGGGAACCATACATTTTTGGCAAAGCTAACATCTTCAGTGGGAACCATACATTTTTTTTTTTTGGCAAGGTTAGCATCTTCAGTGGGAACCATACATTTTTTGGCAAGGTTAACAACTTCAGTGGGAACCATACATTTCCTGAAAGGTTAACATCTGTAAGCCTGGCAGAGCATCTTGTTTCATTGCTTGGGTCATGGTACTGAAGCTTGTACAAGAGTCTGATACAGTATTCCCTCTTTTGAGAGACCACCCCTGGGGCAGACCTGTCTTAAAGTGGTCACATAAAGCAGGTGGTCTTATCATTGAAGGTAAAATAACAAAGAAGACAGACTTGGAGACCTGGCAAATATGGTCTTAAAAGGCAGGTGTCCTCTCAATGGTGTGGTCTTTCAAAAGAGGGACTACTGTATTGATTATTTTTGGATTCTGTTATAAAGTGTACTGCCCAGCTGTTGCTGCAATATAAATAGGAGAGGTCACAATTAGCTATATACAATGCGTATTAACCTCAATAAGCAACTGAATACACAAACCTTTATCAGGGCTAGAGTTGTGTATTCCCATTGGTTTATATGTTAGAGTAGGCCACAATAAAAGGGTCACCACTGAAGATATGTTTATATAATTTTAATGGATGTTTCAGCTATATAAACAGTTTTGGAGTGGAAAATTTGATGTTTCTGTTTGTAATAGTTTTTAAGTTATTAATATGTAAATTACAATGGAAAGTAATGGGAATACACAACCGTAGCCCTGAAATGACTGCACTGCCCTCTGCAGCAAGGGCTTGGAACCTTCTAGTCTTGTCCTGTCCTATAGACAATAAGTACCATAAAATCTTGTTGTAATGACACGACCATTCCCTTACAAAAATGTATCTGGTATCTGAATATTCAAATAAATGAGTCAAATGGCATAGAGGGTTTACTTTAAGTTAGTCCCTCAAAACTCGACCTTAAGATGAAAATGTCAGATATCTGGGTGTTGCTATAATGAGATTTCACTATAACTGCATGTTCCCACTTCATGCATTTGTTTAAACTTCCGAAAAACATACAGTTATTAACTTATATTGCCATCCCTGGGCATTTGTATGTTGATCCCAGGACCATATTCACACACACACACACACACACACACAAATATATGCGGGCCCTTGAAACGAATCAGAAACGTGTCAGATTCCTGGCGTCCTGTGACAATTTATGCAGTTTTGAAGCAGATCCCGATGATTTTTTGGCATGATTTTTAACCATGGATTAGACCTAGATTCATCACTTTGAACCAGAAGCCATGGAAGCATCTGAGGACACCACCGCCCCCCCCCCCCCCCCCCAAAAAAAAGCCAACTCTGACTTGAACTTGAAACACCCAAATTTGGTTGATTACTTCATGTATGCCATAAAACTGCTAAACAACTTGCAAGCCACACATTAGTCTTTTGTCAGATTCTTGTATCTGACACCCACTGATTGATTAAAATCTGAGAAAAATCTTAAATTTGTTGGAATCCAGATGTATCAGATACATGTACTTCTCAGAAACAATAATGGCACAGTCATGGCCATCTGGCTGCAAGACATAATAGCTAGGTGTATGACCCTTTCAGTGACTGCCTGTCAGGTGTCAGCACTTACCATTCCTCAATGTTGAGCTCATATATATTTGTATTTGTGTCTTTTTGTCCAGAACCGCTTCCTAGCAGTCATTACCCTATTCCGCAGTCCAAACTCTTTACCCTCCATAAGCTAACCGCTTCCTGTCTAACCTATATACATATGGAAGTACTATTGTCCATATTGCACACGCCCCTCTGTAAAATTTTGACATAGGCTGTATTAGCCCAAATAAAGAAAAGGATCTTCGGCAACATGTTTCGGAGCCTATTACCCGTACCAGGCACGTCTCTCTGAGTAGTGGCTCCTTGTCAGAGCTAAATATTCAGCAAAGACGACCCACATAATGAATAAATATAAATGTGGCAAATGATGAATTAGCTAAATACGTGAAGTTTTGCTTATAAATGCAGAGCTTCATTATGAAAGAAGCATACCTGTCAAACAAACCATAATTACTAAATTTGTGTAGTACAGGTTCATATGTCATTTTTACTCAAAGACATGTAAATATTTTCATGACCTTGCATAGTTCAGTGTGGATGCTTTTGGGGAGGTATCTTTGACCAAAGTGCCTTTCCTGGGAAGTACATTCTGTTTGCCAGGGATTGCCACTGTAACATTAATGCAAGGGTTTATATCAGCTTCACTTAATAGTTGACAGGTGTTATTTTGACCATTGGCTACACAACATAAACCCAACATTTCCCTCAGGTGCATATACTGTAACCGACAGAAAGTACCTCAATGCACACCAGGATTGTATCAGCATGTATAGCCTCACTTTGATGTCACCACCATGTGTCTTCAGGGCTCACCAATTTGCATGTCCTATTATCCCAGACAAGTGAAATCCCAGTCAGGGCAAGTAAAAATTTCATAGCACTTGTCCTGGGTGCAACCAAAATTTCTGCTTTTACAACCAGGATTTCAATGGATGAACAAGTAATTTTGAGGTGGGTGGGGTGAAATGTCAAGGGCACTTGCCCTGGGGCAAGTGGACAGACCAAAAAGGAACATTTTTACGTTGGAATTTTGTGAATATATATATATATATATATATATATATATATATATATATATATGTATATATACACGTGTATGTACATGATAATGTTCAGACCATGACCTTTATGTCTGCAGGGAAAAGGAAAAGACCTGTCTTGGACAGTAGCGAAGAAGAGGATGAGGAAATGGATGACTTCATTGTTGATGACGAGGAGCTGGACGATTTTATTGATGACAGTGAAGTAAATGATTACTCCAAACACATCAGGGAAATTTTTAACTATGATAGAAACCGGTAAGTAAACTGAAAAGAAGATTTGTATCAAAGCAAATTTGTGTGAGCCAACAAAAGAAAGTTGTTGCCTTGTACATTAGAAATTAAATTGGAAAAGCTACATGACAGAGTACATGAAATTTCAGAAAAATGAAACTAGCAAAAAAGGACACTTAACTTGAAAACATGTGCAGGTAAAAAAAGAAATGCCAAACAGAATGAAAGAATTCATGATACAACGGAATATCAAGTGTCATCAAACAAACGAGATTTGGCTGCGAAGTGGATAACTCTAGCTACTTTTGCTACATTTTTTAATTGCAACTTTGATTCATGCATGGATCACAATTGACGCTATAGCATGGACTGATGGTAAAATAGGGAGTGTATGGTCGCATGAAGGTGTAATGTATGACACGAGTGCAAACAACAAATCCTTGTGATGTACATACATGTACATGTAATTGACTGCTGATGACAGATCATGGCCTGCTGTGTGTCTGGTCTTTCACAAATATGCAAGTCTGCTGTTGTTGCTCCTAATTTACATTATTTCAACTTCACTGATAGGTAGGGCCAATGATTTTCCATTTCCCAAAAAGAGGAATTCCGCTTCATCAGCCAAAAAATTTTCAAATTCTGTTTCACTGCTATATATTTATATAAGCAAAAATGTCAAAATCTGTTTCAAGTAAGAAAAAAATGCACAATTCCGTTTTGGTTTCGGAAAAAAACGGAAAATCATTGGCCCTAGATAGGGCCACACACTGCTCAGATATTCTGGCTTTAGTGGCATCTGAGAGCTTAGCTCAAAATATGATGATGGAGAAAACTAGGATATGAAATCAAAATGACACATCTGCACAGAGTAGCTTTCAAGATAGGTAGATATTAAATTTTTTAAATTTCAAGTCACTCTATTGGGTATAAAGCCAAATTTACAACTTTTGTTCGTGGTTCACTGGATGTGCCTATAGCAAAAACCTATAAAAAGAGGTTGGAATGACCCCTCTACCTATACTAATTTTGAAGATATTGAACATTTAAACCTTTCACAAGTGCCCCTGATTAGCATAAAGTAAAATTCTACAACTTCTGTGTGTAGTTTATTGGATGCACTAAGAGAGCACAAACCTACAAACTGAAGTTGGAAATGCACATCTACCAAAAAAGTTTTGAAGATATTCAAAGTTTAAATTTTCAAATGGCCCTAGTTTGCTTTGCCTGCAAAGCAAACCAAGTTCTGTGTTACTACACTTGGTCTCTCCTTCTTCGACAGGATTTTATTTATAGTCAGGGAAACAAAACTATACTTTGACCCTCCCCCTATACTGAAACACCAATCAGGAAGTTCATCATTGTTGCCAAGATCATTAGCGGCCTCTGGTCCCTAGTGTACTGAAGTCTGTTACCATGGTAACTATACTCAGCCAATTAGAAACTGAGTCACTTTTCCAATGCTAAAACAGTGACCTTGTTAAAGAAAGGCAGACCCCAGCGCAGTAAACAAAATACGCAACCTGGGTCTGCTTTGTAGGCAGTGATTTGCTGTGGTTTTCAAAAATTGTCACCCATCTCCATAAAAGAAGCCATGTATGGAAGTATAGCCTGCCAAGTTTGGAGTTGCTGCATATGGTCCTGTAATGGTGTACTGATGGTACACATTTATTAGCCAATGACAGCCAGTCAAGCTCACTGGAATCACTCTTGTTTCTCGGCGGACGAAAGTACTTTCAGAGTGGCCAAAAATAGTTTACCACAAAATACTATACAATATTTGGGAAACAAAATGTAGTCAAGTCAGCTGAAAAGAAGAAGAATTGGAAGAAGAAGAAGAAAGAAAGAAACTAGAAAAGAAGATTTGCTGCAAAGCAAATCTGTCTGTGTGCAAATACATACAATGTTACAATATCTATAATTTAACCCCAACATTAACCAAATCTGATGAAAATTGACCCAATTTTGGCTAGGTGAAACTTTCAAAGGTGCAAATGACCTTGACTTTTAGAGGTTACACACTAATTTCAGAAGTATGCTCTATTGCACTACCTACAATTTGGGTACAACCTCATCAAAAATGGATGAAAACTGACAGAGTTATGGCCGGATGAAAATTTTGAAGGTCCAAATGACCTTGACCTTTAAAGGTTACATGTAAATTACATGAATATGCTGTGTTCCAAAACCTACAATATGGGTACAGTGTGGTCAAAATTAGATGAAAATTGACAAGAGTTACGGCTGTATAAAAATTTCAAAGGTTTAAATGACTTTAAGAGGTCACATATAAATTACAAAAATGTGCAGCGTTACAAACCTATGAATTGAAGTTGGATCGATCACCTGCACCTATAATGCTTTTGATGGTATTTAAGCTTTACATTAAAAAATGACCCTAATTTGCAAAACCGTTGAACCTCTTTGGGGGGGGGGGGGGAGAGAGAGAGAGAGAGAGAGAGAGAGAGAGAGAGAGAGAGAGAGAGAGAGAGAGAGAGAGAGAGAGAGAGAGAGAGAGAGAGAGGAGGAGAGAGAGAGAGAGAGAGAGAGAGAGAGAGAGAGAGAGAGAGAGAGAGAGAGAGAGAGAGAGAGAGAGAGAGAGAGAGAGAGAGAGAGAGAGAATAAATAAGACGTACATATTAGTAAAAAATTTGTACAAATATATGACTTAGAGAGAGTTATTTTGGTTGAAACAAATTTAATTGAAGCAGTGAATGAGCCATCGCATGTATAAAAAAGAAAATGTCTCACGCATACAGAAAACAGAAGATGTATTTTGTGGTTCTTGTGCAGATTTCAAGATGACGATGATGATGGTGACATGGAGGTGTCCTATGCTCAACAGATGAAGGAGGAAAAGAGAAGGTACTGAAAACGCAACCCTTTCTGCCTTGAATTACAACAGTGAACAGCTTTCCATCCCATAGGTTGGGCACCAAGTGCCCAACCCATGCCAAGGAAAACTATTGACCTGGGTCATATCATCTTGATCGGTCTCATCTACAATTCTCAGGCAAATTGTTTTTCATTTCTCTTGAAATTAATTGAAAACACTGAAGCAGACGACATTTGACCACCAGCCAGTTTTGGCCAGTTTAAGGACCGTTAAGACACCAAAAACCTTTGTGTGACCGATTTTGAGATCTTAACGGTTTTTACAAGATGAATGTCCTTTCTATTAGTTGACAAAATTTCAAACTTTTAACTTTAGTAGAAATATGAAAAAACGCCCAAAACCACACAGGCATGTGGACATCCGAACGTCCATGTGTCATTCTTTTGGTTTTCAGCCGCCAAACGGAACAATGCCACCCGTCAATCATATTTAACAGCCTGTCATGTGGATGCAGGTAGCAGCAGCCCATGGCAAAAAGAGAGTGGTATCAGGGCGGCAATGCGAAATAAGACAGCATGCCGAAAGTATGTTTGTGGGCAGGGAAAAGATGCAAACATGCTAACATATCATAGCCTTAGTGGTTTACTTTATAGTTATCTTGCTTGTTTTGTGTTCTAATGATGGGAGACTTTAAATGTTCAAGAGGAGCGGGAATCTTCAGAAGATGTCCCTTCTAAGGCCGCGCCGCGATGGATTACCCCAGTGGTCCTGCACACCAAAGACAGGCGCGGGAAAAACTGGCATTTTAATCAACAATACCCACGTGCATAATAATATTTTATCGAAACCGAGGGATTAGGAACTAAAAGTACAAATAAACACATCGAAATAAGCATAAATGTGAACAGCAGAGAAAACACACAAAATAGCGTTACAAAACTCAGGTTGGAAAGAGAAATGAAACTCATTGAGAAAATAACTACAAAATAATGACAAGCTTACTAGGGAAAGTGTAGACAAGTCTAACAAGCTAACTACATAAAGTATACAGATAGGAGTAAATATAACAAAATACTATCCCTAAAAACGGGATGAAGAGGTAGGGGGTGGAAGACCAAACCCACCATCCGTGCACTGACCACGAGCGGGCACAGGCCGCCCCACCGAAACAAGGCAACACAACTTTCGTTGCCAGGCTTGAGGTTACGGGGTCCGAAGGGCCGCCTCCAAGACGTCACACTTTGAAACCAGACTATCGCTGTCGCCGTTTGACAGATAGCTGAATAATGTTTTCCGTACTTCAAAGGCTCTTTTATTCATGTGATTGGCCAAGTATTGATTGACAATCTTCCTAAATGTTAAGGGACGATGTTTACTATGTTTTGTACAAATATCAGCTCAACTTTAGCAAATGGTATTGTTTCAGAGGCAAATGATCAACATCAAAGGCCTTTGAAGCTTGTTTTCTCAGAAAGGATAATAGGACGAGACCCCTACCTTAGAATGGTTATTCCAAGAAAACGGCTGGGTGAAATTTAATCCGGTTAACGGATTTTGATTCTGTAATGTCTGAACTGCAAAAAGGATTCAGCGATTTTATAAATTTTGCTTCGTTCTTTTTCTATGAAATGAAGAAAATGATTATCCTGAAAATCAAAGGGAAAATTGAAACGTTAAACTTTGAGGATGGATAACAGAAAAACTAAACCAAACATAAAAAATCGCAGGATCGTTTTTTGTTGCCAATATGTCAGGGTTAAGCTGCAAGTGTAATTATGACTTTATCACAAATAATAAGTGACTTATATCGACATTTATTGGGTGGATGCTTTGCGGTCAACTTTGAATTGTTTATTCAACAATTATCATCTCAGACACCCAAATATGGGACATATAAATTCTTTGGAGTATGACGATTACACACACATATGATATGTTATCCTAACGCAAATACATTTTGAGCTAGGGTTGACTGAAGTTGGATTTATTTTTGGTGTCTTACCTGTCCTTAAGAAGGGAAAGGGTTAATATAAGAGAAACAGAATATAGCTGACTGCATGCTCACATTGCACATGACAGTTCCTAGTCACAGGGAAGGTAGGAGTCAAGGCTGATTGGCTCTTGAGGTTACAATAAGGGAGGCAATCACTGTCTCTGGTACAGGTTTGGCACCAAATGCCCAACTTCCACCAGGGAAAGCTTTTAACACGGGCATACTCTTCTGATAGATCTACTTGTCTAAGGTCTTTGTTGAACTTTTTTAATGCTAATCACAGTAGAAGCTTTGCTAATCTGAATCATCATGAATGTCTTGCAGTTCAAATTCCTTGTAAACAATCCTTTTCTACTTTTCGTTAGGAAAAAAATGACTATTTGAGTTCAGAAGCTTTCCTCAGCTTACTGTCGAATCAGTGTCCAAACTAACTCTGGAAGGATCAAATACTTTTTGTCTATGTTAAATAAAGACATTGAAGTATCAAAACAGAATTCCCTCAGTACTTTGAATGTATGACTATTATTGAGTGGGAAACAGTTCAGCTCTTTGGCACCAGGGCAATGAATTCTCCACTTAGAATTTCAGGGTTGCACTGTTGGAAACACCTGTCAAATTTAAGATCAAAAGTACAATAGACATATTCTGCCTGACAGTGACATGTCTGATTGCATGTAAACTGAACTTGTAATTCCATCCAATCCAATTCTGTTTCAAAACACGATAAAGATTTTTATGGATTTGATGACCTGATTTTTCCACTACAGTGGTTCCCCTCTTATGAGGCCACCCCAAATGCACCCAAAAAGTGGCCTTATAAGAGGGATGGCTTCTCTTGAGGGGGAGAATACAATGGAAATTCCATACTTTCTGCACAAGAATGCTGGCCTTTCAAGAAGGGTGGGCTCTGGTGAGAGGGGCCTTATAAGAGGGGGACCACTGTAGAAGCAATATGTCAGATGTATTGTTGTGCTTACAACTTTATATTCCTGTTGTGACGGAAATTGACGGATCATATCCACTGTGTTTCAGCTGAAAGATTTTCCCCTGCCTGATTCTCTGGTCATGTCGTGTATTTGATTTGCAGTGCTCGCATTGGACTACAAGAAGATTTAGAAGATATAAGGATGGAACAAGAGGAGATGAAAAGGAAGGCAGCCAAGAAAAAAGCACTTTTGGCTGCAAAGAAGAAAAAGAGAAGATAATTCAGACACTCCTGATATATTGTCACCAAAATGCAAAAGAAACGCGAAGAACCCTGCAGGGAAACCAGGACTTTGACGGTAGAAGTACATATGACTATGCACACTTAACTGGGTTCATCTGTGCAAAATGTCAGTCACTGCAAGTCTCACTGATTAAGGTAACAAGATTATGTTCAAGTGTTCATGGGATTTTTGAACATTATTTTTTTTTTCTATTTGTAGAATGTAACTGATTTATTTAACTTATTCAGACTTGTATGTTATTGTGGCAAAGTGAATTTGTCAGAATGTTACATTATTCAATGCTAGGGTTTGTTTTTTTTTCACGAGAATCCATGTCACAAAAAGCCCAGTAGATATGGATCTGTTCTAAATAAATGTGGCCATGCTAAACATGGTCCTGGGCCACAAAGCAACTAGATATTGGTTTAAAACCATGGGGATGTGTGCACTGAACAAGGTCCGGGGTCACACATTAACAGGTGGTGGCCTGGAAACCAACTAGGTCCTGGGCCACACGCTGCTGCAAGAGATGGCCTGAAAGCTAGATAGTCTATGATAAACAAGGTCCTGGGTCACACATTAACAGGTGGTGGCCTGGAAACCAACTAGGTCCTGGGCCACACGCTGCTACAAGGGATGGTCTGAAAGCTAGATAGTCTATGATAAACAAGGTCCTGGGTCACATAAATGCAGAAGGTGACCAGGATACCACACTGAAAAGGGTCACAGGTCACACAACTGTTGGAGGCGGCCTGGAAATCATACTAGGCAAGGTCCTGGGCCACACAGCTGCAGCAGGAAGCCTGGAAACCCACACTAAACAAGGTCTCAAGTGGACACGCCTGGGGCAGGTGGACTAGGTATCAGGTTGTAACAGAAGCCCATTCTTCCTGTTGAATTAGGGCTGCACAGCATTGAAAAATTAGGTTAATCTGTCATGTACAGGGATTTGCATCACACTTTCACCAGATACATGTACCGTATATGAGGGCATCAGTATTTCATGTTTAAAATATGGTACATTAAATATACCAACCTTTAACCTGTTGAGGTTGCATTCAGTGAGTTGGTTTCATATAAGCCTAGGGCTATATCTGTGATGAAAAAAATACCATATCATAAAAAAGGTTCTTTTTGTTGAAAAAAAAAATTGAAAATTAAAATGTCTAAATAACATGGCTGCAAATATCAATGATGAAGAAAGCACAAGATCAGGAGTATATAGTGCACACTGTTGGACACACCCACCTGGGTCTGTGGACATGAGGTGCAGTGATTCTGTTTAACATGCATGCAAGACCACAATTAAAATGCAGAAAACAAAGGAAAACAAGATGAAATTAAATATGTAAACCAATTGGGGACAGTTTTTGTACCGGTATGTTGGGCAACTCCTCTCGGGTGAACTCCTTGTGCAGTCGCGTGCTCAAATTTTATTGTTCCAGTTCACCAGCCCAGACAACATAATATGCCAAACCACACCTGATGAAATGCAGTGTCTTGTAAGCTAACAGCCACACAGCTTTTGTAGATGAGCACCTGGTTTGGTGCTGTTTTGAGGGTGCTTGTAAAGATTCTGTCACAAAACAATCAATATGCATAAAAACTGTCACAAACTATTACACTTTTGAAAAGCTAAGGAACTACTTATTTGTTTTTTCCCACTGTCTTGTGTGTTTGTTTTGCTATGTTTGTACAGGAATTGAACCAAGTGCCATCCTCTTTTTCAAAGAACCATGAAGAAACTTGGATTCAACTTTTTTCTGTTCTGTTTTATGATAGAATCTTTACAAGCGCCCTCAAAATTGCGCTGAACCAGATGTCAAATATGAGCAAACTTTTTTTGGGGGGGGGATCTGATTTGTACACAAATCATGATTGCATCACTGGATTGCAAAATGGCATCCAAACCTTGTAAATTGCAAATTGTCCATTAGGTCCTGGCAGTGGATGTAGGTTGATGTGCATTCACATTATTGAAAACTTGCAAAAGTAGAATTTCATAGTCCTAATTTAGTGTCATGTTTATACATGTATATGCAAATCATCTAAGCATAAATAAACACATATGAATAATTACTTTCATCATTCAGATCTCAGAATGATCACTTCAGTCACATTTCTTTACAGAATCTTGTCAACAAATTAAAGGTGCTATTCTTGTATACTATTGGTACTTTCCTGTGTGCCTTGATGTATATTGATAATTTAGGTATACATACAATGTACATTGTGTGGTATAGAGGACACATCCATGTGCACATGCAGGAAAATGTACAAAATCAACATTTTTATGATGTGATCGCTGAATACAGAAAGGTAAAAACTTAACTTTGTGAACTTTATTTACTGTGGCAATAGCTTGCCTGCATTGCAGCTTTAATGGAGCAGGGCCCCTGCAGGTACATGTAGCACCACAGGTAACTTTCCCATGCTACCCACCTACACCAGGAATGTGAACAAAATTGGCTTCATTCATTGGTTGAAAATGTCATGTGACACAGGAAGCGGGTGCTGCCGCCACAAAATAGCATATCTGACCTGCCCTATTGGGCTAACCATTGACTGCTCTCATCAGAAAATCCCTCAGTCCGGTAGGCAACTCTTCGGGCGAATAACTATCAATGGCTTGTGCATTCAACTTTTTTAATTAACATTTTAGGTTTGGATAGAGAGACTTGCAGTGAGATTTTAAAAGATTGTAAAAATAAAACAAAAAACTTTCAAGTTATGTATTCATGATAATATGGGTCACAGGTTCATGATAATGAAGATTGGTGCAGCGGATGGCGCTATGGTTTGCATGGTATCAATAAGAATCCTGTTTGGTAAATATTTCAGCTTTTGACTCAGGTGCTACAGGTATAACTATTATGGCCAGCTATGGTCAGTAACTTTTTTGTACCTTTCATTTGTTATGTGTGCTTGTGATCATGATGTAAAAGTGATAAATTGCATACACTTGATACATGCAAGCACATACATGTATACCTGTACAAGTGGTTTTGCGTTTACATATGGGAGCATGAGTCATAAACCAGGCAATGTCAGTTATTAAGATCCTAAAGAGAAACTGGTTGAAGTTCCACTTGGAGGCTTGCTGGAACAGCGAGATGTAGGGAAAAAGAATAAGAATAAAAAAAAAAAATAAATAAAAAATAAAATAAAATAAAAAAAAACAGTCATTTTGTTTGACTGCTTTGTGGCCTTGTGAATAAGATATACATATAATATACATGTACATGTATATATATTGAGTCATATACAATAAAGTTAATAAGAGTCAGGTCTGCTTGGCAGGCAACTTTGTTGTTGTAAGCTGCAAATTGCATTCTGTGAATGCTCAAGACAATTTTTTTTCGCACCATGCTTTCAGATAAGGAGATGTGTGTATTTTGATGTAAAATTTCCAGCTGAATGTATAATGGAGACCAAATACAATGAACAAATTAAGCCTGACTAAATTGCAGCATATTTCATTTCACCCGTTTTCATCATTCATCTTATATAAACTTTTGAACTTTGTTTACAGAAATCATGAGTCATAATATCAATGTAAAGTGAACTTTGTTTACACAAATGACGAGTCATATTATCAATGTCAGATTGTATGCAAAAACCCAGGTCATGCACTAAGCTACAGATTGTAGCTCTATCCTGTAAATTGTGCATCTTATTTTCTGTTCGTCATGTTCAATTAACATTCTGACTTTTTTACAAGCAGTTTGGGAAAATAGGAGAGGTATTCTTTTTTATTTGGTAGTGTGTGACACTTGAAGGCAACATCTGTGGGAAAAGTGTGTTGGTGTTAAAATTTCTCTCTGGAGAGACCACCTGCAATTAGAGTGTCCACATTTATCAGTACCATGGAGGGTTTCTCCAAGCCAGGATATAGCCCTACTGTAATCTCATTCATATTTATAGGGTTGCATTCAAGGGTCCATTTTTTTTCTCTCTGTGTGCTGGTGGTGGTCTGTCAACAGAGGGGCCACAGCCACTTAGTGTCATGCATACAATTCATATTGGTTATAATCACGACTAGAATGTGTTGTAGTTCCCTAGTTTTATCGATGTTATGACAAAATGCACCATTGTGATTATCTAGTGCAGGGCAAGGATTGTGCCTGTAAGTGCAGAATGTTTTACGAATTAGAAAAGGAGAACAAATTTGTCAGAAGTGGGGCCATTAGCCAAGTGCTAATATGTCAGTCATCTGGTGAAAGAAAGTTGCAAGTGGCTAATCTATTTTGACATGAATTATATGAGAGGTAGGTTGAATTCTTGCAGTGGTTACTGTTTAATTTCCCGATTTGGCTACAAATTATGAAAGCCTGGATCTCCCCCCCCCCCAAGACATATTTGTCAAAAATCAGCCAGAGATGCGGGCATTGAACATGTTGAATGTCAGACAAATAGACTCCATGTTTGGTGTGAGTGTGTTGGCACAATACTGTGCTGAGGAAGAAAGACTTTTCTGCTTGGCATAACTGGATTCCCCCATTACTGGTATAAAAGTAATCACACATGTACACGTAGATATGTGATGTATGTAAACAGGAGGATTCCTATCATACTTTAAACCCATCCATTGTATGATTGTTTGGAAGTTTTAGCCAGGTGACAGTCACCATGCATGTTACACATGTGAGTGTGGTCATATGCTGGCAGCCCAGGTAGTTCTGATGATGGATGACAGGTGTCAGCACTGAAAAATTGCTATTTATTGCGTGCTTACATTAAAGGACCACCTCTGGTGACAGACCACATATCTTTTAAAGACCACTTTTTCCTGACACTATAAACTATTTCTCTAATATATATCCCTGTATTGTAAGACCATTTGCATTGCAATACATTAATGCCACCTTTTGCGGCCCATTACAGCATCTTAAATGGCAGGATATGTAAATTTGGGGAAATTTCATCCAAAATCCAGTATAGTTTGAACTTATTTTCAGGTTCTTTTGGACAATAGTAGAGAAGCATGGACTAGTCAATTCATCTTTTTCATGCTTTCATATAAAAAGCATTTGTCTGTCATTTCTTGTACAAATCAAATAGTTCAAGTTTCATAGGAATCCAGTTGATGACACATTTGTAAAAAAATATGATTGCCTGAAAATAAGAATCATCAAGTATAAACTCTTAAGTATTGAGAAAACTGGTTTGAAGAAACTATGCAAGTTTTCTAATGATCATCAATAAAACTAAAAGATACAACTTCCTGACTGCTTTACGTCACCTCTTAAGATGCCTAGAAAGTAAGTTCTGTGTGAGGAGACTATAAGATCTGTCGTTGTGCAGTGAATTGTGTGTGAAAAGATAGTGTCCAACATGTCTGTGTGACCCAAAGCTTTCAATGAGGATGTGTGTGTGTGTGTGTGTGTGTGTGTGTGTGTGTGTGTGTGTGTGTGTGTGTGTGTGTGTGTGTGTGTGTGTGTGTGCACCTGGGCCAAGGTCCCTTGTCAGTCAAGTTGTGGGATGACATGTTGTACAGTAACTGTTGTGCCTGGTCTAAAGATCACCTCTTATGAAAGACGTAGATTGGTTTTTAAGACCAGCCTTTCAAAAAACTGGACTCTCATTTCTTTGTTGATTTAGGTGCAATTAAAGACCATCTCCATTATGTGACAACAAGTTTTGTTTGGCATCAGGGCAGTCTTCTAAAGCAGGTACCACTGTATAGGTAAAATAACAACAGCTACCTGTTGGGCACTGGGGTGGTCTTAAATAGCAGGTACAACCGTAAAATAACAACAGCTACCTGTTGGACACTGGGGTGGTCTTAAATAGCAGGTATTACTGTAAAATAACAACAGCTACCTGTTGGGCACTGGGGTGGTCTTAAATAGCAGGTACAACCGTAAAATAACAACAGCTACCTGTTGGGCACTGGGGTGGTCTTAAATAGCAGGTACAACCGTAAAATAACAACAGCTACCTGTTGGGCACTGGGGTGGTCTTAAATAGCAGGTATTACTGTAAAATAACAACAGCTACCTGTTGGGCACTGGGGTGGTCTTAAATAGCAGGTACAACCGTAAAATAACAACAGCTACCTGTTGGGCACTGGGGTGGTCTTAAATAGCAGGTACAACCGTAAAATAACAACAGCTACCTGTTGGGCACTGGGGTGGTCTTAAATAGCAGGTACAACCGTAAGATAACAACAGCTACCTGTTGGGCACTGGGGTGGTCTTAAATAGCAGGTACAACCGTAAAATAACAACAGCTACCTGTTGGGCACTGGGGTGGTCTTAAATAGCAGGTACAACCGTAAGATAACAACAGCTACCAGTTGGGCACTGGGGTGGTCTTAAATAGCAAGTACCATTGTAAAATAACAATGGCTACCTACTGGGCATCATCGCAGCCCAGCAAAATTGGTAGATTTTATCAAGTTATGATGCACTTGGGCTATATAGTGGTCCCTCCTTTGAAAAACCACCCCTGTTGCAGGCCGCAAACTGGTCACATAAAACAGGTGGTCCCTCTATTGAGTGGTCTCTAAAAGTGGGGACTACAGTACTGATAAAAGTTTTACACCTGTGCTCATCATTGCATAACTGAGGCTTTCTGCATAGTGAGGAGACAGCACATCATATTTAGAGGATGGCACATTCCTGCACTTCATGTGGAACAAATTGGAGTGATAGCTGTCTTATTTCCTTTGATATATCCTGAAAACAGATGGAGTCAACCTGAACCAAGCAAAAGGGAAATTGCTCTCCAATATGTTTCTCAGATTTTTTTCTCCCCGTTTTTTGTTGTTTTTTTTATTTTAGTTCTTGCTAGGGGAAATGAACAAATAATATATATGCGATACAAGTTTAAGCCATGGCATGGAATGAATGGTTGTCGACTGTTCTACTGACCTGTTATAATTGTTTAACCTTTGTAGGAAATAACTTCATTGATTTCTGTAGCTTTATTTTCATGATATTTATGCAGGTAATAAAAATGGGATTTCAAAAAGAAAAAAAAAAAAATGGTTTCCACACAACCTGGGACCAGTGTATGTTTTTGTAACAGTGGTTGTGATATCAGTATCTCAAGCTGCGTATGGTCTTGTTGCTTAATTTTTTTACCTCGTTTCCCTCAGTGACTGAATAGTTAGATTCTGAATTTTTTCAAATGAAACTTGTAGGCCTATGTTATGCCTCAAGTTTACCTGTGGCTTTCTAACAAGTCATACACGTGTGAATGTCATCAGCTGATATAGTTGAACTGAACAGCTCCTATTGATCTAATTGTAAGAGTGTGCAGAGGGATGTCATTCACCCTTTCTCAGCCCCAAAAGGTTGATGGCTGCCAGTTATGTTCCAAGTCATCTGCTTTCTCATGTCCTCCTTCCCTCCCCCCCTTTTTCTTCTCTGGAATTTTGAGCTGTTACAAGGTTGTTCAAACAAAAATCCCTAAAAGATATATATGGTGGAAATGTGCGCTCAGTCATTAGCTTAACATGGTATTTTTATATTTATATTTTTGCACAGAACATGACAAGGGAGGCTTTGACCTAGCTTTACAAAAGAACACTTATCTCATTATGACTGCATTTGTTGGGGGTTTTTTTTGTCATTTCCTTGTAATTTTTTCAACAGGACTTCACGTCAGATAATTATACAGTTTGAAAGTAAAAAATTAGAAAAAAATGTGTGTTAAAATTAATGTGAAAAAAAATGTAACACTCTACATCTATTGGTCATTAGTCAGTTGATGCTTACTTGGGCATGGCAACAGTTGTAAATGGTTGATTCTGTCTCTATTTAATAGTACCATGTATACAATAAAAAGTTAAAAGTTAACATTAATTTGAAGACACATTTTGAAAGCTTGTGTGCTTAAAAAAGAATAAAAATGCATCAAAGGGCAGAGAATTCAAAGAATGGGGAGGGGGGGGGCATGATAGGAAAAAGGAAATCAATTGCCAATGGAGGTTAAATATTGATTGTATCAGAAAATGACATTCTGCTTTTACTAACACAGGAAGTCACAGTTTGCCAATTTTCCATAATGTGTATAGGGATCATGCGGGTTGAAAGTTGTTCAAAAGAAGCAGTGGTAACAGTGCCAAGGTGTTCACCAGAAGCTGTCAAATGCTAACCATGCTGACATTATGTGTTATGATGACCAGTGGCTGGAGGCAGAACTGTAACACTGAGTGAACGTTGTGCAAAGAAAGCCTATGAGAAACGTCCAGCAGACATTGTAAAATTCCTCTTCTGTTTTATGTCTGCTAACAGAGCCTGGTACCTCTCATGGCGACCCCCACAGCCGTCATCGTATGCCTTCTCATGCCATATTACAACTTCTGTATTGCTTGAAAGGTTTGGGATTCTGGGGTGATTGACTGCCGTTTGCTCTGAGCCACGTATGGATGTTTGCGGATACAAATGTATCCTGTGTGATATCGAGGTACATAATGCATGTAGATTTCAAACACTTTACGTAGTTTTTTCATTATTGTACATTATCTAGTTGCTTTATATTTGAAGTCATGCCTTTTTTTTCATGACATATATTAACCCATTCAGTGTTCAGTTTAAGACTGGGTCACCACCTCTTCCTGGTCTATGGATATATAGGCTTACAATACTTGAACAAAACATCTTTTCACGAGGAGTTTGAGACTGGAATTATTATTATAATAATTCAGGCAAACACTTCGTTTGTTCTGATTAACACTGAGGCAGTTATCAGACACAAATAGCCGTTTGAGCACTTGTACGTGTACGTCTTATGGCCAAGTAACTGTGTCAAAAAGAGTTTCATGCCCGCCCTTTGATGGCACGATTGTGGATGAGTGCCATCATGAGGAACTTGAAGGGTGCAGGAGGTGCTACGCAGGCAATTTTCAGAGAGGATTGTGTGCGAGACTGCACTGGGGATTTCAAATGAGTCCTCCTGAGTATTCATACAGAGAATCAAAGAGTGATGTTATTGAACAGAATGCAGACCTTATGAGCTTTAAGGAATAAATCTGTAGGTAGCCTTTAGAATGAGAGTTGCCTTTGTTTTAGAAATAGAGTTCAATGGATTTCAAATGGTTAAGCTGTGATATGAAATTCACCAGTAGCACCAATATACATGTACAATAGTCAACCACATGAGAGGCCAGTAGGCTCAGAATGCAATATGTGAAACTCCAATGTACAGACTGCTTGATAATGTTATTGCTATGTTTTAATTGAATTTTCTTCTAACTTCCTGTTTTGTAACCCTGGCAATATTTGTTTTGATTTTTGTGTGTATTACATCCACGGGTTCTATGTCGATGTATTGTGTACTTTCTGTACAGTAAAAGGTAATATGTACATGTGTTGTATTAGGACTACCCTTGTGGTGCATGTTATAAGAGAATAAATAGCCATTCAGTTTTCTTGGATCATTTGTATTTGTCTTTATTGTTTGTTCCTGAGAACGGTTTCCAGGCGGCAGCAGAAGGTGGTATGCAGGTATGCATAACATGTTGTTGCATGTATTTTTCGCCTCAGTTGGGTTCATAATTGGGTAACACCAACAGTGGAACACCAATGAACAGTTCACAGATAAGCAATATATTAACCCTTTCCCCCTCAAACCGGCCAAAACCGGCTGGTGGTCAGATGTCGTCTGCTTCAGTGTTTTCAACTAATTTCAACAGTTATGGGAAAAAATTTGACTGAGAAATGTGCATGAGACATATCAAGATCACATGCCCCAGGTCAACAGCTTTCCTTGGCATGGGTTGGGCCCAACCCATGCCAAGGAAAGCTGTTGACTCAGTCTTAATTCAAGGGGGAAAGGGTTAAAGAAAGAACCAACACCAGGAAATGTGTAGAAAAAAATGTGGATGACGTCCATGATGTGTTTTAGGGCTAACGACCCCTGCATCAGGAGGAAAAGTGTTCCCGAAAATTTTGTATTCCATCCGTATAAGGTACCATAAGGAGGAGCTGTGTTTACCCTCTTATGTACATGAAAATAGGGGAGTAGAGCAATGAGAAGTCACAAAGTAAGTACGGTAGTACCTGTCACCAAAGACCACCCCTAAGGAGGATCAAAATGTGGTCTTATAAGACAGGTGGTCTCTCATGAGAGGTAGAAATAACAAGAAAAGTACTGCAAAAAGTATATTAAAAAGTGGTCTTAAAAGGCAGGTGGTCTCTCATTAGGGTGGTCTTTCGTGACAGGTATTACTGTATCAGGAAAAGGAAGGTATGTTATCTGCGAGTAGAGTTACCACACATTTTATTTAAGAAAGTAAGCCAGTTTGCCGAGGCAGGTAAGACATGGTTCATTTGGAAACCATAAAATATAATTTGTCATGAAGTCTATTAGTCATGTGAGTAATAAATAAAATTGTCTATTGCTGGTACCATGTTGTGGTTGACAGGTATATACATTTCATGGACGTTATCAACACTAAATGAAGTGGCTTCTTCTAAAAAAACTCCAGATTTAATACCAATTTATGGCATTTTGAACCTCTAGGAAGTTGTAATCACAAATTAGTGTCCACCATTTGTCAACAAGCTGAGGTTATAAGATGGTAAGTCAACCATTGTCTGTCAGCAATTCACATTTTCTAGTTCTCCAAAACCACAGGCCTGCCTGATTCAAACATGTTTGGGGTCTACCTTAGGTAGGTCTCCAAGTTTCTTCAAACAGTTAGTCCTGTTAGCTTTGGATTTTTTGTTCTATTTTTTTGGTCATCTTTCAGCCAATCTTTCTCCCTGAAAGTACTGAGTGATTTGCTTCGAATATGCACATCGACCATTCAGAACATCCCTAGATCTTAAATTGTTCAACATGCGTTGCAGCAATTTGCCTTTCCATTTGTGTGATTTTTTGTGTGTAATTGTAATTTTCAACGAATTTTCCCAAACGGCCAGCTGCATGGCTCCTCTTCAAGCCTGGTAGACATGTAGCTTGACTCGATCCTCCCTAGGTGAAAGTACTGTTATTTGCTGGTTGGTAACAAATTTTTGTTATCACATCATATTCAGTAAGATGACATATTAATATGGTAACTTGAGGGGTATAAGTCATTTTGTGCATGTGCATGTACGTGTAGTTTTGTCCAAAGCCATTGACCAGATTCACGACAAACTTGTTGCGGATGCTCCAGTGATTTTTACTACAGTTGACTTGACAGCTGAGGTTACAGGAAGGGTAGTGATCCATTATCCTTCCATGCGTCTGCCAATCCATCTGTTCACAGTTCCCATTTTCAACTTCTCCAAGGCCATTTTCCAGATTCTCTTCGAACTAGCTTGGTATGTTCCTCGGGTGGGTCTCAACCAAATTTATACAAATGGTCCTGCTTCATTGATCTTTGGATTTTTCTACGGATTTTAAAAATTTTATTTTTGGTAAAATCTGAAAAAGTATTCAAAGCTACTTGGCCAAGAGATCTGAGGAGATATGCACATTAATTTCCCGCCCCAACTGCATACCTAATTGTCTAGTCTCGCTTGGTGAGATATGGCAACTTTCAGGACACCTAGACGTTAATTTGTTCCATAGGTAGCGTGCGTTTTTTAACCTTTTTTAAAACTTGATGGATAAGTACTTTGCCGTATAGAAGGGCCAAAAAAGTTGTTCTCTAGGTGGTGATGCTCTTGGTCCTTGATTTTGTTTGAATAAAGTTTTCAAGTTGGGTACTGGTTGGTTAATGTATATATTTCAATTGCTTACAGTGTAAGTCAGTGGGGATTGGAATAGTATTATATCACGTTTTGGACCTATTTTCCTACCAGAGTCTGTTGATGAGGATATACCTTGGATGGGTCTCCACCAAGTTCGTTCATTAGGTCAAACAAAAAAAAACAAAAAAAAAAAAAACAAAAAAAAAAAAAAAAAAACAAAAAACAAAAAAAAAAAACAAAAAAAAAAAAAAAAAACCCCACAACAACTCTGAAAACGTATGGTTCATTGCTTCGAAATTGAATAGGAATGCTGCTGTCTACCTTTAGACCAGAGTGGGACTTGTGGGTTGAATGTCAAGGTCCGCTGAGGACAGTCTGTTCCCACAAGCCTCTTGTTATTTTTATGACTTTTTCATGGGGGAGGGGGGCGGGGGGGGGGACCTTAAAAAATCTTGTAAACTGCTTGGCAAATGGCTTTGGAAATTGTAGATGAACACTTCTGGGTACACCCAGGCCAGGGTGGGACTTGTATCAGACAGAAAGTATCAAAGTCAGTTTAGGAGAGAGTTTTCACACAACCCTATTATTGTGGTTTACTTTATAACAGCTCAGGTTTTACCCTCGGCACAAAAAGGACTGGAGGGGATGTCGTCCCCTGCGTCGTCCGTCCGTCTTGTCGACGTTAGCACGATATCTATAAAACATTCACAGTAGCTGTGCAAAATTTTTGTCACAGAACCTTATGATGGACCAGGTTGCTATTGAAAACAAGCTTCCGCTGATAATTTCTAAACTTTTTATGAAACTTTTAATGTATTTATTTGAAAGCCGTCCGAGTGACGTCAACCCGTAATATCTCAAAATATTTTGACCACAGCTTTACCAAAATATTTGTCCGAGATGCATCTTATGATGGGCCAGGCTCCTATTTAAAACCAGCTTCCTCTTTGTATTTGTAAACTTTTTATGAAACTTTAAAGTATTTATTTCTAGGCCGTCTGAGTGGTGCACAATATTGGGACGATGTTACCATATTATCTCAGCAACGATCCATAGCAGCTTCACCACTTTTTTTTTTATCCGAGATGCACATTATAGTGGACCATATTCGTATTGAAAAGCAGCATCCTCTTATTACTTTTAAACTTATTTTGAAATTTTAAAAGCGTTTATTTGAAGGCCGTCTGAGTGGCGCACAGCTAGTGCAGTGGTCTCTATCACCAGATCTTATCCCAAGAACACATCAAAAATTGCTCTTTCATTTCATCGACAACAATATGGCAATTGTATGTAAAGCGTTCTACTGCAAAGTCTCAAATAAAAAAAAATGCAGAATTGAGGAAAGATCGAGATTGTGGGCGCCGAGGGTAATCCGTTCTCTGAACGTTATTTTATTGAATGGCAAAATCATTTTCAGCATTAATACTGAGCAGTCTTTTCACTCAGCTCACATAAAGGATTCTTTTATGTCTGTCTATCAACATTTTCAGCTTTTTGCTCAAAGTCTGAGTTGCATCATCAGCACACTTCTTGGAAATATATATATATTGAATGGGTCTGTTTTTTAATCAACCTGAAATTTGTTTTTGTTTTGCTAATTGTAAGGTTTTTGTCGTTTCCAGAGTCCAATTGAGCACAAGGTGTTCTGACATACGTACAGCTTGTAATATTTTTTATTGTAGTAAACTAAATTTAAGTCTCGGTACGTTCAATTCTGAGAAGTTTATATTCGTTTTTGCTATTCACATTATTTTGTACCATTAACAAGATTTTGAGCTGGACATATGTAGTTATATCATTATTAACTTTTGGATACTAATATTGTAATACTCCCGCTACTCGTGCTGTCATCTGATGGTAACATGTAGGTTGTATCCTTTTAAGACGGCACAAAGCAAGCAATGCTGTCTTCAAAGATTACCTTGTGCATTGAATTTTGCTTAAAAATAATTGAGGATTTAGCATGTCTCTCGTGGAACACTTACACTGAGTCACGCTAAATACTGAATTTTTCTTTTCTGTACCCTTTATGAGAAAACAGAAACACCAAACATGGACAGCACTTTTAAGTTTCATTCTACAAATTTTCATTCCGTCCATGAATACATTTATGCGACTGTCAAAATTTTCAAAGTAGACCTTTTGCAGCAGTCTATATTTCTGTAATGGAAAGTTTTGATTAACCTCCTTTTTCATGATGTGCATTTGGTTTTCATATCTTGACTGACAAGAATATGTGAACTTTTAAAGGTATGGAAATGAAGCTCAAGCCACGGAAGAAATTTAAAGAGGGCGCTTCTTCGAGTACAGGGCTTGGTTTGAGTAAGCTGACTTTCTTTACGTCACCGTTTTGCCTTATTGGTCTTCTATTATGCTTTAGATTACATCGAATTGCATTTTTCACAGTACATGCATCAAAGTTCATTGTATGAATCACTTACTTCGCACCTTATCAGTTCCCACTGAAGATCCCGCAATCTTAAAGACCGATTTTACCGTTACTACTAAAACGTACCGGGAAGGATGGGACATGTTGATGGTAAGGAATACTGGGCATTGCGCACTTTTTTAAACCATGTAAGTTTATCAAAGTCCTTTCAATTAAGTAGGGCAGGCATGACGTCACTGTATTTTCTTGATAGATACCAATGGCTGATCGATGAGCATTCTTAGAATATCTATAAATTTAATAATTACGGTGACGATATTATCTGCAGTACTTTGTGACACGTTGATGTTGATCGGGGGGTGGGGGTGGGAGCGGGGAGGACAAGACCTTGCACGAATCCATGATTATTACTGCAGATGCGTCAAGTGAGGGCTGGTGCCTGTGCAGGAACCGGGTATTGCTGAAGCATGGAGGAATAAATTTATTCCTCCAGGGTTAAAGTAATCTACAAGAAGTAAAACATTGGTGCCCTTCTTCCTTTTCAACTCAATTTATGGCCACGGGTCTGTATCTTCAGACTGTATGGGGGTGATTATATGTATATTTATGCAAATTTTAAAACCAGTCCCATTCAAATCATTCTAAAACGCCCAGCTATAAAATAATGTCAACTGCTTGAATATGTGTGTGTTTTAGTTCAGCTGACCAAATTAGGGTCGCGGAACTTATATGATTCATCCTGTACCTCATTCCGTCGGTAAACTTCACAGTTTTCAATACATTTCAATCTGTATCTTCCCCAACACTGTAGGCTACCAAATTTTGGCACGTTCTTGTCTTTTTGCCCGACGGCCATTCCTACTAAGTTTCATGATGATTCATGGAAAACTCTGAAAAAAAGGCATGCTTGCAATTTTCTTGTATTGGTTCATATATTACATAATTCAACATTTTGCCGACATCGTTTTTTTTTTTTTAAAGTGTTTTCTGCCTTGTTTACGTCCTGAAAGTTATGTAGAGTTCACATGAGAACTCTGTGCCGTTTTGCATACCCCCCCCCCCAACAAAACAAAACAAAAACAAACACACACACACACACACACACAAAAGAAGTTTACGCTCGGAATGAGGTGTAATTATGTAATGTATGTACCAATACGAGAAAGTTGCATGGATGCCTTTTTTCAGGGTTTTCCGTGAATCATCAGGTAACTTAGTACGAATGTCCATCGGGCAAAAAGACAGGAATTTGCCAAAATTTGGTGGCCCACAGTGTTGGGGAAGATACAGAATGAAATGTATTGAAAATACTCTAAAGTCAACATTTTTGAGAAAGATGGGGCACATGATACCAAATGTATCACAAATGTATATCACATGTAGAAGTTTGATATTGCAGAATATGGTTCACCTTGACCTACATTCTCAAGATCATAGAGGGTATGTATTTTAAGGAGGAAATTCATTTTGTGATGGTCATCACATCCTAAGTTGTGTACAGCACACATATCCACATACCATTGCAGCAACATAGTACACACAAAAATAAATAATGTGTGGGGTCATGCTGACGCCATTGATGATATTAATTGTAACTAACATCAAATATGTCCCCCCCCATAAAAAACAAACGAAAATAAGTACAAAAATAAACAAATAAACACACCCCCAGTAAATTCATTATTTTAATAATAAATTGAGATGGAACTACAAAATATACACCAGATGTGTGTTAATGGTCAAGATTTGTTAATTATGGGGTGATGTTGACCTTATTTTCAAGGTCATTTAACACTTTAGTAAAGAACTCTGAATTCTGTATGCTGACAAAAAAAAACTAAAATAAAATATAAAAAAAATAAATAAAACAAAATAAAATAAAAAAATAAGGCCAATGATACTAAATGTACCAGAAATGTGTATCTGGTTATTGTACAATGCGGATGATCTTGAAACTACTTTTTAAAGGCTACAATGGATCGCATTTCAGGCAATGGATGTTTATGGTCATCCGGTTACATGTCAGCACAGCATCAGGTCCATGGGTTTCATGTCAAATATTTCTCATCCATAAAAACATTTTGTGTGAGAATTTTTTAAATAAGACCTATTAGGATGACATGCCCTAGATCAACAGCTTTCCTTGGAACAAGTTTGGCAATAAAAATGTATGTAAAGGAAAGCTGTTGACCAAGTTCTCCTCTCCCCACGAAAGGGTTAATTAGAAGATGTGGTCCACTGAAACCTTTCCATTTAACAGACATTTGAAAAAAAACGGAAATCACGTTTTGACAGTGCATAGCTGACACTGGGAAAAGCACTGTTAATATCCACAGCACATATCTGATGCACCCTTCAGTGGACTACACCAGAACTGCGATAACAATTCACATATCCCTAATTAGTTACATATGAACCTTTTTGCAACAACATTACCTTTGTGTGACTCAAACTTCAATACACCTAATCATGTTACAGCATGTCACATTGTTCTGTTTTTAGCTCATCGGTTATGAAACAAGTAGAGTTTATAAAATACATATGAATCTGGATGTCGGAGTCCACATTTTCTGACAGAAAACTGAAATTTAGGATCCTATTTGGCATTAACATACTTAAGTCCTGTCCTCTAGGGTCATTATGTATCAAATTAAAATTTGACATCTTGTTATCTTTCTCTGTAACATTTGATGAAAGGAGGGAGAGGTCTGCTGTGAGTGTGTGTGGTATGTGTGTGTGGGGGGGAGGGGGTAGAGTGTATGCGTGTGTGTAAGTTTAAACTAAATGAAACAACTATTGAAAGCTACAGCAGGCTGGCTAGAAGCCACTCTCTGTCATAAGATTTGGATACATCGTGTTTCGTTACTTGTAGCTGTGTGGAGAATTTCTCGAGTATAAGAGTCCACAGATAGTGAATGAGGATCAGCTTTTTTCAGAAAATATCCAAGAGCTTCTTTACCACTTAGTGCGGAGCAGCATTGTGGATAAGACAGGGGGCTGCAATTGGCAGTCAGTTGATCGTTGTGTCATTCTCCACACTTGCTTTTTATAACACACACAGTCTCAGGATTGACAACCACTGCACAGACTATTTGTTTGGCCTCAACATCCTGAAACATGGCTACACACCACCCCTTTTGGCCTAGACAGGCCTTTGTTAAGCCGAGAACCCTGTTGGTTTGACCCACCCAACAAGGAACCCAAAGCATCGGCATTCCTAGAGGCAGTTCACATGCTTTGGAGCAAGTGCCCCATAGAGCCAGTAGATGACCAAGGTTCTCCGGGCTTCTTTAACCTACTCTTACTGGTTCCCAAGAGGGATGGAAGATGGTACCTTGTCATAGACCTGTCAATACTGAACACTAACCTGGAAGTCCTGTCCTTTTAGATGGAGACACCCCAGTCAGTGGCAACAGCCTTAAGGCCCATGGAGTGGATGACATCCCTGGATCAGGGACCCGGTCTTCCACATGCCAGTTGCAGAGACTTCAGGGAAGTATCTGCAGTTTGCATTTGTGGGCCAAAAATACCAGCTCAAGGTGCTTCTGTTCAGTCTCACCACAGCACCGCAGGTGTTCACCAGGTTCACGCAGACAGTTGCTGCTTACCTTCACTGCTCAGCCATTTGCATTCATGTGTACTTGGACCATTGGCTAATCTGAGTGCTTTGGCGCCTGCATTTGCAGCATCACACTCAGACCATTCTAAAACCAACACTTGGGCCTGATGGTGAACCTACCCAAGTCCAGTCTTTGGCCAGAGCAGATTTTTGTCTTCCTCAGCATCCAGTTTGACCTGGTAGCCTACATCATTAGTCCTTTGGAGGACAGGTCAGGTGTGACAGACTTCAGTCAATGAACAGGCCCTTTCTGACTTGCAAGGTCCCCTCGACGCAACAATGGCTAACCCAGTTGGGCTCCCTGTCCTCGATGAACTCCAAGGTGCCACTCTGTCATCTCCACCTTTGCCTGTTGCAGTACACTCTGCAGGGCAGATAGACCAGAGACCAGGGCCATCAGGCCCCAGTGCTGATCCTCACTGAGGATCAACTGCACCTTCAGTGGTCAGGGTGGGGAGCTCATGTGGAGAGCCGGATGGCATCATTTCCTTGGCGGCCATGGTTTGTGGCTCATCACATAAACTGGTTGGAACTGAAGGCAATATGCTTAGTGATTCTCCTCTTAAGAGATATGGTGGAGCACAAACATGTCCTCATAATGTGCGACAACAGGACTGCAGCAGCCTTCCTCAACAGGCAGGGTGGGACACGGTCCCATCACCAGATGGTGCTATTACCACAACGTCCGCACTCATGTGAGGCATGTCCCAGGACATGTGAATTTCCTGGCTGACCATCTCTTGAGAAGACGTCAGCCAGTAGGGACAGAGTAGTTGCTCCACCCCTGGGTCATTCAGTCCATGTGGGCAAGATGGGGGACTCCACACATGGATCTGTTTGCAACTTGTCAGAAGGCAAGATTGCCATTTTGTGTCTTACCTGTCCCCCCCCCCCCCCCCCGGCCCTGGTGGTTGATGCTCTACCCATGGACTGGAGCGACCTGTGCCTTTCCACCTTGCCAGATCCTCCTGAGGGTACAGCACAAGGTTTGGTCCCACAATTGCAATCTGACCCTGGTCGTCCTTGGCAGCCCTGGAATGATTGCTCAGTAGAGCTACTGGAACTAAGCGTCAAGCCTCCACTACGATTACCGGCATGGCTGAAGCTTCTGGTGGAGCTGCAGAGGAGTATATTCCATTGGAACCCTCAAGTGTTCAGCCTCCTCATTGGCAATTATCTCACAGCATATCCTCGATAAAGGCTTGTTGTAATCGGTCTCATATTGAACTGCCAGAGGAGGGCTTCGATCTTCTTTAACTGTTTTCTTGGCTAGGTGGAACGTGTTTTCCAACTGATGCACCAGTAAGAGAATTCACCCCTGGACTCTGTGCACTGCGGATATTGCTAACTACTTGTTGTATCAGTGGGAGGTCTCAGGCAAGAGCTCAAGAACAGTGAAGGGGTTTGGATCAGCCTTCACTTCAGCCCTTGCCAAAGTCCTGGACGTGGGCATCAGGAGCAATCCTTATCTGTCAGCACTCCCTGCACCCTTCTACACCAACAGGCCAGCGACGGGACAGGTCCCGCCCAGGTTGGACTTACCGCTGGTTTCAGTCATGTTGAAGAAGTGGCCCTTTGAGTGCCTTGAGGACCCTAAGCAGGTTTCCCTCAAGTACTGGACGTGGAAGACTTGTTTCGTATCAACACTCACTTGGGGGTCTAGGAGAAGCGAGATCCATGCTCTAGCTTTGGACTGATTCCAATGGTCACCTGACCACTTCCAGGTGACCCGTTGGCCTCACTTGGGCTTACTTGCAAAGAACCAAGTAGCTCAAGATCCGCCTACGGCCTTTAAGGGTTTTACACTTGGTGTGATGGATGCTGCTCTTCCTCTTGAGGAGAGAGCCCTGTGCCCAATGAAAGCTCAATGCTGGTACCTTTCCAACAGACTCAGAGGATGGAGAGCCGCCCTCCTTCTACCGCCGAGTAACTAGCAAAAGGAGCAAGTTTACACAATTACGATTTCATAGTGGATTTAGCAGACGATCCTTAAGGCCTATGAATCCTGGCTACAAAGGCCTGGCGCCTTGCAGCTTGTCTCAGCCACAGCTCATGAGTATGAGCCTTCAATTCCTCCTGACACAGCCTGCGGAACATTGCAGTTGTCAACATTCTGCGTGCCTGCTTGTGATCTTATATGACTTTTGCTGAGCACTAATTGTGTGACATGATAGTGCCAGAGGATGGCATGTATGCCATCATGGGCATAACTGGCTCCTTTGCTTAGGTTTTGATACTTATTCGTTAGGCCTTTCAGATCCCATCAGAGCAGCCACTGTGTTCCAGCTTATGGCGCTGTTGTGGTCAGATTGGATGCAGGCCTATAGGTCGATACATTTCTCAGTGGGTCTTTTAGGGCTTGGTGCTCCGTAGACCTAATCTCAAAAAGTATCAGGCAGTTCATCCTGTCGCCCTAGCCTGTTGCGGGTTTGACAGAAGAACCTGCTGCCCATGGAACCATATACCGCCCCCCACCGGTGCCTGCCGTTTTTTTGCAACTAGAACCTGTAAGATGTCCAGGCCCAATGGAGCTGAAACCAATAAAGTCTACCTATGAGGTGGACAGTTGAAATGTTGGCGGGCAAGCACGGGTGTGTGTGTGTGTGTCTCAGTGCTGTCCCATATGCTGGTCGGTAAGGAGTGTTTCTGGTTTAGGCCAGACACTGCTGTTGGCTGCATCATTTCCATGTAGCTCTGATTTTTCCATACGGACTTCGCCTCTTCACATGGACCGATGGTTACCCCAAGCTGCTGGTCCCTGTGGTCAATTGAGGTCCGTGTACCAGTGACGTTACATCCACTGTCAGTATGTTTGTATATCGACAAAAGTGGTCGAGAGGTAATGTTACACAACTAACACAGGATATTTGGAGTAATATCAGTATTATTTGGTACACTTACCTCTTCACCACCATAGAAAACCACCCTACCAACCCCACTTCCTCATACATCTAATGTCAACTGACCAATCTCCAAAAGAGGAAGGATGAGACGGGGAGCATGAGCACTGGGAGTCACCATCAGTTCCACAAGAACCGAGAGATGGATCAAGTGAGGGAAACTCAACTCGATTTCTCGATGCCCAGACACAGAGGTCTTGGCAATGGTGGTCGAGAGGTAAGTGTACTCACTTGTAACTCCTGATATCCCGTATCAACCGATCAGTATCCAAATTGATAAATTAATTTGAAATTAGGGATCTGCAGCATCACCACATAGTGAACAACTCTGTTTGACTCTTTCACAAGCTACGTTTTGACCAAATTTGAGACACAGTTTTGGAAAAGTCGAAAATATATTAAACACAAAAAAATTCATAAACAATAGGCGAAAATCACCGCAGCGCCACGTGTTTAACACACACACAAACCCAGAAAAACAATAGGAGCACCAACTGTTGAACAAATTAAGGTCTAGGGCCCCCCGAGGTGTCCTTATGCAATTTCAAAGCTATTGGCAGAGCGGTTTCGGATATTTTTCAGGATTTGGTCAAAAAATGAGCAAAACCACAAAAATTCCACAAATCACTGAAGCGTGACCATTTGAACAAACTTGGCAGAAACAACCCAAGGTTGTTCTCCAACAAGTTTGAAGTGAGTCTGGCTGAATTTCTTTTTGAGAATATGTCGAAAATATGAACGGACGGACGCCGGATCACCACCTATCCTATAACCTCAGCAGACTGACAAGGCTGACTTTGCTTGCTGACCAATGGTGACAAATTGGATCTAACAGACAAGGAAACTCGAATAAGTCTGACCTAGTTTGGTCAAAATAACGTCAATTTGACCAACAGAAAGCGCCATGCTCTGCAGCGTTAAGCTGACGTAAAAAAGGAGACAGGCAGAGCCAAATGGTCTGGGATAAAGACGGTGACATATGAATCGTCATCTGCCTTACTCCTAAAGTATCTTGGGATGCAAACAATGTCTCAACATACCAGTTTTGTATATTGCAAGCTCCTTTGTGGGATTTTTGTCGTAAAGATGACGAGATATAAAATTGAAGGAAAAAACACACACATTCGTTTATTTGGCCTCAATTCTATTAAAACAAAATTTGTGCAGACTATACACCTTTCTGTCAGCCATACATCGATACAGTAGTGAAAAACATAACTATTTAGCGGTTGTGTTAATATGAAAGGGCAACATTCAAAAAGTATACCGTAAACCTTCGCATGTTAACCATCAAACCGTCCCTCTTGTAATTAGTCTTTGTACCTGTTGTATTCAGCAAGATAATTTATTGACTCCTTTTATCAAGAAACGCCGAACATTAACAGATATCACATATCGACACAGCATAACCACAAAGAAAATACGCTGCTAGTGTTGTCCAGCTCTCTTTATTGGGTGCTTAAAATTTGATTCTCATATCTTATTATGTTTCAGGAAAAGGTGCTCATGTCAGCCATTTTTTGGATCCTTGTATAATTAAGTTTCTGTTGATAAATATAAATGTATACCAGCAGTTGGATAAAAATATCAGAAATGTAGGCGGGCAGTAGGCGTTGTGAAACCCAGCACTGTATTGCACCAGATGGAATCGGATACACACGCACATGTACACGTGTGTTGTCAGCAGGTGTTAATTTCCGAATGGAAAAAAAGCTAATCTGGAGTTTTTAAAGCAAAGTCATCAAAAGTGAGACAAATTTTCAAAAAAAAAAATGTAGCTATGAATTTAGATACAGATGAAGGAAACTTGGAACTACAGTGCCTGCAGTCCACACGGTACAGATAAAAACACAGAAGGCGTCACAATGACAGGTGTCATTACGGAATGCTGCATTATTACTTCAACAGCAAAGAAAGCATATACTGTTACCGCACACAATGCTGAAGCAGTATCTCCAGGTTTACAATACTGAATTGCGCACATTTGAACTGACATTTTGTTCTAGTATATCACACCTCCAGACAGAAAAAAATGGAAATTGAAGATCGCAGGCGATGAAACGGGTATACCTTGGTCGAATTTCAACAGGGGTGTATCAGATTGACTGCAGATGAAACCTTTAGATGGCATACAGCAATGAACAACATGATGTTTATATACCTGTATCAGTCAACAAATTGTCATATATACATATAAATATATATATATATATGTGTGTGTGTGTGTGAGAGAGAGAGAGAGAGAGAGAGAGAGAGAGAGAGAGAGAGAGAGAGAGAGAGAGAGAGAGAGAGAGAGAGAGAGAGAGAGAGAGAGAGAGAGAGAGAGAGAGAGAGAGAGAGAGAGAGAGAGAGAGAGAGAGAGAGAGAGAGAGAGAGAGAGAGAAATCAATGAGGCCCAAAGTGTTATTATTCCATGACGTTATATTATGGATTAAGGCATTGACTTGTATTGTTTTACTACCCGGGTACCCGACTGTCGGGTAATTTATTACCCGGGTACCCGCAACAGGTACCCCAATCATAACAGCAAGCAATCCAACCAACATACATGCACAGAGATACTAGCCAATCAACTAACCCCAATACAAGATCGTGTCAAAGAATAAAATCTATTGGACAGTGGGCAATTTGAACTGGAAAAATTGACATTTATTTGACATAAACTTTATTGCGCATTGAATACTTGTCAACCGCCGTTGAGCTGTCACATTCTTTCTTGTCGGATGTTTCAAATTCAGGTGCTTGAGCATGTTGCTCGCAGACGATCCTGTGATTTAAGTGCCTTGTTGGACATTTTGCAAGTAACTTTATCATCATCTTTTTCTCTGCTCAAGTATTCCCATACCTTTATCATCATCTTTCTCTCTGGTGAAGTATTCCCATACCGGGCTCGCCATGTCGTTCTCTGTCTGACATGCAAGTGGTCAGTCTGGTAGGCAATAAAGAGCCTCATTCTGACATGTCTGGTACCTTTAACGTTCACGTGTGGTCGCGCAGGGCTTTTTCCGGTATATGCATTCCTTTCTAATATGGTCATTCTTAACTCAAATGTTATTATCATTATTTGGTCAAGTATTATTAATTATCTATCTATCTATCTATCTATCTATCTATCTATCTATCTATCTATCTATCTATCTATCTATCTATCTATTTATCTATCTATCTATCTATCTATCTACCTATCTATCTATCTACCTATCTATCTACCTATCTATCTATCTATCTATCTATCTATCTATCAAACCACACATTTTACCGGTACCCAACATTTTCTTACTACCCGGGTACCCGATCAATGCTTATTATGGATAACATTCCATTGTTATATGCAGCAGTCAGTGTTTTCATTAAAAAGCTTTTACACTTACTCAAAAAAAAATGTAAAACTCAACTAGATAGCCATCTGAACCAGGCTATTAGTTATTTGATGAATTTTTAGAGCATTTACAGGTTAATTCTCCTTCACAACTTAAATGGTCCGATTCTGAAAGTTTTGGCACTTCTACATTCATGATAAAATCATGGGTGGTTTGTGGATCTAAATTGACATTTACATTACTTGATGTGTCCAGATTTTCAAAAAATCTTTCTTCTTGTAATGTTTGTTTTGAATCATTAATAGTTTTTGTTAATATAGCTTCTCTTCTCTAATTCAAGCTCAATGTTTTTGTACTTTATCTCATCTTCAAGTTTTTATAATGGACCAATTTCAGACATATTTTGTTTTAACTGATTTTCTATGAAATCTATTTTTGTTTTCCTATTTCATTTTTTTTCGAGCTGCACATTTAATGGTTTCAGAGCGAGTTTTCACTTTCAACATATGCCATTTCATTATTGGGTCCAATAGATCCAATATATATATATATATATATATATATATATATATATATATATATATATATATATATATATATATATATATATATATATATATATATATGTATATATATATATATATATATGACATGTTAATGTAGATACATGTCTTGGAAAAAATAAAATATATTCATTCCGAACGAAATGTTTCACAAATTAGAGATTGGAAGCTCTATTATATCCACTTTTCGTTGGTAAATTAAAATATTGACTTTTTGCTTCAAAAATTGTAAAGCACTTTTGCAAAATGTCCTTTTTGCAATTCCCTCTCTCTATTTGTTAAAAGATGTGTGACCTGTTCTGCATTAACATCTGGAAATTGTATTTCTAAGACATCTGGATGAAATAAGACTAGCACTGAAATCAATATTCGCCTTGACGTCCTAACAGCACACTTGCTATGTATTTTTTAGCATGTAATTGCTGGGCATAGCCGTTCAAGTGTTCAACTTTACCACAATTTGTACGAAATGAATACTTATAGAATACGTTGCAGCATATCCATTTTTGTTTGTTTGTTTGGTTTTGCTTTTTCATTTACATAATTCTGTGTTGCCCTCAAATCATACCACATTCAATATTTCGTTAATTCCGATGCATTTGCAAACTAGAAGAGATGATTTGCTGCATAGCAAATCAGTGTGTGTGTCTTCAAAGCATATTGATATGGCAATGTACAACTATTCTATAACACAGGAGTAGAAGTTAGAATAGCATCTCTATCTATTATAGCTTTGAAGTTTTTCAAGATTTAAATTTTCTAATAGTGCTATTTAGCACAATTTAAATTGCTACAGCGTTTGTTTTTAATTCATTAGGTGCGCAATTGTCTACAACCCCCTAGTAGACGTTGAAATGATATCTCTATCATAGTGTTGAAGATATTCAAGTTTTAAACTTTCAGATGCTGCTAATTAGCATAAAATTTAAATTGCTACAGCTTTTGTTTAAGATTCATTACATGCACAATGGTCAATAAGTCCCTAGAAGTTGAAAAGACATCTCTATCTATAATAGTTTTGAACTATTCAAGATGTAAAGTTTCAAATGCAGCTAATCAACATAATTTAAATTGCTACAACTTTTGTTTTAAATTCATTAGATGCACAATGGTCAATAACCCCTGGTAGAAGTTGGAATGACATCTCTATTATACCTTTGAAGATATGCAAAATTTAAAATTTCAAATGCCCCTAATTTGCATAATATTAAACATCCTCATTCCTCTGTATAAAAAGGCCCATCTCCTTGAGTGGAGGTACAATCATGCCAAGTTTGGAGTTTCCATGTATGATAGTGTCGGAGAAAAGTGTCGGACAAATTCACTGGTAAAGAAGAAAGGAAGAAAGAAAGAAAAAAAGAATTATAGGAAAAACAGAAAAGTGTGTATTGACACACACACACACACACACACACACACACACACACACACACACACACACTTTAACTAAGTACGTTTTACTCCGTTCAAATCAGGTTTTAAAATAATATAATATATAGTCGTTCTTATTAGTTATATTCCTGCTTTTATCGACTCCAAAGGGGAATTTAATTGAGTCGCTTGGTGGAGGACATGGAACAGGACCACGACATTTATAGGCAATACAAAAGGAAATAGGAATTAGCTTTTATCGTTCTTTTCAATGATGGGTGCAAAACATATGGGACTTATAACTCAAGGTCTTAACACGTATAGATATCATGCATACATTTTTATGCCACAGATAGAAAAGTAAATGAAGACAGATTCATTTACACACACAAATAAACGGAAACAATCACTCACCTTGCATGAAACAGACGAGAAAGATGAGGCAGTGCAGACTCTGATTTCTGGATAAAAACCGTATTGTTTTATTACCCCGCTAAGCAATACACTTGTCAGTCCTCACTCCCTGCGCTGTATGAAGGATTTCCATACAGAGTATTAAAGGGTTTATCCGAGACGGATGCACTATCCAAAGTCCGTATCGTTCAAATATGGTAAGATACAAACTAGCTTTCCGTATGCTGAATATTAAGTCACAAATACTAATTTATAACCAAATACATTGGGTCCTTATATTAAAGTAGCATATTTTTTCTTAAGGGATGACTTACCGTGTTACCAAAGCCTTCACACTTAATTTGCAAGCAACATTATAACATCTGAACAACTAAAATTAACCGTGACAGTAGAACTAGTCTAATGAAATCTGTGTTTGTACCGTTTTCTTTTCAAAGGTAGGCCTATGTGATTGGGCATGCAGTATCTAATCGTTTCCGTTGGTTCCATTGTTCTAATTGCAATGGAATCTCCCTTTTAAGACCACATGAGGGACTGAAAAATGTGGTTTTAATTGGGATAGAATTAAGTTAAAGATAAACAAAAATACATAAGGGGGGGGGGCTTACCACGGAAATGGTCTCCTTACTGAAATGATCTTAATCAGAGATTCTTCTGCACATTTCATCTGGTTTATATGTGTTCGAAAGCGCGTTGACAGGTGGAACATTGTACACTTTTCGCATGCCACGAAAGGTTTTTTATTCGCCCTTTGTGTTTTTTGTATTCGCCGGCTTTCTTGTCTCCACAGCGTATTGTTAATTGTGGAAAACAATATTTTGCAGCTTATTTCTTTTTAAATCCCCACGACTGTCCACTTATAATCTGACTAGATGATGAGAATATCTTAGTACGCCCGTCTCTGACATACAGCGTGTCCGCATCAGTAATTACTGTGTACCGCAAAGTCTTTCAATGGCGAAGACTGTTCAGTGCGCAGATATTTTGTAAGACACTGGCATCTCGCAGAAGAAAACGGTCATAGAGACCGTACTACTATCACAGTGCATTCCACATCAAGCACATGCATGTGCATTAACCCCCCTCCCCCAAGGTCGTCTTTTGGGTTGACCTTATCACAAGTGTAACTGTACTGACTGCACTGTATTTTAGTAACCTCTGTGGTACGCCCCATGGAAAAATGATGTGACGAGGCTGGTATGAAGTCTGTTGACATCACCACCAAACTAATGGCTGAAGAAAAAAGTACTGTTAAATCTTTATTTCGCCAATGTTTATGTTTGACAAAGTGTTAGTCCAGTTGTAAATAGTTGATAATACTACCCTCTATTCTATCACACACACTGTCACAAACAACAGCAATAATATGCATAAAATGCATTTGTGAGATTGTATCATATAATGCCCATTTCTTGAGGTAAAGGCAGTCAGATTCCTTTTGTTTCAGGTCGAAGCATTCTCAGTTGTATCTTAAACATAGGAAAGCATGACACATGATATGATGGAACCAAGGTCTCAATCATAAAGACATTGCTTTGAATAGGTATAATACAAACAAATTCATGTACGCACATTGTCTTATTTAATGAAAACTGAATGGGAGATATTGGTGATCTCTGGATTACATAAATACCTGTTGATACTATTCACGACTGACCAATGATATATGTTTATCCCAGTTCACATACACATGTACTAGTGTGGTTCACAAGGTAGGTCCCGGCTGGTTGCTCTGTATCAATTCTAAACGAGTAAGGATTTTCACGCTGTATTCTGAAAAAAACAACAGCAAAATCCAATGATAATAATCTAATACGAACCACCTAAAATCAGGCTTGTAAACTGCCTGCCTTCATCCTCTTACGTATAGTGCCACAAACATTCCCGTCATTTCATCGTTTGTACGACAATAGTTAATCGATTATGAGTGTATTGCACTCAACTCTTTCTCAACGGGACAGAGACACATATGTTTGGTGAAATGCGCACCTGCTGACGTTTCAGGTGGCGGTTTCAGCAAAAGAAACACTTCTTGTGTTCAGTTGTGACATTCACACCCACTGATGGTTTCAGCTCGTGGTCTCTATCCACCCGTATCTGTTGGTGTACTTCTGGCTGACGTCACAAAATAGAGTGCACAGAATTGGATAGGTTCAGTAGCGCACATGTGCTGACACCTTTGGCAGCACGCCATATGTACATTCGATGTCGTGCAGGAAGCCATTGTCCTTCACCATCCCTGACCACTTGCCATGGAGCCACTTCATTCTCATCTTTGAATCTTCACAGTCCCAAACAACCTAAAGAAAGGAAGTGCGTCGAAGAAAAATACGATTACAACTGCTTGAAGCATAAAATCGTCATCTGATCCTGCGGTACATGAAGGGTTTTATCTACTACACGCACCCATTTCTGATTGAACAAACAATCGTTTTACAATGTTGTATGATGGGTTGGCAATTTAATTATAACCGTTTTGCATGTTTTATTTAGTAGACTTTTTAATGTATTCATTATGTTATTATATGCCTTAAGCAGGGCCCCATGTAAACTAGTCTTAAGCTGTCTAGGTTTCACACTCTTTAGATCAAACTTTTATTTGTTTACTTAGGTTAGACTACCCGAGTTTATTCCTTTAATTAATCATGTGGGCTGTCTAAGTTGAAACAAGTGTGGCTTCTATAAGATGGGTGAATGGGTGGGTGGGGGTAACATTAAGTTAAGGGTAAATATGTGTCCCAGACTTTAAAACTCCTTCTTTTAATCCTAACAGCATTAAAATGTTATGCTTTTCTAATCCTCACTAAGAAACATTTTCTTTAAAAAAACATTACTTTGATGAGAAACGGTGTTAACTTTTATTGATTTCTTTGCAAGATAAACTGAACAAACAGTGATTTTAATCATAAATGTATCACATGACCATCTCGACAATAATTACGTGTATAACACACTGGAGTCCAGTCCTGATATTTGCTTGCAAGAACATTAATAAATTGATTTGAATGTACAGAAACCATCAAAGACCATGTTGTACATTTGAATGGTGTAATTTTTTTTTTTGACATCACTAAATTATCAGCATAATTGCATACTAATTTCATAATCATGTACTATTCATTATCAGCTGACGGATGGTTTTCCCATACCTTGGTCATTGATATGAACGTCATTTTCTATCACGTTGAAAAAACTTCTACTGTAGTCCTATCGAAGCTTTGGATTGCACACAGGCCCAGAGTATGCATGTATTACTAATGAAGACGGGATTGTTCCTTGTTAGAACCCCTGATATACAGTTGTATTTCATCGCGTAGAACTAAATGTAGCTCACAAAAGAAACCAATCTCGGAAAAATATATGCACTGAATGCAAGATCAAATGTGCATTGTCTATCAAATGCGAACAGTTTTCAGATGTAATGAATTAGTGTGCTGGTACATATAATGGTTATCAATAGAGGGTGTATGCTTCGGCCGCGCCAAACAGTAACCCTGGTTCTTTAGTCGGACTAGTACCTCCCCTTCAGTCGTCATCTGTGGCGTGTGTACACTAGTGTCCATTGTATACATACATATACCCACATATGTTCAGCTATCTGTCGTTGATCAATTTATTTCTGTCCTATGTGTCCGACTTTCCAGTATTATGGCAGTTAGCGATCTTGTATTGTATTGTGATCCCATATGTTACGTATAACTATGTATTTTGTCATTTTATGTTGTATCTTATTGTGTTTTACACTTTTTTCTTCTCTTTACATTACTCTATGTACGGTTATATTTGTATGTATTTTGTATTTACACGAGGAGAAGAATTTGTATTAGCCTGTGGCTACTTTTGTAATCCTCTTTAAAGAAATAAAGTATATCAATCAAAAAAGGGTGTGTGTTGTAGATGGCGCCATTGGTAGCTTCGGCTTTGTATCTGGCTCCTTCCAAGTGGAACCGTCTTCACTAATTGACAACTGGATGTGGTTTCACGTGTAATTTAGGAAGCTGCGTGACATGAAAATGATCCCCTTTTTATGTAGGTGTGATTGAGTCAGCTGAATGTTTCCTCATTCGGTCATGAAATGTAAGGCATTGAAATAAACTTTCAGCGTTTTCATGCTACCGTTTGTTGATTGCACTAATAATTAGTGAAGTGGCTGCCCGAGAAAGACCTCGGATATGCTACACTGACTAAAGCTAACTAAGGAATTATTTTAGAATGACTAGTTGTATATTAGCAACAAAAAAGGACTAAAATGTGAAATAATACTTGTAATACGTTTAGGTACATGTTAATAAATTGAATTGCCATGATATTTTTTTACAATGCCAGAACAGATATTTGTTGTTGTTGTTGTTGTTGTTGTTGTTGTTGTTGTTGTTGTTGTTGTTTTTACAGCGGTTGATCAGTGTATATGTATTCGCCAGTAAGCGTGGGTACTTCAATGATGATTCAACATGTTTATGTAAAATTAACGGGGGACAGTTTAGCAACAGGCTAAAACAATATATTATAATATAACATGTAGCAACATACCCGTAAATCTAATACTGGTCCATGGTATCCAACTGCGGAACCCAAAGCCTTGCAGAAACCCCGCAGATCAAGCACCAGAAACGTGCGGGGCCTGATTGTAGCCAACTTTTTCCACCAGCGTGGATCATAATCAGGAGGACATATATCTGAGTTCGGTAGTCTGAGGGTGTTATTAACCCTGAAATGTTTAAAGTATATTTAATTTTTATCAGTCTGTCAGTATTCTTGTTTGTAAATCAGTTGGCAGAGTTGCTTTGCAAGCAATAGCATAAATTGGCATTTATGTCACCAAGTAATATATACTATCTTATTGTAATATCTGAAAGAATCAATTGGTAACGTGTAATTTTGTGATTCTAACAAATCTATTACACGAAAGAAATAACCGACAATTGTGGTAAATAAAAAAAAAAAAAAAAAAAAAAAAAAATATAAAAAAAAAAAACCACCCGAGAAATACACACTATTTTTAACCCATATTTTCAGTTGCTTGTGCTAATGACTGTTTCCGTGGGCAAACAACGAACATGGGCGTCAATAATACTCATCCGCAGAGGCATATGAACAGGATGGTGGCATGAAAAATGGATCTCACTCACCATATGTCTCTGCATCTGAAGATCCTCCCACCACCAAGAGTTTCCGTTGAGTGGCATGTGACATTCACGTTCTGTATGACGTAAACTCTAGGAACGTCAGTTTCTGAAGTTCAACAGGAAACCAGTTTCAAAATATAATTCTCATGTTCGTTTTTATTAGCCTAAGTCGCAACGTCTATCATCTGTTCGTCACATTCTCACCACAAGGTGACCTTTTTATGCACAGAAAAGGGAAATCTTAGGCAATCTATGCCTCGTGCAGCAACAAAACATTCAAGATGTGAGTAAACACGCGTGCAAATTTTCCAACTCAGTTATGCAAAGAAATGCCAACTGTGTTTCAACAGGCATTATGGTGATATGAAGATTGTTATATGTACTTTGACCATTTATGCTTGCCGGACCGTTAAAAATGTACTGGCACTTTACACTTGGTCCAAGTACTTGTGAAAGGCGAGTCTAATAACAAGTAATCATAATTGTAAAGTGCAGTCAGGATGGACATTTTGTACGGACATGGGCCGCATAATAATGGTTGTTATAGTCTAGGCACTATCCTCCCACCCCCGTGATTTTACTTTCAACTTGATCGGGAATTCAGCTAGCTCTTCTGTACCACAATGTAATGGAAAGAGAATACTAATGAAAATAACATTGTCGAAAACAGTAACCTCGACCCTGTCACCAAAGCAGAACTATGAATGTCAGCGTGGTGCAAATAAACTTTTTTAAAAATTATTTTACGTTGTGTCCAAAGAAACGCCGTCGCCATCGTAGTTGCCATTTGCAAATTCGAAAGGGAGCGTCTTTCTTACAATACAACAGTTTTGGAGATATTCAACTTTTAAATTTTTCAATGCCCCTAATTAGCATAATTTGAAATTCTACAACTTTTATTTACTGTCCATTATATTTACAGGTGTCACAAACCTCTACATACAAATTGAAATTCTGTGTCTATGTCCAGTAGTTTGAAATTGTGGAGGTTTTCAAATTTTAATTGCCCCTACATTGCATAATTTTAAACATCATGACTATTCCAAACGATATGCACACTTTCACTGATAGATCAGTCACCGTGGCAAGTTCGGTGGTTTTTGGAATAATAGTGTTTGAGAAAAAACTCCGGACAAATTTGGTCGTAAAGAAGCAAAGAAAAAGAATTCTCGAAAAAACAAAATTTCTGGGTGCGAACCCAGACATAATGAAAGAAAAAAAACCCTGGCAAGGTAAGGGAACTGGGAGGCCAGATGGGAAACATTTGCAGCTGAAACGCAACAGGGAGTGATGACGTACGTATGCTTCGAAGCAGAAAGAAAGAGCTGGATGACAGTGGAGAACTGGCACATGCAGGAGAATAAGGCAAGCTGATATCTCAGCTGGGCATGCCCATGCCCAATGAAGCTTGGCCTCTGTTTGTTAGAAAGTGGAGGAAGTGACCTTTCCCCATTCTACTTGTTCAGTTACCCCGGTAACCAGAATAAAACTTTTTTTTATCACATTTAAGGCCTAATTTTAGTGAAAAAAATAAACAGTATAGCCTATTAATAATAACAAACACAATGAAACCAGTAAATATGGCAACCTTCCATCCATAGCAGTATACAGTGAAAGAAAGTTATCCCTAATGACATGTTGCCCAGATCGAGGCTGAGCTTGACTGGGCATGCTGAGATGAAATGTCTATTTGACTTATTGGCAGCTGGCCAAGATCTGGCAGCTGGGAGAATTCTGAGAGTGAGAACATAACAAGGACCTGTTGGTGTGAAGTGGGAACTGGCAGCTAAAAGAGATCAGGCACCTTGAAGACATTTGGCCGCTAAGAGAGAACTGACAGCTGGCGGAGTACCAGGAGCAAGTGGGAAAGTATTGGAAAATGGTACAAATAACGAAGACGAAAGTAAATAGGAAGCAGGCAGATCGAAGAAAAATGAGTAAAATATACTCTTTGTGTGTTGTGCCAACAATTCTAATATGGTAAAGACAAGAGACAAAAGTTACTTGCGATGGAAATTTAAAATAGTTTAACACGGAATGTAAATAAAGACATGCCATTTGCTTTTAATTAGTAGGTGCAGGGACGTGCTATTCAGAATGAATAGCAATAGCACGTCCCTGGTAGAGGTTTATCCGCTGATTTTAGTGAAAAAAATAAACAGTATAGCCTATTAATAGTAACAAACACAATGAAACCAGTAAATATGGCAACCTTCCATCCATTTCCATGGAAATTAATATTAAACTAAGTGGTACTATACTTAGTGGCACAATTGAAGTATAAAATTGTATCAGTTGAGGCGACTGCTTCCTCTGGAATAAGCAACTAACAGCCAAAATAAAGAAAATAGAAAAAACTACCATTTGGCTCTTGTGCCTTTGTAAGGGTTTTAGATAAAAAGATAAACAAATTCCTCCAAAAGGTCAACACCCGCAGATGATTTTTTATTCAAACGCCATGATCGGTCATGATCAGCATTTGAACATTACTATCATGACCGTGGTATAGCGCCTTTAATACCAGGTATGTACCATAAACACGTGCTTTGGCTTAATCCCCAATTTAATGTATATACCTTTAGTCTTTACAGCAGCAGTGGTAGGAATAGTGGTTGGCACTGTTGGGGACGTAGCTTGTGTCGTCGTTGTCGCCTCCGTTGCTGTTGTTATTGGTACTGTCACTGTGGTAGTTGCTGTCGTCGTTCTCATTTGCTCCATATTTTCTTTCATTCTTCTGCATTTGATGATGCGGTTCATCAAATAAGTTTTTGTATTTCCAAGAATATCCATCTCCAGCTCGTACTCGATCATGTTGAATAATTGTTGCACCTTTCGCTGGAAAAAGCAGAAAAAGTAAATGCATTTGCAGACATCGGCTATTACATCAGTGAAAAATTGTTTGCTGTTTAATCACAATAAAAACTCAATTGTCTACTTGAATGAATGAGTGAATGAATAAACATGCTCTCCCCCGAAACCAAGTGATTAATGAGCAATAGTGGTAAAATAAAAATCAGGACATTGGTATTCGTACAATGATATCACCGGTCATCAACTGGCTACAGCATCAAACCAGACAGGTGCATAAGGCCATGAAAGTCACAGGGATGTATTTTGCAATCAATCAATCAAAACACAAACACACACACGGGTTGGTAAATACTTTCCGCTTGTAAACAAAAACTCAGCTGGATACTTTTGTTCCAAATATTCCTCGAATCCCTGCAAAATGTATCTGTAATTTACTTACCCGGAAGACAGTTGCGGCACAAACCAGTTTTAATATTAAATTGAGACAGCAGAATAGTTTCAAACTGGTACGGACATTTCTGTAGCTCTTCTTTCGTAAACAGTATGCAAATGGCATCCCCTCACTCGATATGCTAAAAGCCTTGACACGTTTGACAAATTTAAGAAAATGAACTAAAGCGTAATGAATTGTTTTGGGGAAAGAAAGATCACCGGGCTTACCGTGAAATCTCTCTTAGAGGTGGCACCACATTTTTGGCCTTAACATTGGCATCATATCGCTTTGGATTTTTTCTTTTTGGGAAGATCTTCATTAAAAGTTGCCTCCAAACTATCTAAATAATGGTAAATTGACTATTGTGACTGATTGATTACGACCGTATTTCCAGTGGTGAGCAAAAACGTATTTTGGTTGAAGTTTGCATCACATGTTTAGTTGGATTTGCTTCCATTTTATCGAAAATTTCATTTCGAAATAATTACTGAGTACTGATTATACTTACGCATACGTTTAGTAGAATGGGCATTATTCTGTGTTATCCATAAAGTTTTATTTGTGTAAAATGGATGTACCTACAAACACACATATTGCCTTTTGTCAGGCTATATCCTAATATCAAGTGAATTTGTAGAAACCCCTCATGCCAACCGTGCCCCGACGTTGTGACTTTAAATCTGGGAACAATCGCATCACAATATAAATCAATTTTTCTGATAGGGAATAAGAGAATCTTGTACGGCGAAGCATTTGGGACACTCGTTTGGTCATTTTTCGGGTTTCGCAAAGTTAGACCGAGCGAAAACCGAAAAATTACCCAAGGAGTGTCCCAACACGGTCACGTGTGCGAGGCATACAAGATCTTTTTCTCACATATCTCTTTTGCATGCTGAATTACCAAAATATATTCTGAAGCAACAGAATAATCTCCGATGACGCAATTTTGGGAGACCGATTTTCATAAACATGAATTGTGTTATTCATGCGCTAAAACTGCAGACTTTTTACTCCGCGCTCTTATGAATGGTATTTCATGGTAGTCATGCGACGACTACAGTTTTACTTCAAAAGTAAGTCCATAGCAAACACGATTGGCCACATCCATAAGACACAAGCCACGCCTTTTAAAGCTGTCTCATATGGACATAAAGCTATTTTGTTGGCTGTGCAACGATACAGGGGTGTGTGAGACTGAAATCAGTATCACATGGGTAAAATACTTTACATATGCGAAAATACGGTGGGATAAGGATGAGTCACAGCCAGTCCAATAACTATCTATGCAGCCTGCATCTATTCCAGCGATCATGCACTCTTTTTGTGAAGTCTCCACTGCGGATAATTTTTCTCGATATATAATAGATACGCGATATTAAATGATGGAGTTTAAATAAAGGTTACATCATTATAATTTGTAGCTTTGATATAACATTATTTGGAAATTCACCAAAAAAGAGCGGTTAATATCACAATCAAACGTCCTCCGTTTCAGCTTGTCACTCAGCTGTGCGGTACTATGAAAGCCCAATGAAACAACATTGAATTTAACTTTGCGGAAAGTATTCATATGTCACGGCCAAAGCGTTTCTTCTAGTTGAAAAAAGTATGAACTTCTAACTTTGCTACCACTCGGAACCAGTTATTTGTCCTATGTGATACGTGATTGTTATCTGTTAGATAAAATATACGTGTTTTAGGATGGTGCAAATTGTGTGTGTGTGGAGGGGGGGGGGGCACGAGTAGAGGAAAACCAGAGGTACATCCTTTGATAGGGCTTCTCGGGCAAGCTTCATCAGGAATTTTGTATTTATTGAAGCCTAAGAGGTAAGTGCTGACGCATTCGAGTGGAAAATTGACCAAACCAGAACATGCACTCCGCCTACAGTGTATATATACATTATGCAACTTTGAGTCCACCTTATCTTACATTTTGTGGCTTGAAAAATTCTCATCTAGTCCAGAAATAAGCTTCAAAAAAACGTGCGATACCTATTTGTGCATGCTGAAGGAACGAAGCCAGTGTTCTGTTTGTCTTATGCTTTACATGCCTTGTTACATGAAATTTATATATGTACGGTTCCAGAGCTTCCCTGAGACCTTCAAATCAGTGAAATTGAGCTTTTGGGACTTTTGGGATGCTGAAGTGCTGATCTTTTTCCACGTCAAATAGTTTCACTGAAACATGTTTACTTCTATCCAAAACTTTAAAGTGTCCCTCTGTCAGTACATGCCATATGGGGTCAATCAGTTAATTGCCTCTTTGATGTGGTCACTAATGGTTATGTTTAGATAACCATTCACAGTCAAAGCCTCACTGCATGGGTTTTTACGGGCGAACAGGCTATTTCACAGGTAACTGATCAGAGCCACCATATTATTTGTAAGTGTTTTTGTCAAAGTTATGACAGAGTTTAAGGGGTTAGCATTTAGTCATCCTTCTTAATGGCCTGTGCAGATGTCACTTATGAGCAATTAAAGTCAGCAAATCTCCTTAGTTATCTTTGGCAGTGGATATCTCAGATGGCACTTGTGAGCAATTAAAGTCAGCAAATCTCCTTGGTTATCTTTGGCAGTGGAAACCTCAGATTTTTTTTGCAAGACTTAGTAATTTTAAGAAAGCCTCACTCAAAACTGGATGGATGAATCTTTGTGAAATTAACAGATTAACGGCTATGTAAAGACATGAGTACAACTAAGGTAACTTATTTTTTTGTTTGGCAATATTCCAATTTTAAATGCAACTTTTTGAGCCCCAAAATGGAACAGGGTATTAATGTTAATTGCAGACGCTTAAAAATTCAAAAACATAAAAGCTTTTTATGCCAAAAGTTTTGTTGTGATCCTATCTCCAAGTGTAAATCAGACCCCTCGTAAAGATGCCCCTCACGTTGTACAAATTAATCTTATAATATTTATTATTACATGCAAAGAAACTATACATATTGACAAAAATATAAATGTATACATCGATGGGCTTGCATCCAAAACCAGAAACACAGTGGCAATTTTTGTAGCACTATGTTATGTGCACCCTTAGTAAGAGCAGGCACCGTAATACACAGTTTTCTGGATCATACCAATTCCATTTTCCGTTTTAAATACACTGTTTCAATTTTTCTTTTTAAACTTGTATAAAACCCGAAAATATGCTCAGTACAAACCATAAAACAGGGAAAGATATTTTGACATTTTGTTCAGTTTTTTGAAGACGGGAACAAACTATCAAATGCCATCCTTATCAGTCTGAGTACTTGCCAAATATTAAAAATGTTCTGTAGGAACTAGAGGGACAGACATGGTTTAATACACTTTAAGTGCTGATCAAAGAATTATTTAATCAACAATAATTAAACGTTCTAAATGAAGTACTTTCATAATCTGTTCACCTTGCCCTTTCCAACAATGTGCATGTTTTATGTGTTCATGTAAATACGTTTCAGTTTTTTGGACTAGAATAGTAATCATTGAAGAGTGATTTTCTCGGGGCACGGATGAGATCCCCCCTCCCACACTTACAGAAGATTAATGTGGCCAAGTGGATGCCGCTTCTAACTGAATTGCTCTAATTTAGTAATTTATTTGAAGACTTTGAAATAATGATAATGACAACGATAATGATAAAGATAATAATGGCATTTATACACCCATTTATAGTCCCATCATGACAAATTCAAATTGCCAAGATTATTGCAGCCTACCAGATTAGAGGAAAACAATTTTGTTTTAAACATATTTGTTTCACATGGATTGCCTAAATAGTTACAAAGAACTAATCTGGAGGCTCTCCACAACAAGATGACGCACAAAGAATTTACAATACACACAGGACATACAATCTATGAATTGGCATGTGGTTTGACATAAATATTCGGTACAATTGAATCGAGAACAAATCTCAAACGTTGACAGCTGAAAAATAATCTGACATATCAATATAATTCACTAGAAATGGCTTAAAATTCAAAGCGTCTCGTGTTCACGATATTGGTCTGCACAGTTTCAAATATTTGGTAATTAACATCATAACTGAGTTCTGAGTTGCCTTGTTTGAAGTATTGTATGAGTATGTCACTAGCTAAGTGAACTAAGAGATTTGGATGTACACCAGGTGCTAGGATGTGACACACCGTATCCAGTAAAGCTTGCTTAAGCACTAAGAATTTGGGACAGGTCAGGAAAAAGTGATAAATGTCTCCATTTTGGTTGGAGCAAGAGCAGGCAGGTGATTGGACTATGTTTAATTTGTGGAGATGGGAGTTAAGCTGAGAAAACCAAGGCGCAACTGAGTGTGACAGATGTTTGGAAAGCGCTTACCGTATGAAAAGTAGGAGAGTATGGGGTCAACAGATAATAAGGTCGATTTTAATTTAGATTTGAAGATATCAAGTGACGCAGACTCTCTGATATCGAGTGGTAAGTTGTTCCAAAGGAGAATACTGGATGGAAGAAAAGAGTCCCCATATAGTTTAGTTTTAAATTTAACCTGTCTAATGTTGAGCCTGTTACGCTGGCTAATATTAGAGGTAAGTCCGAGATTGCGAGGCACTAGGTCTGAAAGGTAATTAGGGGTCATTTTATGGATCATCTTATAAAAGAGGACCAGTTTGTAATATTTGCGTATAGTGGAAAGACTTTGCCAACCGAGTTCAGTTAGAAGCAAATGACGGGGGGGGGGGGGGGGGCTGTTTCAAGGCACCGGTACAGATGCGGGCTGCCTCATACTGAACGGCCTCAAGAGATGCTGATAAACCTTCCGTGCAATTGTCAAAGAGGACGCATCCGTATTCGAGTATGGGACGGAGCATGGTAATGTATATACGGGTAAGGGCGTTGCGGGATAGCTTAAATTTGAGACGCCTTAACAGGGCAAAACGTTGACTGGATTTATTGGTGATGCGTGTGACATGGGAGACATCTTTGAAAAGTACAGTTTTCAACTCTTTCTTAAAAATAATGACGTAGATTTTTGCTGAATTTTAAAGGGAGCATGTTTCAATGTTTTGGGGCTGAAAATGAAATATGTCTTTTTTGCAAATGATAAAAAGTGTGATAATGCATAGCCATATCGAGACAAATTGTGATCTATGTGTCATGTGCACTTTTTCATCCTTCTCCTATTGTCCCGCATTTATACATGTGTGAGGCAAAAACAATTCTGTTCGATCGCATTTACCTCAATGAAATGCGTCCAATGTCAACTCAACTTTATTCACTCAGAGGACCAGGAATCAAAGATAGCACACAGCTTTGACTGAAGGTATTGGTTATTAAAGGGACTAAATGTAATGTCTGCAAGACACCACAGTTAAATCAAGCTTCTCCTGCTCTACTTTACAAAGAAAAAAAGCCAAACTAGAAAAGAAGATTTGCTTCACAGCAAATCTGTCTGGGTGCCTTCAAAATGAGAACAGTTTGCTGCCTTTTGCCAACGTTAAGCATAATCTATATTCCGTGTATTCGCCTATTTTTTACAAATTAAAATGCTACAACTTTGTTTCTTGGTTCACTAGATTTGGCAATGTCACGAACTTATAAAGTAAAGTTTGAATGAAACTACTATGTATAATAGTTTTGAAGCTATTCAACATTTTAATTTTGTGTATTTGCCTAATTTTCACGAATTAAAAGCCTAGAACTTTGGTTTATGGGTCTTTGGATGGGGCTATGCTACAAACCCATAAATTGAAGTTGGAATGCCACCTCCATCTATAATAGTTTTGAAGCTATTCAAGATTTACATTTTGCAGATTCACCTAATTTGCATAAAGGGAAATCTTACAACTTTGGTTCATGGTCCATTAGATGTGGCTTTGCCACAAATCTATAAATTGACGTTGGAATGGCATCTCTGTGTATTACAGTTTTGGAGATATTCAACTTTTAGATTTTTCAATGCCCCGTATTAACAATTTTTTGAAATTCTACAACTTATATTGGCAGGTATCACAAACTTATATATGCACATTTAAATTTTGAGTCCATCTGCAATAGTTTGGAAGATAAGGAGCTTTTCAAATTTTACTTGCCCCTAATTTGCATAATTTTAAACATCATGACAATTCCAAAAGAGATGCCTAATTTCACGGGTTAGGTCAGTCACCTTGGCAAGTTTGGTAGTTTTGGATCGACTTAGTTGTACAGGAGGAAAGAAAGAAAGAAAGAAAGAAAGAAAGAAAGAAAGAAAGAAAGAAAGAAAGAAAGAAAGAAAGAAAGAAAGAAAGAAAGAAGGAAAAGAAAGAAAGAATGAAAGAAAAATTCCACTGTTGACTCATACAGTGAAACCTCTCGACAGTGGGCACCCGTGGGACCAGAGAAAAGTGCCCACTCCTGAGAGGCTCAGCCCTTCTGGGCAGTATGATTGAGTATATGTGCATGTATATGTGCATTATTCATACATGCACATGCACATGTATAGTGTATACATATTATAATTCAGCGGAATGTGTATACATGCAATACAGAACTGTCTTTGTATCTTTTATACATGAACAAATTTTAACATGTACCTTGTAACTGAGACATGCACTATACCATGGACGTACTATACGTCTCGTATAATAGATCGTTGACTATACTGACTCAGTATTGGCTATGAAGAACAGGCTTCATCTCACTGGTTACAAGAAGACAAAAACATGAAAGTATCCACTGAGATGACACAAATCCACACACTGTTTCAAAATTCACGAAGTTGTGAAAACAGTCATTCAGGACTGGAAGACCATACTTTGATGGATCTAGCCAACTCAGCACTGTATGTATTCTATCCTTAACACAGGGTACACTCAGGCTTGTTCTGCCTAGAAGTCCAATACCTTTGAACATGGAACAGATCTGTTCTTGCATGAACAGAAAGGGAATCTTTTTATTTCATCGAGAACCTCATTTTACAGTTGTTGGGAGTCCCCCATCCCCAATCCCATTTGCTCCAAAACCCAAACCTTCCAACCCATACACCTAGCATGCATGGATAGCAGTCTGCCTATGAGACAGGTTCAATGTAATTTATTATGAATGCAAAATGGTTGCCTAGCACCATGGAGGCTTGTAACAAGCAATACAGCCCTTTGTGTTGGTAGTTGGGAAATTCAGTGAATTTAGCCTACATTAAAATTCAACAACCTTTGTTTGCATGCTATTGGATTTGCCAGATGTCTCAAATCTATGTGTCTAAGTTAGACCTTTGTGTCTATCTATAATATTGTTGAAGATAAAAAGCTTTTAAAACTTTAATTGCCCCGAATTTGCATAATTTTAAATATAATGATTATTCCAAACCCAGTGTTTAATTTCACTGGTAGGTAAGTCACCACGGCAAGTTTGGTGGTTTTCGGAATAATAGTGTCCGAGAAAAATTCTGGACAAATTTGGTCGTAAAGAAGAAAGAAAGAAAGAAAGAAAAATTCTTGGAAAACAAAATGTCTGGGGTTTTCACCTAGACGTAATAATAAAGCTGCTTGACTCATTGACTGGAGTCTTCCTAGGCCGTTAGTCCTTTAAGTCATATCAGACATGAGTGGTTGCCTCCAAAGCAGAGTACCAAGTTCCACATTATCTCTATTACAGAAGGAGAGTGAGGAAAACACAATTATTGGGCTATTTAGTAAGCAACCCGAGTGGTAGCAAAGGAGGAAAAGAACCTTAAATTTGTATACTTCGGGAACCACCCGGGTTGGTTGCATTACAGTGGTTCTTGTTAGATATTTACATAACTGCTTATGTTGCCAGCGGTAGCATATGTGATTGTATTGTAAGTTTTTTATGGTGGTTATGGCAAGTAAAACCATATTGCTTCGCACAGCAAGTGTTAAAAGTCCTTGAAAATGTGTGCTGTTTGCCAATCATGAAATGTAACATGTAGCGAGAAAGTTTGAAGCACTCAGAGTATGAAGGTCTGGCCGCTGGTTTCCAAGAAATCATGTCGCGTATGTCGCGCATGCGTAACATAAAAATATCACCAGCCTCTTTGTCTCAATAAATACTGCAGACATGATCGTGAATATGATATTGCAACCAATCGCACAGCTTACTTTAATACAGAACGGAAAAATTCATCTAAAGAAATAATGCATTCATTTCCCAATCTTAACTATTATTGTTAGCGATACGTTGCTTCAAGAAAGACTGTTTTTTTATCAAACATTTTTTCTGTCTGCTCTTTAAGTACCAGTCACATAAAACTGAAGATCAGTCTTTTCATAGTGACAGGCTGTCTTTAAATGTATGTCTCCATAAAGTGCATCTGGGCAACAATCTTTGCACCTAACCTTTTCTCCTCAAAGCCAACAATCACCACCTGCCACATTAAGCTCTTTCCAAAGGTAAAAATAACATGTTTCAAAAGAGCATTATTGAAACGTATCAGAACGACGAGCGTTTGTTCAAAACACTTTTCACTGAGCACTTCGATCGCCTGTTATGGGTGGTAATAGATTTATCAGCATCACTGTGCCCGAGTAGGAAAGGGTTACGATATCTTGACGGTTGCTAACAAGTTAATCATCTCTGCTCTTGGATTCTACCTGGACACGTTAATATTCGTACTGTTTCATATTCTGTAAAAACTACTTCTCTTAAAACAACAAAAACAAAAAAAACATAACTTCCAAATAACAAATAAATAAATAAATAAATAAATAAATAATAAGTAAATAATAAATAGATAGATAGATAGATAGATAGATAGATAGGTAGATAAATAAATAAATAAATAAATAAATAAATAAATAAATAAATAAATAAATAAATAAATAAATAAATAAATAAATAAATAAATAAGACAAAAATAAAGAAACCAATAAACAAACAAAAAATAGATTTTCCCAATCAAGGTCATTTATTTTGGGTGGCCCTGCTTTTCATGTGGATTTTGAAGACAGTCCAAACATATCAGTGCAATATGTCATTGATAATCATCTTTATGAATTGATCCACTGCTTCTAGTCTGTATGACGTTTTGAGACTTCCAGTGTTCCCGATTAAGCGCATGTCATTATACCCATTTTAATAACTGTAATGGATAGACAATGGATATGATTTTAGAGAAGTTAGCTAAGTCGAACTCTCAGTGTGGCAAATCAGTAAGAGTCGAAGTTTCTTAATATTTAACTTTGTGCAATGAAACTATCCTTAATCTTTTCTGATACTAAAATTGTAGCATTCATTGTGATCTGTAATTCTGATAAATATGAATTTATGGAGTGGGAGTCCCATCTTGGTGCCGCTAGAGTAATCCAAGGATATATATATATATATATATATATATATATATATATATATATATATATATATATATATATATATATATATATATATATATATATATATATATACATATATATTAATGTAATAACTGGAAAAGACACCCCCTCCCCCGACAACAATGCGTGTTACTGGAGGTATTCGTTTGAAGACGATGTCTTTACATTTTAGACAGCAGATGAATGCAGTAAAACCTTTTTAATTGTAAACGTAAGTGAAGGAACCTGACATAATGCTTATGACGTAACTTCAACCCAAGCTTAGATATACCTGTCATTGCTTTAGCAGAAACATATTTAAATTGAATATTTATCTTCTTCGTGAACACGTCCGTTACAATTACAGGCTAATGGAATATAGATATCAAACATCATTCGCAAGGATACGTTCTGCTTTTAGTGACATTTATATTCGTATAAGCAAATGATTGTGTCCACAGGAGTTAACCCCTGCATCTACCGACCATAACAAAGACGCTTTCGATTGGCTGATTCCATGCGGCATACAAGACTGCACTAACCGCTTGTTCATGGCCATTGCTCAGACTATTCAAGTGAGAATGCATTGCAAATATAACTAAGTGGCAAATGTTTATTTTCAAGAGACCACCATCAATCATTGACAGGGATGTATTTGTCGTTTAATTGTTTGAAATTTGCAACAAAATGGCTGGATATTGAAGCACAATCGACCAGACACAGCCAGCTCCCATTCTCCATTTCTTGATAAATTATCCCTGCCAGCGTCATACCAAAGTAGAAAATGTACTTGCGCGCTCGAGAGGATCGAATGTGACATAATACCGTTCAATATCCATTTCCAATAAACAACTGTATGCGACATAGGGGTCTATCTTCATCATCAATAAAATTCCTCGACACATTTTGCCCAAGTGCGTGAGAAAAGTTTGATTTCTTGAAACATATCATACCCTAGAGTGAAATTGCCAGCAATAACACCAAAAATAGACGCCCTACCCCGAACGCTGTTGCTATACTACAATGTTAAGAGACATGCATCTATCACCTGCATAACTGTAAATCAGCGATATTCTACAATGTTAAGTTTCACGTATTGTCGCTTTAACTCTAAGTTTTCACCTGTCGATGAATCCATCACGCGTGGCAAGATGCGATGTATAATACCAGGTCCAAGAACAGCGACACTTCAACTGACCACTTGGCATAAAGCCCTACAAAAAGCATCACGCAGCAAAGGTGAAGCCGGGACGTGCTATTTATCGGAACTGTTGAAAATATGACTCATAAAGAACACACAAAAACAAAAAGGTAACATAAATATGCTCACTGGAGGTTAAACGTTGGCTAATTTCCTCCTTCAAGCAGCCTAAACTATTAAACCCCTGTTGTTTCCTTACCGCACTGAAAGGATATGTTTAGTTAGGAAAGATGCAAATTTACAAGATCAAATTTAAGCTTAGCACGGCAGTATACATACATGGACATTCCGTCAGGAATTTTTTGGGGGGTTGTATTCAAGAATATCATCACAATTTGCCCTCCAATGTTAACTATTATTTTAGCTGCAGCAAAGTTACCTGGTACTCTGTGCAAATGAGCTCACAAAGTCGCGACAGCTTTAGAAAGTAGAGGAAGAACCGAAGACAGAACCTTTTAACACCGATTTACGAAAGGTGCGCCAACAAATTACCAGTTAAACCAAAACAAAATGTCAGTGTCACACGATGAAGGCCACCAGCTCATACCATAACGTCAAATCTATGGCCATAAACGTAAGACACGCGTTGCTCAGTTTACACTTTAAGTACAGGGTCATCTCGAAAGCTCGAGAGAGTATTCTTGTGTGTTTGTCCCACAGAACCCAACAAAAGAGCTTGTGAAAACCTCTGAGAATGTGCAGTCCTTCTATTTTTTTTTTCATTCAGAACAACAGAAGCACGTTCATGTGGTGGTCTTGACTGGGTTTACTGAAGCGAAGACGCAACAGCCGTGTTGCAGTTATTAATTTGGATCTGACGTGATCTGTCACATCCGTTGACAAAAACGGTGGGTACCAATATTTCTGGAGTGCAATGTGGCTCGGAGATGCATGTATTGAGCCAAGAGAGGCATATCCGAATGGCATAAGCGACGCAAATCAGTGCTGGTAGACTGATACAAGTCCAATTGTTTATCAGGAAAAAATGTAATATTCAGTGTTGGCTATATGAACTCAAAGAACCAATCTGTGGTTGTGTCTGTTTAATCAAAAAGGCGAGTTTTTTTTTAGGATTCCGTTAAACATACGCCTGTTCAGGTCCTGTATTCTGTGTTTATTTTGCAGTTTCATCTTGTCTGTAATACACTCCGTATGTCTGTGCCTCACTTCATAGCAGAGAGGTCACATTGTTTGATCGAATTTCTTGTCTTAATTAAATTCGACCCATAAAGCCATGTAGTGTCTGGACTTTCTCTATTTCAGATCATCTGAATTTACAGAATGTAGACGCAAATGACAATTGATGCAAGTATTAATAACGCCGTCCAAATTGATTTATTATCTACTGTTGTCCTTTGGAGAAGCAGAGCCATAATATTGGGATGTATAATATTGGTTTGAGTCTACTTTACCGCAGAAAGAATATCATACAGGTATTTGGTATACTTGAACATTGAATTGAATTTTGAAGTTGCCCAACAGACATAAGGTTTGTCAGACTGTTAACATAGACGGAATAGCACATTGACTCAAGAAACGTGCGTGTGTGTGTGTGTGTGTGTGTGTGTGTGTGTGTGTGTGTGTGCAACTGTGCACGTGTTTAAGGACGCCAATTAAACATTTCGATGAAAACCTCTTAAAGCATTGGTTTGAGCTGCTCTTGGACACTTTAACAAAGCAACCAAGCTACCGTCCAGACGGTGCAGGATATTAACAGCTTTTCTTTGACGTCGATGGGTAGTTTCGCTACAGCTTGTTACGGTAACGCAGGACAAAACGCAATTGCCAAGTAAAAGCGCAGGAATACGTTTTGTCTTTCATCCGAGTAAACTGATCCAAACCATAGTTCGTTTGTTTCGGATAAATTTGGACGCGGGTATCCTTACCTGGACAAGAATGATATTCCATTCTAAACATCTGATGCTCAGTATTCTGAGGATGATTGTAATAAGTGTCAGTGTTTAAATAGAACACCTGTATGGGTATATCGAATTGTCACAACAGTTATGAAATTACACTACATTGTTCTAAGTACAGTGGAATCTCCCTATTAAGACCACCTAAGGGACTAAAAATGTGGTCTTAATACGGAGTGGTCCTAATGAGGATATAATTTAAGTAAGGATCAACAAAAAAGGGTCCATGAATTGATGGTCTTAAAATAGAAATGGTGTTCTTAACTGGAGATTCTACTGTATTAACTTTAGTGTTTGTTGACGGTGGCGGTAAATAAGCCAAGTAGCTCTCTCCATCTAACACGCTGGAAAAATACACCATGTAAACTTAAACAATGGAAACCACATGGTAAGGTGAACCACAAGGAGTGATCGAAGTGTGCCTTGGCCCCTGAAACGCGGATTTTGTAGTTTAAACTGAACAAATAGTACCGCCTAGGCGACAGGTCTTGAGTTTGAACAACTTTCTCAGTCACATTCTAAGTAGGTAATGCAAAAATATCGTTGACATGTCCAAAGAAAAAAAATACCGACGCGGTGGAGTCATGAAACAGCAGTTGCAGGATTGGGAAAATGAATAAATCACATTCATCTTGTAATTGTTATAAATTACGCTATTCTCCTGGATAATTGTCAGTCGGGTCTGAATATGTGAATTATGAGCACAGAATGCTCGGGAGAAAATGCATGTTATTAAACCTCATGGACACTTTTGGAATCATAAGCTCATCGATTTTTCTGTGTTAATCTGCACTCCAGTCTTTTTGTTCATATGCTGTTAGTTGTTGCTCCCATGCCCCATGAAATCTGTCAACCAAACTAGCCACGTTCACAAGCAAGGTGAATTTTGTCGTTATAATGAATTCTACATTGCCAAAAATGGTATATTCCTTGACGGCGGTTGAGGGAGCCAATCAAATAACTAGAGTTGCATCATGTGACATTCATTAATTTTGAGGCTAAACCGTAGTTAATTTGATTAAACATGTCAGCTAATTGTCACGGCCTACACACCAGTCAATCGAATACACTTGTCAAAGCAAGTTTCATGACTTCGCCAACCTGAGCAGTCAGGTAATTTAGCCATGCGCCATAGGATCTGGGGGAAAAAAGAGTATGTTTGGCACCAACTCTTAGGAAATGAGACATATGAGCATAGGCACAGGCGCTCAAATGTCAACAAATCTGACACTTCCTCAAAGGTACATTTGCCATAAGCATACCAAAACAAGACAGGCCGCAATATAGATATCCATACATCATACGGTTGCACGTGTCATATGCGCACATACATAAATACACACAGCATTCATTCTACACACGTACATACAAGTGTAGCGTCAGGTGTGGATAAATTACCAAGTAAGTGAAAAACATATAGCAATACCAGCCTATGTTTCCACACTGATACACATAACTAGGCACAACGATCTTGAGGGATGCGATTAATAATTGAACTACGGGACCATCAGTTGCGATCAGATACAGCGGCCAACAAAATCTGGATAATGAACCATTAAATTAAGTCAATATAGATTGTTTCAGATCTATAATTGATAAGGTTTGTTTCAAATCACATCAGATATTTAAAGGTACAACAGCCCGACATTGCCTTTCACTCGTGGATCAGAAGAGAGTTGATCTCAGTGTGATGCCGTTACAGCAAGTTCGTCACCAACAATGTTCGTCACCAACAATGTTAACATTTCGTGTGACATTGTTGGTGACGAACTTGCTGCAACAGCATCACACCGAGATCAATTCTCTTCTGGTCCACCAGTAAAATGCAATGTCGGGCTATTGTACCTTTAAATATATGATATGTTTTGAACCAAACCAACTGTCGTACAGTTACGACCATTTACGTTTTATCTGTGAAGTCTCACATGCAAAAATTCATTTAAATTTTACAACTGTAATGAGCAACTAAATTACCCCTTAATTATTGCGTCGTTGCATGTCGTCGGATATGACGTAATAATGTAAAATTTGCTCATGGCAAATTGTTGGCTGGAACATTATTAATTTCTTTTCTCAATAGAGGCAGTTAAGGCAATATCTATGGGCATGCATTTCACTTTCCATGTTTGATTGGCCACACATTTCAGCCCGCCAGTGCACGCACTGACGCAGACACCTTCAATAAGACTGCACTTCACAGAAGTTGGCACACGAAACTGGCTTGTATTGTCAGCGAAACATGCCCACAGTCATAGAGGTACACATACATGATACCAACGATTCACTGCCTGTCTAGGTCACAAAGTCAAACAGAGAGATCTATTAATGGATTGTAGGTCTCAATTATGTATTGAACCGTTATCAGACGCATATTGCTTGGGGGCACACATACTTATGAAAAGATTATGACCCCTCTACTTATGATCATTTATCCGAAGAGCAAATGAAGCCGGCTTTGTCAGGCTAGCCACGTCGTTATTGCAGGACTGTAGATTAGGTTCCTCACGAAGGGGGGCACCGCACAAAGCTCTAATTTGCACTTATTTTGTTCTTCCTTTGATTTATAATTGCTGGAACAATGCTGTAGGCATGTTCATTTCAATAAACTATTCTGGCCCCCTAATAACTGATGCTGTGATTCCCCTTAAACAAAATGAAACTGGAATGATTCAAACGATCTGGTCGTGGTCGCTGTGATAACAAACTATGAAAACTGCAATGATTACAACGACGTTGGTGGTGACAATGGCAGTCGTGACATGACGTGAAGGGGAAATGCAGCCACAGCAACAAAGTCCATCAGCGGCTGAAAGGTCAGCCTTGGACCAACTCTAACACTCGGGGTTTAGCGTATACCATCATGTATTAAGTAGGACTAAGGATCACGATAAATTTAGTAGAATGTAGATATAATTGCAATGGTAACAAGAATACAATCAGGCGGACGAACGCCAAGGCTTCTGCATTGTCATAACTGTAACATAAAGGAAAATAACTCTTTGTTTCATCCATATCCACGCTCGTTATTTGATTTATACGTTAGAATTATCGCAATGTGCATTATCGCATAAAAGTCTAGATTTCACTTCTTTCGTGGTTAGTAATTCACATAAGCTAATAAATAAAGTCATAAATACCGCTGGGATATTGTGTTGTCTTTCGCCATGCCACTGGCGGCACGCAAATGTAAAATCATTGAAACTTCAATGGTCATTTTACGTGTTTTATTATTGATTTATTACTCAATCCACTTCTATTTTGCAAAGATGCTTTTAGTATTTTTTTTTTCTGAATAATGAACATTTGGATACAGTTTAAATATACATATAATGTAAATATCAGAGAAACGCATACGAATGGGCATAATTCTTTAATCTGAAGATGGTTAGCAGTGACCAAGTTTGCCCAACTTTTAGGCGGCAGATAATATGTGGAGACCATCAGTTCACTTTGTCTGCTTCCGTGTGCTTGATATATTCCGCCCAAGACCACATAATTAGACAATAAAATCAATACACGAAGGTATTCCATGTTTAATGGAAGCCAATACTCTATAGTTATCGCATAATTAGGAACAGAATTAAAGATGCATGCATCACGTCTGTGCTCTCTCTGCTTAAAGGTTGCAGACATAAATCGTTGTAAAATTTTTGAAAGTTGTACAACCTAAAGGCAAATGCCTGCATATTTTGCATGTCAAGTCAATTAATAAACCTCACAACTTAGCCAAATCGCATGGCAAATTTGTGCACTGGGAAGGCAAAAGCTATCAACGCTCACGAATAACCGCGACTTTGATGTCGTGGCTCTCGTCGTTAGACCTCATACATCCGTGAAAGTGTACGTCACTTGCGCAGGAACGAAATCCGTGTGGGTACAAATCTGGGAAAACGGCCTGAATGTCTGAATGTCTGAATGTCTGAATGTCTGTCTGTCTGTCTCTCTCTCTCCCTGAGTTTCTCTGTACCTTTATATCAGTTGGCACTGTTGCTAGTCTTTCGGTGCTGATGGCACAAAGAGCGGTAGTGCCGAGTGATGAGTAAGATTCATCGAACCTGCGTGAGGGCAAAATGTAGCAAAAAGGCGCGGCTGAGTGACATTTTGAGCATGAATCTTCACACAGGGTTCTCAGAAATCAAATCTACCATATGAATCTAATATTGAAGCACAATGACGGAATACTAGAAACCTTCGAAGCAGCAAAACTGGCGAGCCATGTGAATGACTTGCATGTGAAACAATACACAATGGGTTACTTTATATTGTATTGTTAGTTTCACCACCTTATTCCTTGAAATAGGCCTATGCGCTCTAAAATATAAAGTTCATAAAAGAAACAATAAAGAATGAGCGAATAATACAGCTGTTCTAGATATTTTTTGGGGGGAAAATTATCTATTGGAGGTTGTCAATACAAATAACTTTATAGTGACAAAAACAGCAAGAGGGCGGGCGCTTGGTATGATCGACATCTCTGGTACATTTTTAGATTAGGTGTGTTTTGGCATACATGCATTGTTTACCAAGTCAATACTATGCAAACATGACGAAGATACATCACCTGTCAGTGATTACTAGTGACAAAAAAGGACATCGAATTAATTATCGATACAGACATACTTATGCTACCCAAGGGAAAGAGGCGTAACGAAATACATATATACACTTTGACGGGTACAAGAATTCCCACCAGAATTGCGTTCCACACTGGCAATGGCGGAATATACAATGAATACGTATCATAAAAACTAAGAATAATAACACGTTTATGCCCCTACCATAATGTCTATGATCTATATGTTAGGTACACAAGTTCAGCAGCGTCCTTGGAAAGAGGTCAGAGAAGACGCAACAATTTCATGCATGCAGCTATTGCTTTCTCATTATGTTATAGAGAATATCCGTGCGAAAAAAAAAGGGTATCTCATAATATTGTAAACCTTGTGCACTGAAGTTAGAGGTTACATCAATATTTAGTATTATGGGCTATGGCTATTATGGTCATGCGTGTTGTTAGTTGAAGTATCAAGAAGAGCGTGTGGCAAAACATATAAAAAAACTACAGCAAACAGCATGATTAGGCAGTGCAAGTATAGTTCCGGGACAGATTCCCCATCAGTTGCTGCTTCGTCATCTTGCACCGGCTCCTCCCCCCCCCCCCCCCCCCATGTCCCAAAATCAGATATGATATATCATTGCCTTATTATGACCACCAACCTTAAGTCACTGAGTTGAACAAAGTGCAGCCCAGATCCCTGCTGAAAATTAGCAATCACATGAATCTGATTCATGGACAGAGTAAACTCGGTCAATCATTTCAAAGTGAAAAACAAACACCTTATTCATACTGTGTTGTGCAGGGGCTTTCGGCGATGCGTGAACTCCTTATCCTTAACACATTTATGTACCATGTAAACGCGCACAGAGCGCTCAAACTGCTGCGGGCGACGGGCCGGATCTCAGTTTCTTAATACCTGTATATATCAGCATGATTGCCGCTATTAAAAAAGAGGGAATGATAACACCGTGAAACGTTCTGTATAGCGTGTAAACAGGTTAATGTCACGCTTGTATCTGCTTCATTCAGCAGCTCGGATAGGAACGTTGTGGTCACTGCATGGGAATGCGTATGGAGGCTTGGTGATCGACAACTTCATACGAAGGTGTCGAGATTTATTGTACATTAAAAAAGCAATCATAAACTACATGACAGGCTTGCATATGCCCTGTGATCCCTGGACATATAGTCCCACTCGACCCAAGTAACTAATTGCCAAATGAACTGGACCTTCTTGATTGACGCCAAAAGCACGTTGGAGGTCACGTCAGAGTTGTTTGTTTCTGCACGCAACACCACGGCTGACATTTCGAGTGTTAACTGCTCAGCATCCGAGTGCGTGAAGTGCCCGCAATCGAACGGAATTATTTACTAGTACTAAGCCTTGTTCAGAGCAAACAAAACACAATCTTACCCTTGTCCGTATCACATGTTTTGGTGACTGTCGTAGACAGTATATCAGTCTGGTCCGCAAATAATGTATCGAGTGGCGGAGCAATTCTTTTTCCAATGACTTGCGATAGAATTCAACATCATTGACTGCAGACACACTCTCCTGTAGGTATGACGCCGTAGACGCGAAAACAAACACGGCTAATAGGTTCATTTTTCTGCTGAGCAGGCGTCGCAGGCGGGTCATGGGAAACACTCCTGAGGTGGTATTTGCTGTTTTTTTTATTTGTTATACAGCAAGGTGACTGGTAGAGGGTCTCCAGAATGTAACAAAGATCTGCAGGTACGCAGCAGGCATGCTTCCACGTGTATTGTGACTGTCTGACCAATGGTTTTCTTCCTTGTACGCAGCGCCCAGGTCATTAACGAAGGACCAAGTCATAAATATGCCTTGTAATATCGAAGAGAAAATGACTGGTTTTCCAAGGTATGAAACTGTTATGAGCTTTAGCGTGTAATGAAGATGTCCGACAAAAAGACGACTTTGAATGAAAGGAGGCACCTCTCTGGACGCAAAGAATTGGTCGTCGCCGGTCCAGTTTGTCTACTCGTTGAATGCGCTGACTGACTCGCCCTCCCTTCTGTGGTGCTGAGACGCCTGATGGCACACCATTTCACGATGGATAGATTCATTGAATAACGTGTCATAAAACCATCACTTACTAGTCATAAACATTTCGCCCTATTGAGCTCTTTCTTGCAAATTACAGTTTTTGTGTTGTAAACTGTCTTTGTTAACGCCAGATGCCTTATTTGGCGCATGCGTTAAGGACCATGATGTGAAAAAAACACGAATCAACAAAAAAAAAAAAAAAGAAACCTTACCAGATTTTTAATGTAAAAACTTGATTGTTTATTCGAGAGTAAATTGAAACACGTTGCCACAATACACAGAATTCAATTTATACGATACCAAACAAGGATAAAATATCAAAGTACAATATTTAGCCTACATCACAACAGCTGCAGCCTTGCACTTGCTGTGATGTTTGCTTGATGAATCGTAGAAATTAACATCCACCTTTTTCACAGAAACACTCAAGAGCTTGGATGGCTATTTTTGTGAATGAGCATACTAAATATGAAATATCTAAGACTCTGCATGAAATATGAAAAACCATATCTTCCCTGTACACAATAAATTATACCTACTTCTAAGATAAATTAAACCGCAACACACGTACATTATGTTCAACTTTCCGTTGTCAGTAGTGTAAGTCGTTTGTCACCCCAAGTTCAGGGCAATGTTAATGCAAATGCAAATCTTTGCTGTAGCAAGTTATACTTCTTTGATGTCAGGATAGTCAACCTAAACAAATCTGAAGTATGATGAGGGATTATGTTCTGATTTTGGACTTTCGACCTCGTGTAAATTGGGATTGCTTTTGCGTATTCGTCATGCATATTTAAGTTTCATTATAAATCTTAGATTAGCTACATGGACCAGAACATGCGATCACTTATATGTATTCTTTACGACAAACTTTGTACGACACAGATCCTCTTAAACCGATCCGATTTTATATAAATCTGCATTTTGGATGTGCTGCACCCAGGTTTGGTACAAATACATGGCACGAAGTTACAAACATGTATATTTCCTGCAAATATTTCAGTTGGTTCAGAAAAAAGAAACAAAAAACAAAATACGAAAACGACTGGTCATTAGGCAATACGAAAACAACTGGTCATCAGGCAATGCTTATATGAAGACCTTCTGTACATGAATTGCCCATACAACTAAAATAGCGAACAGCTAGATAACAAATGGGTGGCGCATAGGACATTACGAACATAGTGGGAAAGGGCGAGAAGAGAACAAGATAAGTATTATGAATATTCCAACAGTTTACAAAATTATTTTTGTCCATTAACTGTTTTTCACACAAGAGTCAATTTGTGTTTCCGTCGGTCTGTCGTAGGTGATTCCTGTTCCGTCCTGTTTCGTTCCATATCTTGGAATTGTTTGTACGGCTCGAGGCTCCTATGACAGCTCGGGCAGCATCCAACTGAACACTCTCGGGAAGGTTCTTGTCTCATTGTGTGCATCTATCAACATAAGCACACTTTAACCAGGTCCAACACTGGAAAATACCTACAGCTCTAGACAGTATAAATGTCCGTGTCAACAGCTTGCCTAGGGGCAATTTTGGTTGCATTGCGCCTAAAGCGCGCCCAAGAAAGCTGTTGAACCATTCCAAATCTTGACACTGGAAGAGTTTAGGGCGTGGTACATTTCATGACTGTCGTGTGTTAATGTTTAATGTCTGTATACGGTTACCCTACAAAGTACATACTTTCTCAAAGAAAACATAACATCAAGTTTAATCTTGGCATTGAATATAAAATTTTAGTATCGCTACTAATTTATTGAATTTTACTCAAAATTCTCACATTTTGCTTAAAATTTAAAATGATATTAAAACAGATAAAAATCAAAAGTAGTTTTATTGTCAAATCAAAGAACCCATAACACTCTTCAAAATTGTATTCAAAATTTTTGAAAAGGGGTTTAGATCTAATTTTATGGCTGCTTAATTACAAAAAAAAAAAAAAAACAATTTAAACATCCTGTAAATTTTGCACTCAAACCCTTATCCAACTTTAAAATCGGTTTTGCTGCTAGAATTGTACCATTTCATTTCCCATAAGAAAATAATGTTTCCCATTTGTGATGTTTCCGCTTCTCTTCCGTTTTCCGCCAAAAACCAAGTAAAATTAATATCTTAAATTAAGTAATCAAAATTCAATTTCTTACCAGTTACAGAAATTTCATTATTTAAATATCTTAATCCAAATGAATACTTTCAGAAAATGTGTAGTTTCTATGAACTCAAATGAGAAGTGTATTGTATAAAAGGACATGTTTGGAGCAAAGTCGTGTTTTCTGTGTTAAGGGCTGTAAAAGAGTACCACGGCTGCACAACATCTGTTATATCATCGACATAAGTAAGAAACAACGGACGACCTAACACTGACCCCCTGTGGAAGACGTGTTTTAGTATTATTCCATTCAGAGGGTTTCCTTGAATAACAAAATATTGAGCGTCATCATGAGTATAGTTCTCTAAGTAAAGAATTCCCGCCTCTCTCTCTCTCTCTATATATATATATATATACATTCATACACACACACACACACACACACACACAAACACACACACACACACATATATATATATATTTATATATGTATATATATATTTCGCTATTTTCTTTCTTTCTTTCTGTCTTTCTTTCTTTCTATTTTTTTTGGGGGGGGGGCTGCTTGGTTGGTTAGGTAATAAAATTCCTCTTCTTCTGTATGTAAATTGCAAATGAATACATTACGGAAGGCTCAAAGGTACTTCCATATATAATGGAGGAAGGGGATTTTGTTGAAAGCTTTTGCTTTCTAATGAAACTTGCTGACTTTACTTTTTGGGCTCTTAATGGAGAGTTATATGGCAATGAGCATCGTTTTGTTATTGTCTTGGTCGGAATGGAGTCTCGACCAACGTTTTAAAAAAGATTTAATCCACATACGGACAGCTGTGTCCAAGTTATGAGTAACGCAGTAGGCATCTTAGTCAACCTTATTTAAATTTTAATGAAAAATATTAATGTCGGCCTTAAAATACTTCTAGATAAATTCATTAAGACTTATGCTCTAAAATGTATATTTGAAGCTACAATGCAATTGGTCGCTTTTGTGCAACAGGTTGAAGCACGGACACTGGGTATCCTTCTTACCATCTAATCTATACAAGACAAGGTTTGCTCGGTTATCAACTTTGGCTCCCTAAAAATTCAACTTTCAAATTATTATGGAATACGAAATTTATGACTTTTTAACTTCGGTATATCTTAGGATCAGCATTTCAGGTCGCCTGTTATAATGATATTGGCAATATTCGTGTTATACAATACTCTAAGTTCAACCGCAAATCATGCCAGAGGAACACACAAGAGTTTGGTGAGTTGTAGGCCACACCTACAAAAAATTTACTATTACGCAATCGGACCTATCCCACATTTAAGATTAGGAGTTTCTAGATCGGTACGTCTTTTGACAACTAAAACATGATAACCACACATGGCCACCCCAGCCTGGACCGCACCTGCTGTCGCGCTGCGTTATTGGATAAAGGCCAGACAAAGCGAAGTTTTTGTTATCTTGGCCGGTCCCAAGAGAAGTTTCAAAAATAATAATGACACGAAAGGACTGCGCCATAGGCGCTTGTACCCTGAAAGACTATAAATATTGGCGTGGTATATCTTTGAGTTAGATATGTGTGGTTTTTTTTGTTTTGTTTGGTTTTGTTTTGCCCTGTGCTGTAACCTGTCAGACCATGTAAAAGGAATGCATTATAGATTTATTATAGACAAGGCTATTACTCAAAAAGGTAAAAAAGCAATTTTTAAACATAAAATATTGCTGTCTAAAATGTAACAGTTATTTTCATGAGCAAACTTTCCAAAAAATCTGCAGAATAATTAAGAAACGTGGAAAATAATGTTTAAATACAACTCACCAAATATTTTCAGGACTGCAATGATGCTAATTACAAAACCTAACAGCAAGTCATATTACGTGTAAATATGTCATTGTATGAAGGGGAATTTTGACCTTCCCACGACGAAATACAATAACCTGTAGGACCGTGTAAAAGGAATGTATAATAGATTATGCATATATGTACTGACATAAATATACTGACACTCGATACAAAATATATTTCCCTAAGATGTAATCAATGCTTTAACGTTTACTTAATACAAGTATAAATGTGCCGTAAATAATGTAACTTAGAGACAATCTGACACGTCAAATAACGTCAGGTCTGCACAATACTGGTCATCAATTTAAAGCCACTCAACAACATTGATTTTTTTTTTCAGCACAAGACACCGGAAGAAGAGAAGGCATATGAATATGACTGATAGTTGTGGCAACATTCACATAGTAAAGCAACACAAATTTAGCACAAGTAAAACACAAAGACCCCATAAACAAATTCTGGCCAAAATGTGTGAATAAAAGCAGTGGTTAGGATACAAATTTAGTGGTTTGTATGAATATTAGTTTTGCAAGTAAATGTTGCTGCTCACCCCGAGACAGACAGACAGACCGACAGACAGACAGACAGACACACATACACACACACACACACACACACACACACACACACACACACACACGCACGCACGCACACACACACAGATTGATAATGATCGAAAAGATTAATAATACAATTATGCGCAAAGCGTTTTGTACGACTCACTTGAACAGTATTCAGGAAGTCGATGAAAAGCATCATTTTATCAATAGGCAATAAACTGATACATTACAATGATAGCCACGAAGCGACATCAAGAAAAAGAGAGCTGTGTGAACAGCCCGTCCTTATCTGACCCTGACTTTCAACCCAATCGCACTCTGGTACAGGAAAAGAGGATTTAGAAGAGAAAGTGAAAAATGCGACTTTCTATTGCAATCCCATTAACGTACTTGGTAATTATAGGAATGCATGCATTAACCGACTAACCGATAGGTACCCTAATGAAAAAAAAAAGTTGAAAATTATGGATTCGGTGTATCACATTCTACTAATGAATATTTTGTTTAGGCCTCCCAAGAGCTACATTTCCACTGAGTTTTATAACAATCCGATTGACAGTTGAAGAGCAGAAGTCGCAGATAGCCTAACACACACACACACAAAATGTAAAACAAAAAAGAAATCGCAGGGCTACCTGGTTAAGAATTAAGGGGGGGGGGGTCCACATAAGTGTCCCTTGCAACTTCAAAGCAATTGTCTGAGCAGTTTCTGGGAAGATTTTATACGACTTTGCAAAAAAAAAAAAAAAAAAAAAAAAAAAGACAGAAAACCCCCCGAAAAAAAAAAAAAGAAAAATCGCTTGAGCGTGACAATTTCAACAACTTGGTACAGATCTACCTAATGTACATCCCCACCAAGTTCGAAGTGAATCTGATAGACAGTTTTGTAGATATCGAAAATGTGAATTCCCTTTGCAATTCCAATTGCCTTACGTGGTAATCAACATGATGCATTATACTAGTGTCTGAATTGTAAAATTTATTAATAATCAGGGATTCAGAGTATTATCACCTGGTGAACAACTTTGTGTAACCCTCCCACAAGCCACATTTCGACCAAGTTTCAAACAATCTGAGTAACGGTTTTGGATATGAAGTAAAAAATAGCGAAAACACACACAAATTCGTAAAAAAAAAAAAAAAAAGAAAAAAAAAAAGAAAAAAGAAAGAAAAGAAAAAAACCACAGCGCCACCTGACAACACTAAATAAATTAAGGTTTAGGGTTTCCCACAAGTGTCCGTATACAGTTTCAAAGACAATGGCTGTGTGATTTCGGAGAAAACTTTGTTTTAAGCTACTGAAAAAAAAAAAAATAAAAAAATAAAAATAAATAAATAAAGATAAAAACCCTAACAAAATCTAAAAATGACTGTAGTATGACCATATGAACAACTCGGTAGAGCCCCTCAGAAGGTACATTCCCACCAAGTTTGGTTGACGGTTTTGGTGAGGTCGAAAAAGGGAATTTCCATCGCAATCCCCGTTGATTTCCATCGTAATCAATCGGAATGCATGCATTAACCTACAGGTATCCGATTTGAAAAAAAATATTAACAAGAGGGCTGTGTAAACAGCCCATGCTCAGCTGACCTAGACATTCATTACACTTGCAGCTCTGTGAACTTGGGATAGGGTCAAGGTCACCCACGTACTGAGTAAGTCTGACCTTTATAGAAAAACACTAACATATGCAACATCAAGGTCCCAGTTCCAACAGTTCTCAGGTTATAATGAAGAGTGAAATTCATGTATGTTGCACTGTGACCCCAGAAACGAGGTTAAGGTCACTCATGTACTGTCCAAGCATGACCTTCACAGAGAAATATTAACATGTGCAACATCAAGGTCCTAACTCAAAACAAATCTCAAGTTATTAAGTAAACAGTAAATTTTGTGTCAGTTGTCCTGTGACCTTGGGAATGAGGTCAAGGTCCAACCATCCCTGGAGCATGACCATTTGCACAAAGCAGGTAGCACATCCTTGCCAAGTTTGGCACAACTCTGGCCAAAATTATTTAAGTTATAACCATTACAAGAAATTCCCATTTTAAATTTTCCTATTAAAACATTTTAAAAAGATTGTTGTAAAAAATCAAAAAACAAAAAAAATAAAAAAGCACTGGAGCGTTACAATTTGAACAAATTTGTTATAGACCCATCCAAGGTACATTGCCACCAAGTTTGAATTCAATCTGGATGACGGTTTAGGAGAAGAAGTCCAAAATGTGAATTAGCATTAGAATGCGAATTGACTGACATAGTAATCAACAGCAAAGCTGCATTGACCGATAAGTACCCGGATTGAAAAAATCGTTAAAAATCAGAAATCCACAGCAGTGCCACATAGTCAACAGCTTTGTTTGACCCTTCCACAAGGAACATATCCACCATGTTTCAGCTTAATCTGAGTGATAGTTTTGGAGAAGTCAAAAATAGCAAAAACACACAAAAGTCATAAAAAAATTAGAAAAAATCACAACGCCATCTGGTGGACAAATTTGAGAACTAGGAGTGCCCGGGAGTATCCCTGTGCAACATGAAAGCAATTGGGGAGCGGTTTCGGAGAAGAAAAATTTTAAGATTTGCCCCCAAAAAGAACAAAAAAAAAAAAAAAAAAAAAAAATTCACTGGAGCGTGACCATTTGAAAAAAGTTGGTAGAGACCCATCCAAGGCACATCCCCACCAAGTTTGAAGTGATCTGGGTGACGCTTTTGGAGAAGAAATCGAAAATGTGAATTGTGGACGATGGACGGACGTCTCTGGTATGATACACTTATGTAGAAAAACATGACTCATATTCATAAATATCAAACCCAACAGTGACAGCCAAGAGATTCCAGAGTTATCAAAGCATCAGCATTCATCTTCCAATACCAATGTGAAGAAACAAATATCACTCCTGACTTGAGACAGGCAGTCACCCACAAAAGGCAACTGGTGGTCTTAAACCGGTCCTCTGAACCTTTGAAATATTCTTCATTAAATACAGACTACAGTGTTTCCAACATGTATTCGCCCAACCACTTAAAATCCAAATTTTATTACTTCTGCAAAAAATAAAAAGAGAATTGGTAGGCCTATCACTATTTTGGTTCTTCTGACTAGTTCGTCAGCTGAGTTTATAGCAAAAGTAGAAAGTAGGCCTATATCGTTTTTGTGATATCTATGAATCTGGAACATTATGTAAGTAATAAGTTAAGTGACGGATGGACAGACGAGGATGGCTAATCATAACATAAGCTCAGCTGACTGACAAGTCAGCTGAGCTAAAAATTTGGGATCCAGAGTGTGATCGCCTATTGAATAAATTTTAAACCCTCCTACAAGCTGCAACTGCACAAAGTTTCAGAGCAATGTGAATTACGGTTTTGGAGAAGCTAAAAATAGCGAAAACACACCAAAATTAATTAAAAGATAGAAAATAATTACAGGGCAATCTGTTGTACAAATTAAGGTCTGGAGGTCCCTAGGAGTGTCTCTATACAATTTAAAAGCAATTGGCTTGGTGAATTCGCAGAAAAGGTTTTATTTTGTTAAGATTTTGCCAAAGTGAACAAACCCTAATGACTTTGCAATCCCCATTGACTTGCATGGTAATCAAAAAGCATGTAAAATCAACCAAAAGAATTCATAGAAAAAGCAAAAATCACTGGACCGTGACCATTTGAATTAATGTGGTAGAGACCTACCCAAGACACATCCCCACCAAGTTTGAAGTGAATCTGGCAAATGGTTTTTAGCTAAGGTCGAAAATGTAAACTACCATTGCAATTCCCATTGACTTGCATAGTGAACAATAGGAATGTATGCATTGACCAACAAGTAACCGAATTGAAAAATTGGTTAAAAATCAGGGATCCATAGCAACGCCACATGGTGAACAACCTATTGTGTTCCTTCCACAAGGAACATATCCACCAAGTTTCAGCACAAACTGAGAAAGAGTTTTGGAGAAGAAGTCGAAAATACAAAAAAACAAAAAAAAAAAAAAAACAAAAAAAAAAAAAACAAACCCCCCAAAAATAAAAAAAACAAAACAAAACAAAACAAAACAAAAAAAAAAAAAACAAAAAAAAAAACAAAAAAAAAAAACAAAAAACAAAAACAAAAACAAAAAAAATCAGAACCCAAAAAACCGCACAAATAATAATAATAATAATAATAATGATAATAATAATAATAATAATAATAATAATAATAATAATAATAATAATAATAATAATAATAATAATAATAATAATAATAATAATAATAATAATAATAATAATTGCAGCGCCACTTTTTGAACATCTTAAGGTCTGGGGGTTCTCAGAAGTGTCCCTTTTCCATTTCAAAGTAATTGACCGAGCGGTTTCGGAGAAGATTTTTTAAGATTCCCCCCTCCCCAATGCAAAAAAAAAAAAACATTAGAAAATAGAAAAAAATCACTGGACCGTGACCATTTGAACAAACTTGGTAGAAAAACACCCAAGGCACATCCCTACCAAATTTGAAGTGGATCTGGCCAGCGGTTTTGGACGAGAAGTCCAAACTGTGAATTGTTGACGGAGGACACCACGGACAACGGACGACATATGGACGACGGTTGCCTCATCCTCCTAAAAGCTCAGCTGAATTATCAGCTGAGCTAAAAACAAGGAATCATTGCGGGCCATATCATAGTATGACCTTCACCTTTAGCCTTGTGCCATTATGGGTTCCCTTAGTAATGAAAATACACGCTAGTAGTAATTAATCAATTAGTTAGCACAGAGTTCATAACCAGCCAGCTATTCAAGAACGTATATTGTTTTCTATGGTACCGGGTGACCAGTAAATTCACGAGTTACAGGAAACAACAACAATAAACAAATTGATTAAAAAAATAATAATCAAATAAAGAGAAAACATTTTGAAATGCAGTTTCAGTCCTTTAACAATGTTGAGCTAATGTACTGCACAATGTGTCTTTTGGTTTTTGCTTCATATATATATAATTTATTAATATAAATATGTATATATATATACATACATATATATATATATATATATATATATATATGTGTGTGTGTATATATAATATACTAAGATGACTAAATCGATTTGTTCTTTTGATCTACTAGTATTTTCACGTTAACTTTATAAGAGATAATGACCTATCCAGAATGTAAACTACTTATCGCGAAGCACTCCCAATCACGCTGAGTGATCCTGGTGATAGAAACAGATACTACAAACATTTTTCAACAGAGGTATTAGTTCGGACGGCGCTATTCGCTGATTTCTGTGACACGGAGATCGACGGAGCGTCGACGGGTTCACCATCCTGTATGGGGACTTCTTGGGGATCTGTATGGCAATCTGTTTTGACGTTTAGTCCTGTTTGGCGGTTTTAATAAACCATTTAGCGATATCGCTTAATCATTTAGCGACAGTGTTTAAAATTTAGGGATATCGCTTAATATTTAGCGATGTGGCCTAATATATAGGGATATCGCTGAATATTCAGCGATATTTCTAAATCATTTCGCGATATAGCTAAATGATTTGGCGATATTTCAAAATTATTTAGCGATATCGCTGAACATTTCAGTGATATTGTCAATTAGGACTATTCGTCAAAACGGTTTGCCATAGATCTGCAGTGTTGTAAATAGTTCAATTCATTTACACTGACCAGTTAATCTCCTTGTAAAGATGAGCCGAAGTTATTAATACCGTTATGAAGCAACTGAGCTAGGGTGTTCACATAATTTACACAAAAAGAAGTGTCATATCTGCTCGCAGAGCACGAATGTCTAAATCTAGCAGCCGATTTCCCGCCTAAATCCCCGTTAAGCATGCGTGTCACACTCTGATTTAAAGGTGCTGAGCACAGAGCCGCCTTACCGTGTCAACCACCCTTTACTGCAAGTGCGAGTCTGCGAATGGATACAAAGAGGCCTGGAAGAGAGAACAATTACCGGAAAAGGACTCTATGTCATATTATGCTGGTATTACCTTTAAATATTAAAAAAAAGACTCCCTTTAATAATTGTTATATAATGGATACGATCTGGAATAAAGGATATTGTAAACACGTGTACTGAGTACGATCTATACGGAAGCGTAAATTCCAATTTACTGCATATATGCTTGTTCTTGTTAGATGGAATCTAGTAATGTTCATGATGTTATAAAGCAAATATCTTTTCGCAACGAATTATCATTGCACAGACGGCAAGTTGGGACCGTCTGGCTGATTTTCTCCTAACAACTACATAAGAAACATCGGTGCCAATTAAATGGACACTGCTTTGGTACATACATCATCCGGAGCTTTGAACTTTTCTGGCTTCATCAAGCATACACGTTGATATTTTGCACAATAAACCAATACAGAAACAAGAATGAAAAAAAAAAGATAGAAAAATAAAACATGAACAAATTCGTTACAATGTTGCACAGTGCAGTAAATAGTCCTCTTTTTTGGAGTCTATTTTGAATCTGGTGTCTGTTTGTCATTTTTTTTTGTCGGGGTCTGAACTTGTCTGCACATCCATGTTTCCCTCGTTGCAATGTTTACTACCACCCTCGTTCATAAAAGACAACACTGAACTTCGTTCACTATAGCGTTCCTCCGACCAAAAGACAGCGTCCAAAATTCTGCTATGGAGGTAATCTGCAGAAGAATATCAAATGAATGTAAAAACTGAAATTATCAATTGTTACAAAATGATTAGAGTATGTACGACAAACTTATTTATTATAAAATCCTTCGTATGACACTTGAGCTTCATTAATAGCTCATTTAGAATCAGTATTTTTACTTTAATTTCTGTTTTAATGCAGTTGATAACTTCAAACAATAAACTCCAAGAAAAAAGCGATGCAATGGTACAACTGTCCAGAGTATAAAAAAGTCCGTTGACAGCACAGGTTACGTGAAACCAATTCAGTTTGTTGAAAGCGACTAAGGATCTTGAAAAGACACCTTTTTTTTGAAAAGGTCATTTTCATGAGAATTAGGGAGACACGAGCCTCATCTTACCATGCTGGAGGTTATTCATTGGCACCATTCCTTTGAAGAGAAAATCACATGCAAGTGACTTATTCTGTCATTGAAAGTATTGTCGCACTCTTCAGCCAATATGTATACGGATACATCCATATAGTGTCTGGCACATTATGAAAAATGAGAAAACCCTGGGGAGACTGATTAATTAGAACCTTGATCCCTGTCGATTCCTCACCGCAGTAAGTGACAAAAGAACAGCTTCAGTTGGTAAAAATTCAGTGCACTGAAGGAAATCACAAAGATGACCTTTGTGCGCCCAACACAAACGTAATGAATTGGACGACTCCTGTTTCTTTTAGACCCGGTTTGCATTTCTACCCCATCTTGTTATTTTTAGCAGATCAGACAAATTTCCGTTCATATCTCGTCAGCTTTTTAAAAAATATATCTTTCCAAGAAATGTACGCACATATTTCTTCTTTGTGACAATGGGTAAGACAATATAAGCTTGAAATGACGATTACATGCATTAAGATGCATTGATTACAAGGTGTACAGTGTGCACAGGACCTAAGTCAACACATACTCATGTAAAAGGAAGCAAAGTTTAGTCTGAAACATCATAAGAAGGGGAGAAAATGATACTCGACAAATGGCTCACCTCAATCCTACCAAAAAGCTTTATTATTTTCTGAACACCCGTTTCGTTTTGTTTATGTTTTAAGATACAACTAAATTCGCACAGTTTGATGTCCAACTATACAGGCTACAATTCAAGCAAAGATTCTATTCACAAATGGTACAGCTCTCGCACTTGTTATGTACACTGAACTCGCATTACTAGCTGCTGATGCCATGTGTGTCGACCTCATTCATATGACATAGGACTTCCGATCTGATTGGCGTGGAAGTGGGCTTCAATTCTTAAAAATCGATTCCTGTCCTTCTTAAGCATGTTAAGTGTACGCACACTGAAACTAGCACTCAATACCAGCACGCAATAAAAGTTAGCCGGCAATTACGGGCCACGCAGTAATAATGTAAAATGAGAACTTAAAAGTCGGAAACGGAAATATACTGGTAAATTTGCCAGGTTTCTTGCTCGCAGTAAACAGTTCTTACAACACACAAACTGTCAGTAACACGTCAAGAAGAAAGTCCAGTTAAACACAAATATTCAATAAAGGCCTAAGCTGGAAGAGATAGGATTGACTGGAACTGCCTATCACTGATAAACTGACATAAACTGGTGATGTGCTTAACAGAAGGAGACATAAAAGAAGCTTGCATTGGAATTGGTAGGCTCACCATATTAAGGAATAATATATTTTATTATAGATAAAGATATGATTTTAATTTCTACTAGGGGGTTATTGACCACTGCCCATGTAATGAATCTAAAACAAAAGTTGTAGCAATTTAAATTATAATTAGCATCATTTGAAATTTTAAAACGAATATCTTCCTAACTACAATAGATAGAGATGTCATTCCAACTTCTAGTAGGGGGTTGTTGACCATTGCGCACCTAATGAATTTAAAACAAAAGTTGTAGCAATTTAAATTATGCTAAGTAGCACCATTAGAAATTTTAAATCTTGAATAACTTCAAAGCTATAATAGATAGAGATGCCATTCCAACTTCTACTCCTGTGTTATGGAATAGTTGTTCATTGCCATACCAATATACTTTGAAGACTCACACACTCACTGATTTGCTATGCAGCAAATAATCTTTTCTGGTTATTAATTGTAATTTATTTCTTTGGATAATATAATTTGGGCTTTAAAGAAAATACTGAAAAGACTTTTCAGCAGGCACACCACTTGTGCAGGCAGGGGAACCTAATAATCCTATTTTATACTTGTCTTGATTCAACTGCCTGCAACCCATCCTCATCATAGCATGTAAATATTTAGATTTCTAATACCAATGCAAAATAGGTCGTTATTTTTCGGTTTGTCTCGAAATGATTCTGCATCTTCTGAATTACGAACGGCAGGTGAGAGCATATTCCAATGTCGAATAGTAGAAGGAATGAAAGACTTACCGTGCAAATTGATTCTACATTTGGGTTCCGTCCGTTTGTTTTTTGACCTGACATTGTATTGATTTCCACCCGTTTCCAGGCATTAGGTTACATAAGTACGCGGGTGCATATCCATGGACCATTTTGTAAAATAGTTTTAATCTATGTTTTTCTCTGCGTTTCGAAACAGTCTCCCACCCAGTTGGTTTAAACATATTTTATTCGAAAAACAATCGGTCAACAGGCACAATGCCTATATTAAGACCTCTTGTACATAAAGTGACAATACATACATACAATGTTGGACTGCCAGATAACATATAGATACACGCACAGTACGTTACAGACAGCAGACAGTGAAAGGGAGAAAGAGAAGAGGCTATTGGGCGAGTACGTGTTAATTTGCTTGTCCATATCTTAAACTGGCGACGAGATCTGTATAAATGTAAGTTATAGTGAGAGGTACCTGCTTGAAAGCTTTACTGAGGTTGACTAATCCTTGAATCTTTCCGTAGATTTAATGTAACAATGTACTGATCGAAAAATGTCATAATTTGCGTTTTTGTTGCCACCTGATATTCCGTAAAGTAATGTTTTTAGGTTGAAAGGTGCCAAAGATACAACCCAGTTTCACTGTAAAGTTCAGAATAATTTGTACAACGTATTGCTCCTGTTCTCAATTGTCAATCAGACCGTATTTTTTATCCACTCGCGTTTTATCCTGTGATCATTTCCATATGTATCGTGAAACTTAACCAAAATTGATTCCGCCAGTTTTTTGTTTTGTATTTTTTTTTCTTGTTTTTTTTTTTTTTTATTGTCTTTCGGTTTTGTTTTGTTTTTGTTTTTGTTTTTTTGTTTTTGTTATGTTTTTTTTTTTTTTTTGTTTTTGGTTGTTTTTTTTTTGTTTTTTTTTGTTTTTTTTTTTAACATACTTTTGACCAAACACAGACTGGTATCCCAGCTGCTCTCTTGGCTACACGGCCTTTCAGCCAATCAGAGAAACCCATTTCCTATTCATAAGTTACCAAAACGTTAAAGGCAAACAGGACCAATTTTGTATTTTCAGGTTTGAAAAATGGTACAACAGTAAAGCTTCTCATTACCTATTTTCAGTGACTTTTAATCAAACAAGGAAAAGATGGTGATTTGGGTACCCAACAGAAATACCGCTAGGTGAAATTTGGCGCTGTAAGTCCATATCTCTTGTTGGTTCTTTTGTTTACATACCAATTATGTGAATTGCGTATGAATGACCGTTGGGATTAGGAGTTACTGCACGTTACGACAGGGCACCCGGTACCTTGCAATCAGAGACACATGCTAGTGATACACTGGGATGACCATCCGTGCACATTCCACTGCAGGCCATATTACGTATTCCGGTCATACCAGTGTAATGAGACAGCTACTTGTGTATCGCACATGAGAGACCTCCCGTGTAGGGTGAATTACTGATGTGAAACGCAAGGCGGGTATAGACTCTCTGCCCTCCGTGGAAACCCAAGTGGATCACCATATCTGCGAGCTCCAGCAACGCTGTCGCCTGCATGGGGAATCATTCTCGCTTGATGAACAACACGCCACTGTAGCCCAATAATAATAATAATAATAATAATAATAATAATAATAATAATAATAATAATGATGATGATGATGATGATGATGATGATGATAATAATAATAATAATAATAGCAGCTTTATTTAACCTCCGATAAACGGAGAAATGTACACGTAAATACAAATTAAAATCTAGCATACAGTACAATACAGCATACATGATATAAAATAAAGCGTGTTTCAATGCACACTAAAACATACAGTACATACAAAAAGGTACTCCCGTCAAATAAAACTGAACTCCCGTCAAATAAAACAAAAAGCGTAACATCGTTAGAACAATATGGGGATGCGAACAAGGGCTGTCATAGTCATTTATCTAAAAATACGTGTGAAGAAACATAGAGAGCAGACCAAGCAAAGCTTGGTCTGTTTAGTTTAAACGTATTCATTTATACTGGATTGCCCAATAGTACAAAACATTGTCTAATCTGGGGGTTCTCCAGACACGGAGACGCACAATGATATATACAAGACTCACAGGACAGTACAGATCATGATAATATGACTATGAGATGGTCGTGTATGACTATAAATACTATAGACTTAGAATTGTGATACAACAATTGAACAATATGCGTACACAGATGCATGCAAACAAGCTTACGCACATGTTTGCACACCCATATGCAATGACCATAGGTAGCCTGGTCTAGGTGAGGCAACAGCAGACGGTAATCTGAATAAGTTATGGCTGTCCGGGCCTCGTATGTTCAAGTCTGGTGAAGCTGTCAACGAGTCCGTCGTGACTCGCTGACAGCCCCGCTACTATACCCCTTATCACCTTTTGGACGCTGCAGTAATGAAGAATGGACTGGGGGGGGGGGGGCAGAACTAGACATCCAATGCCAACCTTTGCTGTCGTTCTGGTACATGAAAGAGTTGCAGCTATGCATACAAAAATATTACCAGCTTTGCATTGGGATACGCAAATAATTTGAACGGATTTGAAGTGAATGATAAAAAAAAGGAAAGTAAAATAACCCATTGGAAGACAAAATCAAACAGCTTGGCCTTTTACCGCCGCTTTCAAACTAAATTTACTGTTTGGAGCTATATCGGAATATCTATGATCTTTAAACTGTGCATACTTTCATGTGTGATCGTTACGAATAATATATATTCTGTGTGCTTTTTGGTATTTAACGACTATATATTATATCAAAGACTCGGTCTACGCAATATTATAACTCATGCTAATGATCTTGCCACTGTGGTTATTACTTTTGTCTATTTTATTTTAAAACCACCGACTGATTTGTCAGATCTCTAATTCAGTTTAAGAATTCAGGATTGAATCTGAAGATTCGTTGATTATTATATGATCTACAATGAGAAAACGCGAGCGTATTACGTAAGCAATGAAACCAGCTCAACCTGTAAGTATCGAAAGTTGCATAATTTTTCAGTAAGACACCATCTTGGCGCAGGCAGGACGAAAGTCTGGTCGGCGGAAGCTTGGTATTGACAGTTATTTTGCAGCAGAAAGGTCTGGAATAACTCGTTATACCTTGGCACTTGTAGAGTAGCTTGATCTTTAAGTTAACAGTGCTTGAAAAGTTCATGTAAATTGATTCATCACTTAACACTTCTTCACTTGTCTTGCGCACTTTTTTTTTATTCAAAGCTATGGGGTTAGTACCGCTCGAAGAAAACATTATTCTGCATTGCGTATTAATACTTGTGTCCACATTGTTCGTGAATTTATTGAAGTCCATAAAAATATATCAAGGCGAATGCACTTTCGTTCATATTTTTTCTATTAAGTATGCCTATACTGTCTTTCAAGTATTTGGTAAATTTGTGTGCTTAGCAGTTTTATTGTACTGAAGAAATAGGCCTACCGATTGGCTTGTTTAGCATCCATTTTTCCACACGTGTATACGCCCTGAAAAATTGAAGCCCTGGATTCATGGTGTAATTGCACCGTTTTACTTTTGCGTCCAGAATATTCAAAATTTGAAGAAAAAAAACTGTCAGTGTGTATTTTATCTGCTCTTTTGGTCGCGATTGTGTTTCTGATTAACTCTTTCGCTGCCAATTTGGACCATAGTTGCACTGATGAATCGGAAGGATTATAATGTTTCCAGATTGAAACTCCTCATCAAAATTTTAAGTACCAGCATGCCTATATTCCAAATAAAAAATAGTCCAGGTCAAAACCTTTCCTTGGCGCGCTTTGGGCGCATAGGGAAGTGCTTTGAAGTGGCTTTCTTTGTTTTGTGTATTTAAGAATAGCGCCCTATGAAAAAAACAAACAAACAAACAAAACACGGCCCATGTGTTCAAAACACTATACTCAGTGTCCCTGAATTTGTTCTTATCTGCATCAGGTGTAAAATTATTATGAGACTGCAAAGTTAAAATATGCATACCCAAAACATTAATTTACACAGTTGAAAACTTATATCCCAATATGTTGCCTTCGAAGACAGACCAATACCGCCGCGCTATTTATATTGTGGATTTCTATTGACGGCGGATTTGAGCGGGGGTTTTTTTGGTCGCCCTCAGTCACACTGCGCTGAGAAGGGTCTGTCTACGCAGGCAGCCCAATATGGGCCTAATAGGGACACTTTAGAGGACATCCTTTTAGGTTCATTGCGTTTGGAACAAAAGGGCATCATTTTTAGAACTTCAGACTGGATTTTACTGAGAAATAGATCAATTTAAAACACTTGTCCTCCTATATTTAGGTTTTATATGTTGGCATATTTATTCAATTAGCACAGTGTTTCGGTGATATATATGTTCACCGACAGAGCAAGACTGTTTAGCTTCATCAAGCCACACCAAAATTTTAAAAAGCAGCAGAAACGTAGATGTAAACATTTCATTCTCGATACGTTACGCTGCTTAGGAACTCGAATTTTCACTTTCAGAAGTTCAACTGCATGGGAGTATATACCATACTAGTAAAATTATTAGATCTTTGTAGTTCCATTCTGGTTTGGTTGCATCGGCTCTGTATGGTTTGGCTTTCAATATACATTATTTAATGCTAGAGGCAGTACAAAGAATCATACGGATACAATAAACTTTTTCGTTCTCATAGATGAAATTTGTATCCACTGGCATCTCAAGTTTAAGAAACAGAGCTCGCCAAAATACAGAATTACACTGTATGTATTTGGATGTTGTGAACGCAAAACATGCGTGATGAACCAATTTGAACAAAATAACTGGAGTCATTAGGTTATCGCAGTCACATTAAATGTGCTCAGCGGAATGGGGGGGGGGGGTGGCAGACTGGGGCTAGTAGAAATTTTGAAGCACTGGCCCTGCCATCCTGTAAAAAGTTTTGGACTTTTCTAACCCTGTATGCCAAACCCTGAAAGGAAATATGAAAACTAACGGGAAAGCCCAGTTTATTGAATTTTGTGCGTCTCAGATATCAAATTGTCCATGTGAGAATAAAGCCTCAAATGCTAGGAAAACACGCCTGAGAATATCGATTTGAAAAAAAAAAAAAAACCAAAAACCAAAACAAAAACAGGGCAGGCCCCCTATGTAAACATCGTGCCTTCGCCACTCGCAACTCGAAACCGATTTTAGAAAGTCTGGATCCGACCATGCCGGGTAAAAAACCACCCTGAAGACGGATACCCGGGTAGTAAAAATCAACGCAAGTCAATGCCCTGGAAATAACAGAGAAAACATTGTGGAGTTCCTACTGTAGATGAGTTAATTAATCTTTATTGGTTAAGCCTTTGTTATACAAAGGCGAGTCATTTAGCCTGGACAACACAACACAACAAAACACGACACAATACACATACACATATACATGTATAAAAAAAGGAGAAAAAATGTGTCATCGTATATATAGTGGTACATATGCACTAAACATATCATATCCTGAACTTACTTTTTTCTTGTGAAAATATAATAAAGATCCTGGAATTCAGCTGTGTAGTTTGTAAATTTGTTGACAAGTATTTCGTAATCTCCACACCTCATTGACATAGTACATTTATAGTTTTGAAATGATCACAAATTTTGGAGGTTTCCGTCATCAAAATTTCTTTCCAGTTCGAGAATTTTTCCAAACAACAAATAACTGTAAATCTCTAGTAACAACTGTGAAACACTTCAGTTTCAATACCAAAACCACATACTTAAGTTGAAGGATTGTAAAATCCGCTGTACAACTTTGTACATGGTTGATTAATTAATTTTGTGAGCAGGTTGTTAAAGTGGCAACAGAGGTATTTAAATAGTCACTGTCAAATTATAAACTTTTTCTTTTCTTCAGAAAGGGCCGAAATCTTATTTAAATGGAATCTACATATATCAATAGGATAAGAGTGAGCAGATATAATAATGATCAGAAATCATTATTTCACACTCTTTCTGTGCTTGCCATTTTCCAAATTCGATCCAGTAAACTTCACACTTGATCAATTTTAGAATCACGCAAAAAATACAATATACAATACGATATATACCCGTCAACTTAATCACATGTATGAATACAGAGGCCAGTATTAACACTTTCATGGATACATGTGGTCATTCCCTCCTTTCTTTGGCGAGAAGAGAGTATAATAGCACTTGTAGTTGCATACCCAGTTACTTTTTTACAAGACAAATTTCAACACACATTTCAAAATTTGAATATAAAAGTAATAGATGCAGATATGTCTCACTTTAGATGTAGGTATACTTTGACACTTGCACCCGTCAACTGGCTATCCATAAACATTTCCTTCCAAAAACATAAATTCAATACCTCCCATACGAATGACTTCACAATCTTACCAAACATTATGAACCTATGTGAAAATCAAAATGTTTGTTGCTTGTTTACGATATTTTATCCAGGGTATCCCCGGACAGCCTTTAGTGCCTAATTTCTACAGAATAACATGCAGAAAAAAAATAAGTCCTCTATTCCGCCATTATTTCAGTTAGCCTTAAGCACATAGGCTTTTTCTCCCATTGTTAATGGCAGGTTTAATCAGGATTTGCAGATGTACACTAAACTAACCTCGAATATGGATGTGCCCTGTTTGACAATGCAAACCTGTGACAATCTGTAGAAGCTATGCAGTATGAGACAGCCAGGATCTGCCCTTCCGCAACTACACACACTCCACGTGTCTTATCTCTTGAATAGCTTGGATGAAAAACTTTCTCAAACTGAAGGAAATGCTTTAAACTTACACTTTTCTCTAAAATATATAATAGGTCGACTCCACAATATCTTCATGATCTGGTACCCTGCGACGCTGCATTCACTACACGACGTCTATTGAGAAATCACACTAAATTACGCTATACTCGGCTTACCACCAATCGCATTGGCGAGTCATTTCTCCTCTGTACTATTAACTTATAGAACTTAAACCAACTTATAGAACAGGGTCCGGCTTGATGCTTGCTTCACTGATTCCCTGCCGCAGTTTAAATCTAAATTAAATTTACTAATCTTACATGTCGACAAAAAGCCCTCATACTTCAAACATGGTAATCTTTTTCTAAACTTGTGCCACACGCAGCTTTGTCTGAACTTCTCAGTTTTAAATGCCCATCTATATCATGTCAATATCCTTCCAGCCTCAACGTGTGCATGCTCTCATCCTTCTGAAGATACAAACATTACCTTTTGTTGTTTGCTAAGTTCATGGTGCAAAGGTCCGTCCATTGAACACTGTGTGTCACTCACTGGCTCCAAGTATAAATCCAAGTCTTATAGTTCAGTGTTCAAGTGATGTTTTACTAAATATTCTCGTGAAAGGTAGTGATTATTTGTCTGACACTGATGATACACTGAAAAGATCTTTGAGAATGTTCAGACATTCATACCAGAGTCTAGACGTTTCATCCTCAAATTTGACCTACAATTTACTTATAAGTTTTCATCATTTGGCATCAGTTGCGTTACTCTTGTACAAGCTGTGTATTTACTCTTCTGTTTCGTCTAATGTGTATTGTATTATACTACTGATTGTTGTTATATGTACTTGAGAGCCTCCAGATTAGTTTAATGTTACTATTAGGCAATCTAGTTGAAATAAACATGTTCATAATAAATCTTCAAAATTTTTGTGATACCAATGAAACATATAAACAGCATCACAAATGCTTAATTATGAAAGATTCTGCACCAAACAACATACTAATCATGGACGTATACACACATTTACAAGTGTACAATATCGTTCCTATTGTGTTTTAATCAAAACCGGTGAAGCCTAACCAACATGTACACCTGCTTGAGATACCATTTTGTCAGAACCTGAGCTACAAATTATTGATACAAAGCATATAACTGTAACATACAACTGCTGTTCTTGTATTCATGGATGTACCTGACCTATCATTATGCACACAAGAAGCTCACCAGTTCAAGAGACTATGGCACAAACCGCTTTCTATCGGGTAATTCCCTGTGGTTTGTTTTGTTTTATTACCACTTAGGTTGACGTTTATTTGATTGGTGCCATGATGATAAGATCTAATGCCCATCAAGAGTGAGAGATCATATTGCACTTGGCGTGGCCGGCGAACGACCATATGATTGCCTATACTTAGGATTCAGCCCAGAGCCTGGACAGGGGTTAGCCGTCAAGCCATGCACACAGCACAGTGTTATCACACATCGTGTGGTCCAGCCACATCAGCCCTGAATAAAACTAAAAAATAATTCAACCGTCAAGGGGAGAATGATCCCGCATTCATTATTTCAGCATATTTTCTAATTGTTTCGTGCACCATCAGGATCATCGAGTTTGCTAACTCTAACCCAGCCGAAAAATATTAATTGTGGGCCCATCAACATGATAAAATTACTCTTACTGCATTGGCATTCCCGCTGATGACCCGGACTTAAATTCATTGTACTGATAAAGCCATAGATTTTCTTCATTATGTATTGAACGGGACAATATTGTTTCATTAAAGTTACAGGTATACACAGGGACCTGAACGAAAATGGAGAGTAGAGAGATTGAACAGTGATGTTTTTTTGTGTGTGTGATTAGAGCTGTGCTGAAGGTGTTTGGAGGTTCTACCTCTTTGAATCATTGAGTAGAATCAAGATGCACAGGGTGTCTAACAACATTAGCATCCCTTCAGCTTTATTTGGCCATTACGATGATTGCTTTAGGAGATCCATTTGTGACGAAAAATACAGAGATATTGCTGTAGATAACCATGGACTTCCTGTCTCAATGTGGTAAATCTCTAAAATGTAAACCTCGATACTGAACAATTGTGAACATAAACTCTGTCTACAATGGGTTTTCAATATACATATATCATAAATGTGAAGTAAAGTACAATTCAACATTCATTTTGCTTCTTTTTCATTAAATCTATGAATACTCATAAACCTGAATGCCTTTTAAAGTACCACTTAAATGAATTAATTCATAGTAGCAGCACAAAACACATGCCACACAGTACAATATAAAGATATGTATTAACCTTTTGTGTGACAATTAAAATTAATTCCGTCAATACTTTTCCTCAGCTGGTGCAGCACGGCTCAAAATTTTAGCTCGCAAATTGACGGAAACCAAGAGCACTGTCACAGCTAATACACCTATCGTCTTAGGTCTTTCATTCTGACTTCAGTAGCCTCGCACAATAACTTTGCCCGATCATAATTACACTTCTGCTTGCTCATTACTGCTATAATCACAGCCTCCTTCAGCATCACTTCCCTCACATAATTGTATGGTATCCTAAAACGAGAATGGGGCATCAATGTAAGCCTTTGTATTATGAAGTCACCATTAAAACATTTTAAACACTTTCCATAGCATATGTGCAAGTCTTTCCTTGTCCAACATCCAGTTTACCTTTCAGTATGTTTTGTGCAGAACTTTTCACACTTTAGTCTTTCATCTTGAAAGTACCTGAGATACCCAGCATGTGAAAGCGTAATTTTGGTCAAGATTCCAGAAAATTTATGAAATTTACACCCCTAAACTGGTAATTGTTGCTTTTGAATGCTTTGGTCGATTACACTTCTTTGTTAACCGTTCATGTTACTTGGTTTTATGTCGTATTTATGAAATGTTTATCAACCTATTTCACAATTACCTGTTAACAGAACAAAAATACAGAAATGATGAACTGATTGCAATACATCGGTGCTCGATATTGGTAAGTGTAAGCTAATATGAGCAGCAAAAAAAAAAAAATGAATGAATGAATGAATGAATGAATGAATGAATGAATGAATGAATGAATGAATGAATGAATAAATAAATAAATAAATAAATAAATAAATAAATAAATAAATAAATAAAAAAAAAGGGGGAATAGAATGTCTTGACTGTGCCAGTGGTGCTAAGCTGCTGTTTTGATGAGTTAGTTTAAACTGAAATCCAAGTGCTAAAAGCTTTCTGGGTCTCTGAGAGTAAATCGTTTAGCTTGTTCAAAGGAAACATACATACCAACAATGTTTTTCATTCAACCTCTTCAAGCTTTGTGAAACTGCTGGCCCTTTGAAGAAAGTCCATCCTGAGAAGATTGGTTTGCTTTAATTATACACAAAATTTTATTTATTACAGATACTGTCATGTATGACATATAATATATAAATAACTGACAAGAAGTGAGCCTTTTCTTATTTATTAGGGGCCTATTCATCATCATCATCATCTGCAAATGTTTATTATCATTAATTTCCCCTAGTGTCAATGTAGCTGTAACCACTCAACAGAGCAACAAATTAAAACGTTTTTTTTCAGGAGAAAAGCTCTCGGTCCACATAGTGCAACGCTTTGCTCCATCAACAATCGTTCATTTCATGTCATGTGCCTTTTCTCATTCTTATGGAGAGTGTGTCCCACATTTTTCCTTGGAACAACCTTATCTTCCTTTGGCTACATTGCAATATCTTAATTACAACATGTATTCGTACTGCTTATTAGAGCTCTGAGGAGGTTACCAGTACATCATCTTTAAAGATAGCTAAGTGGCATACATTTTGTGATGGGCTTCAATCGTGCTGGTGTTTTCTTGTTATGCTTTAAATTTTTCAATTTCCAACAAATATATATATATATATATATATATATATATATATATATATATATATATATATATATATATATATATATATATATATTAACATATTAAGAGGCACTTAATTTATCCAATACTTATTATGTCTGGGTGCCAACCCAGACATATTATTTGTCTTTCTTTCTTTCTTTCTTTCTTTCTTTCTTTCTTTCTTTCTTTCTTTCTTTCTTTCTTTCTTTCTTTCTTTCTCTCTCTCTCTCTCTCTCTCTCTCTCTCTCTCTCTCTCTCTCTTTCCGTGCGAGCGACACTGTTTCAACTTGGTATGGTAAAACACTGAGTAGGGAAGTTGTCTTTCTGATTTGGAATAGTCATGATGTTAAAAATTATGCTAATTAGGGGCAATTGAAATTTTAAAAGCTCCATATCTTCAAAACTATTAAAGATGGATACAAATATCAAAGTTCAGCATATTGGTTTGTGACATTTTCCAATCTAATGGACAGTAAACAAAAGTTGTAAATTTTAAATTATGCCAATTAAAGCACTTTGAAAATTTAAATCTTGAATATCTAACAAAATATTGCCCGTACCTTTACCAAATTTATGTCAGAGATGGTCCCTATAGTGGACCAGATACCTATGGAAAACCAGCTACTTTGGATAATTTTTTCGATTTTTTAAATTAATTTTTTTAGTATTTTCCAAATCTGGGCAGATACAACTGTATCAGTGATGTAAGCCTGTATCTCGAAAACTATGTATTTTTGGGCCACAGTTACAATTAAACATGAAAAAGAAATGGCATATGGGCTTTTACCTGGTGCTGTCCTTTTTGACATTGAGTGACCTTGAAAGGTCAAATCAAGGTCATACACCATGAAAATCTTTGTATATGGAAAACGGTGCACTTTAGGGCCATAGTTATCATTGAACATGAGTAGGACATGACATATAAGCTTTCATCTGGTGTTGTCTTTTCTGATCTAGAGTGACCTTGAAAGGTCAAAGCTAGACATGTCTACCTATATCATTCTACAACACTTTTCACCAGCTTGGCCATACTGTTAACATGCCATTACACATTTGGAGCTTATGTCACACAGCTGCATACATTGCATTGTAGTTTCTCCAGGCACCCAGACTGATTTGCTAACAAGCAAATCAAATTTTCTAGTTACCTTCTGTCCTTAGGTCTTCGTACCGTGTACAATTTTAAAAGTTCCTCTGCAAGGTTGAATTGCTCCTGAAAAAGGAAAATGCTGTGACCCGAGAGCAAAGAACTAGACAAAAGGGAAACTAACCAAACATTGTAGGGCGTTAAGAAATAACACAAAAAGGTAGCCTGTGATCTTGCAATAATTACCGAGGACAATCCATGATTCAAGCAAATTTTTCATTAAAATTAAAAATTAATATACAATGTCATCTTTTTATGTAACCATCACGAACCACCTGTGACCGTTGGAATCAGGTCAAGGTCACCTTTTATGAAGAGTGTCATGCACACATAACGATATACTGGCTCACCATTCCAAGTCCTGACTCAAATGGTTCTCTAGTTACCAAATGAACAGTAAAATTCACATAAGTGATCACTTGACCTTGGCACTGAGGTCAAGGTCAACCAAATATTGGCCCAGTCTGGCCCTCCGAGAGGACTACCCATATGTACAGTGCAATATCGAAGTCCAGTCTGGAACAGTTAACAGTTAATTCACCTATATGTGGGCCTGTGACCTTGGGATGGAGTAAAGGTCCTTAATGTACGGTCTGGCCCTTCTGTAGGACCACTAGCAAGTGCGATATCAAATTTCTAGTCCACTTAGTTTTTAAGATATCAGGTAAACAGTTAAATCCACGTAGGGGTCCATGTGACCTAGAGAATGAGACCAATGTCATCCATGTAATGTCTACGTTAAGACGTGATACACAGGGATGTTATATTTGTGCAATTCAAAGCAATTCACAGAGCATTTTTGGAAAAAAAGAAAGTTTAAGACTTCCCCACATTGAACACGTGAATGGATGGGCGAACGAACGATCAAAACCACCCGTCCTACAACGTCAGCTGACATCAGAAGTAGGCATGGACATTGATAAAACTAGATTTGTATCATTCACTGACTTTACCCATCATCATCTCTTCCAGTAGACCTTTTTGCTATCGCTTATCGGTAGAACTTCGTTTATTTGGCAACCAGAAAGAAGCATTTTATGTTTTTAAAAATCTTTGGAATCAAGTGCTCCTAAACACCCTTTTCACATTATGAACCTGCTCCTCGTGATGTACTGCAATGGTCATTTATTTTTTTTCATTATTTTCCTATTCATGTCCCTGTGGCAATGATTTTGTAAAGATATTATTGTATTTTAAATTGCTATCTGGAGATTTGACGTTTAGCTCCATCACAGCGTTTGTGTAGTTTTGGTCAGCATTTTATTTCCTATGCACGGGCGTCGACATTTCCAAATCAGCACATTATAAGCATAGGCCTATTTGTCAACTTTGTCTTCAAGTTCTTACTTGCAATTAAATTACTTATTTTAGTTCATTGTTCGATTCAAATTTGATACCTTAAAAAGTCCCAAAAATACATGTGGTTCTTTATACAAGGGATATAACCATAACTGTGCCTATTATATGTTACCTTTGCTGAAAAATATGATGACCCAAAACATATCGTTCTCCGATCTTCACCTTCTCTCTCAATGAAATCTAGATGCAGGTCATTACGCGGGTCGTCTCTGAAAAAAATATATGCAGCTTGAAAAGGTAAATTCTTGTTTAAATAATTCATTTGAACTAAAAATTAAACTGAATACATGTCCCTTTGCCTGAAAAATGGGATGGCTGCAAGTAAGATAGTTTAATTATTTTCCGTTTTCCCCAACCGAGCATTTTTTAACTAATTCACACAAATTTCCTAACCTTCGAAATAAGAAAAAGTTACCAGTAAAATTCCAGCTTGGCCAATATGGATTGAATAAAATCAACATGTGCAGTATAAGCTCAAGCTTAGTTTACTGGACAAATTTATCCACATTTCCCCCTGATGTATAAAACTGGGGCAATCCCATTCATATGCAAGGGAAAAGGACCAGCATCATATGTAAGAGGACCAGCATCATATGTAAGAGGACCAGCATCATATGCAAAAATCAAAACCTCGAAAAGGGTCTCACAGTAATACAGTTTCTTATTATTTCTTTCAACGCCAGATGCGACTAAAGGCGAGCAACATAAGTTGAACTGCTCTGAACTATCACGAGGATGCTAATTCCCTATTCCTTGTAAAAAGCTCTTTCATTCAAGTACCATCATTACTACAGTAACATAGCATAGACCTCATTATAACGTCACTCAGATATCCAAAATATTCACTTAATGGCACAGGTTTTGAAGGACTTAAAGTTAAATTACTTTGTTATGTGACTCATTTTTCTGACATAGTCAGATATTTGACACATTTTGCAGGGAACAAATGGTGTCATTATAATGAGGTTTCACTGTGATAGTCTGTGTTACCAGCCATTGCTCCGAAAGCGCGCTGAGGAAAGCTGTTTACTCAGTCCAAACTTGGCATTGAAAGAGTTAAATGTTTCTCCAATCATCATCCTATACAGATCCATTAAACACAATACAAACTTGAGAACAAATGCCTTTTATCTGCGATACGGGGCTAGTGCTAATGTAGGATCATAAACATAGGGCAATATAAAAATGTACTGTTTCCTTATTGTCTTAACCGGGGCCATATCCTTTATAATTTTTCTGAGATCTTGGTAAGTGAGATAGCCATATATAATTGAAAGGTAGTTCTTGATCATCATGCTCAGTTTGACAACACTGAGTTTCACTGTTTTGTGAATGAAAATCTAAGAGATCACTGTTGCTTGTATTGAAAATCAGTGAATACTGCAACTTTTACCCTTCAACACAAATATCAAAGTTCTTGTCAAAGAGTCGTGATAAAGTAATTCTCATCTAAGCATGTAAGTGATGAGCAACTCTCTGTAATATCAAGCCTTTGCAGACAAATGACTTCCACCATACGCCACGAAAAGAAAAAGTAATAACTTTAAGGAGAGGACCGGGACAGCCCTGCACATGTGATCAGCTGACCTTACAGTGGTCTTGTGACCTTTGAAAAAGGGCATGGTCACATTTCTTGAGGACTGTCATGTACAGATATCAAAGTTCTGGCTCAACAGTCAATTCAAGTCCTAGCTCAAATATAGGTCTCTGGCTATCATGTGAACAGTAAAACTCACATAAGTGGCCCTGTGACCTCATGGATAAGGTCAAGATCAATCATGTACTGTCTGAGTCTGGCCTGCATTGAGGAATATAACCATGTGCAATATGGATGTTCTGGCTCAAATGGTTGTTAATTTACCAGCTGAAATATTAAAATTCACCAAAGTGGCTCAGTGACCTTGGGAATCAGGTCAAGTTCATTCCGGTTCTGCCTTAATCGGACCTTTATAGAGAACCAATAGCAAGTGCAATATCAAAGTCATACCTCAAGTAGTTCTCAGGTTGTCATGTAAACAGTAAATTTCATGTAAGTGGCTCTGTGACTTTTAGATAAGGTCAAGGTCACCCATATTCTGTCTAAGGATGGCCTTTATACTTAGAAGTGTCCCCATGCAATTTCACAACAATTGGCTGAGCACTTTTGGGGCAAAAATCTTTTTCATTTTTTTTTCAAAATAATGAACATGCTCTGTAACCATGGATATATATACATATATATATATACATACATACATATATATATATATATATATATATATATATATATATATATATATATATATATATATATATATATATATATATATATATATATATATATATATATATATATATATATATATATATATATATATATATATATCTAGTCATGGTTGTCTACCTTGAACAGGTTTTATCCTGGCTCACCTAAAGTACACCCCCAAATCATTTTGAATTAAGTCTAGTCGATATGTTTGAAATAAAAGATGGTGAAAGTGTTAATTCTTAAAGGGCCAGACCTCTATTTGACCTTTGAAGGTCATTTAATGTCAAAAGTAACAACAACAGAAGAAAACTCATAGTCTGAAACTGCCATTACTTGAATCATCCAACATTTTGTGAAGAAATCTATACTGTTGAACTGGAGAAGTCTTAAATGGGTTTGATGTTTAAAGGTAAAAAAAATTGTAAAAGATAGACTAAATTCGCAGCATTACCTATTGAACAAACTAAGGTCTGAGCGTTCACAGAAGTGTCCCTATACTCTGTAATTTCTACACAATTGGCCAAGTCATTTTCGGTGCGAAAGACTGTTTAATATTTTGTCCAAACAAGAAAAAAAAATAAAGAAAGAAATCCAAAAAAATCTTGGAGCATTATCAATTGAACAAAGGTAGTAGACACACAACCAAGGTGCATTACCAGCTTGTCTGAAATGGATCCAGGCAACGTTTTTGAGAAGTTGAACATGTGAAGAGATTGACCGATTGACGACTGATCACAATACATTCTATAAGCTCAGCTGACTGTCAAGTCTGCTGAGCTAAAGAAGGTACGATAGGTTACACACGGTGTGCTAGCTAGACAGGAAAGGAGGACATTAACACTGCTGAAATGTATGCCAACGCAAGGAATGGACATAAAACGATAATCAGCCTGTTTCCACTTTGAAATCCATTTTTTTGTTGCCATGATTATACCTACCTTGACAAATCATCCGATGCAAGGAGAAATTCTGCTCGCTGCTTGATTTCATGTTCCTGCACACAATAAATGTCCTATAAAATATGCCTTTGCACACACCTGTTGAAGCTATGATCACAACCACAACCCAGGCAGCACGACAAGATATATACAATAATACTGAAATGATTTTAGCTGACATGTACTGCTAATAAAGTGTCAGTGCATGTACTAAAAGTGATAGTGTAGATTCAGGAGCCATACATAGATAACATCTTCAAGTTTAAGTTCAAGCTCAAGTACCTTTAATGAATGTCGGCTTCACAGAACAGAAACATAAGCTGTAAAACTTTTTACCGATTAGCATAAAGTGTAGTTAATAACAATGAATAAATTATCTTGGTACGACCGCTAACATGTTTTTTATAATGTTAGGTTTAAAACAACATAGTTGATGTCCCCGGTACTACACCTTGAGATAAACCGCTCACACGGACAAAACTAGAGTTAAAATATATGTCTCTTTATGCTCAGGTGACGATAGTGTCAGACAAGAAGGATCTGATATTCAAATCAGGTACTCACATGCATCTTGAAAATCCTCACAGCCTTTTTGTTCTGTTTGAAAAAGACAAAAAGAACAAGAGGATTATTATAATCCTGGGCTCAGCTGACCAGGCATGTGAAGCTTGATGATGATGATGATGATGATGATGATGATGATGATGATGATGATGATGATGATGATGATGATGATGATGATGATGATGATGATGATGACTGATAGCCATGTGCTTAGCTGACAATACATATGAAATGTCAGGACTTTATTGCAGTCTAAATTTAGTCCAGTTCGTGGCTTAGGGTCATCATCATATGCAATATCCAAGTCCTATCTGTTCATGAACAAACTTTGTAGAGAATAAGTAAAGAGAACAGTTCAAAAGCTACTGGAGCAGGACATATTGGAAGAAGCTTGTTAAATCTGCACTCAGCGTACATCCCAACCAATTGTTAAGAGGATTTCAGTCGGCCATAACAGTTGTTAAAAATGGTACAATAACTGCAAACAGACAATGGACGAACACCCCTTCTGTAAGATCAGGTGAGGGACAATTTGGCAAATAGCTAAAATTTAGGAAGCTCCTATCTAATGGAGGTAGGGAGGCTGGTAAACCAAACTAATGAACTGTATTCATTGCGCCTCGCTATCCATATCGTGGCGAAGTGAGAACCAAGATTGATTATTTTGGTTATTATATTTAACAGTGCATGAGCCTACTTTATACAGGTTCCACGCCTATATCATGGATAACACATCAATGTCCTGTCCTTTACACATATCAGTTAAGCCTAGCTCACTAATTACACTGAGGAAATTTATTGAATGTCCATTCATTTAACCATGAATATGCATACACTTCTTGTAGGTAAAAGTAAGTTTGGAACCATCATCAAAATAGACGTTTTTCAAATGGCTGCGAGTAAATATATAGTTCATAAAAAATGATCCGCCTCTTCGAATACAGTGGAATTAAATGCAGTTTTATACAAAAATGTTGATAATGTAGAATCCTGTCCCAGAGCTGCTTAAGCCGGCAATTCTTAAATTGTGCTCGTGACTCTGAACGTGTCTAGAGCATAACCAGCCAATGCAATTGCGTTTAACTGAACTGCATGTTAATGCATATATTTGGAACCAAAGTATACAAGGTTCGCATATGTGAATATCAAAGTTACAACCTTCGTAGAGTATTATAATCTTAGTATTGTTTGTCATGATATTACCACTTACTAATTTGTTTGGGACACTCGTTATTTCATCTAGTTCAGCCTCCGAAATGTCACTGCTGGTGTCTCCGTGGGCTGAGGGGCCTTCATTCTGCTAGTTGTCACAAATGATATGATTCACTTATTTTAAATTTATTGTGATTACATTTCATATGATGATTGGGTTTCTGGTACCACAAATTGATCCGGGAAAAACATTCATATCCATTCTCACTTGATGATATGTTGAATGTACATTCCTTTATCATATCTTTTAGATAAACTACGATCTGGTACACCACATTCACTTTAAGTATATAACGTCTTTCGAAAAAATACCAGGGTGCAGCATACAGAATGAGCCTACTGTTGTTAGTATATTGGTTTACTTACGGATTTGTTTGGGATACTTGTCATTTCATCTAATTCAGCCTCCGAAATGTCACTGCTGGTGTTTTCGTAGTCTGATGGGACTTTATTCTGCTAAATATAAGACATGATATGGTTTACTAACTTTAAATATAGTCACATAATGTTATATGGTGAATAATTGAGTATCTCATGCCACGAAATGTTCCGGTAAAGCCATTTATATTCATCCTCAACCAATGACACGTTGGGGTGGAAATGCGTATTTTTTATCTTTCCGATAAACTGCAATCTAGTACACCATTCAATTTATGTATATAAGTTATGAAACGGCTTTCAAAAAGAATGCGCAGGTTCCAAATAGAAAATGAACCTTTCTTTGACTAGCATATGAAAAGGAAGACTCGATCATCAGGAAATCGGTTAATCAAAATTCAGCGTGCAAATAAGGCAGCTTATAGGAGTTCTATTGCAGTATCTGTAGCAAATTATTCAACAATATATCAAAACAAATATGACAGCTGCCAAATCCTATAGCTTTTAAGTCATAAGTATATGTACCATCCTTTTATATTCAAGGATGATCTCGGTTGTAACTTGTTTGAAATGGTTCAATTTTTACTGCATTTTGATCATAGTATACTTTTTTGTGTTTATGTAGCCAGTGTATACTTCTTATGTGAATTCAAGCTATGTATGTTTTTATCTGCATATTAATTGAGGGTCGTGAGGAAGGTAAACTTTTGTTCATATAGTTACCCTCGTAAAATAAAGTCTGTCTGTCTGTCTTCTGCGTCTCTCTCTCTCTCTCTCTCTCTCTCTCCCTACCTACTTTCTTATCTATCTATCTATCTATCTATCTATCTATCTATCTATCTATCTATCTATCTATCTATCTATCTATCTATCAAGTACTTTATCGGTTTCTGTATGGGAATCACCTGACGCTTGAATCTGTGCACTTATAAATATCTAGTATGCATCCCAGACTCCCCACCCTCCCAAGATACTCCATATTTATTTTATGAAGGTGCATGCTTATGCCGTTGGATGGACGACGGAGGCTACATACATATCAGTGTGAGATCAAAGTGGAAATTGGTTCAACACGTATTTTGATGATGTGACGGTATGCAAAAGTACATATAGCTGCACTGCTTGCACAATATATTATTATCATCCTAAGCATTTAAATATTGTTATTTGGTAGTTCCCCTTCACGCCTTCTTCGTATAAACATAGTAAAAACCCCACCGACTGCAATTATTTCTGAGGCGACTGAGTAAATGTTTTACGTATTTCTTTTTTTGTTTGTTTGTTTGTTTGTTTGTTTTTTTTGTTTTTTGTTTTGTTTTTTTTTTTTTGTTTTTGTTTTTGTTTTTGTTTTTTTTTTTGTTTTGTTTTTTTTCGTTTTGTCTTGTTTTTGTTTTTAATATAATTTGCATTGCTGTTTAGTAAAGTACTTATTGATTTGCGATATTTAATTTATCCTTACAACTGCGTAATTCCCCGTGGCTACTGACAAGTTTCCAGAACACATAAAATGCACATCTAATATGGTGAAGGAAAACGAACTCTCATTCATGTTCTCAAATCGCCGATTTTAACATTATCACAACTTTTATTTGATGAATGCCGTCTAGCTCACCTACGGTTCCTAATATCTTGTGTACGGATATGGGGAACTTGCCTGCGTAGACACAGCCGGTGTCGCTATTGTTTGCGGTGTATAAGTACTGTGGACGCTCTCACTCTGAGCAGATTCTCAACAATCTGTGCTCTAAGGGAGCCACAGTCCATCCACATAGGCAAATAGGGATCTTACAGGAATTCAATTTTAATGTAAGCTTGTCGCTAGTAGAGCACAAACCAAATAATTTTCAACTTCCATTATTAAATTTTGGAAATTTCCAACGAGTTTCATCAAAGATAATTAACTGAAACAAGGTCGTGCCCCAGTTGCTGATTTGACAATAAAAATGACACGGATAAATCAATAGAATATAATACATAATAAATTTGATGCTATTGAAAAATATTAATGCATGTGAAAAGGGTGACAATCAATACCTAGTACCGCATGCACATGGCTGCAAGATAATTGCAAAAAGAGACAATTATAAGGTTACTCAACCTACGGATTCTAATACCTTTATAGGTGTGGTCCTCTCCACTGGTAATTGTACGTTGCCGTTCCTAATTTCCTTGCATATGGTCAATCGTACCAGATCCAGTCTTCCTGGTGGTATACGATAGTCCATGCTGTATAACGTAGCTTTCATGAATGCGCAAACGAACAGTCCACAGCTCGTGCTATCTTTCTGGCTCTCTACATCTTCACACTTGCTGAATACATACACATTCCACGTCGAGGTATCAAGTCCTGTTGTATGTAATCTTAGATGTTCAAGGCACAGATACTGGAATATTCTTTCAACAATGGTATGGTCAACATGTTGCAGTGAGTCATAGTATACCAAAACTTTTGTCTTAGGATATAAGGATACAACAACCCAGTGATCATATCCTGTATGGATAGGTATGATGATACAATTGAAACAAAGCCAGTTTGTTGCACATTCTGGAACAAGATTTATACCAGAGAAGGTTGTTGTCTTTTTCAAGATCTGACTATACCAGTATGTTTTTACAACATGCACCAGACTTCTCTGTTGCTCTGTCAATCCACATTTCAATAATGCTGCATAACCATCGATGAATGATGCCTTCAAACACCGCTTCTTGACAAGCTGTTCCGTCGTCAGCTCATTTCCTTCAACTATTCTAGATATTATGTGTTCAAGTAGTGTTCCATGGTCCCCATCAATCAGACTGTCTTTAAACTGGTACTGGCATTCGTGGCCTGCAGCAGTGAATACCACCGTAGACTGTGGTGGGGCATGGTATTTCATAGAAAATTCCATCAGACTTCGAGTTTTATTCCAAAAGATGAGAAGCTCTCTTCCGGCAAATAGTTTTGAAAGATCAGGTTTAACTGGACACACTGATATTTCGCCACAGGCTTTCATCACATAAAATTGCCTTCCTGAATAAAGTACTGTCTCCAATAATGTACAAGCCTCATCTTTATATACAAGGACACTGGAACATGAATATATTACAGTTGACCCCATGTACACGGTTCTCGACAGATCAGACAGATCCAGTCGTTGATCTAGTTTAGTAATTGTGTCATGGCTTCCTTTCACTTTCATTATTAGCGTATCTGGTAGACTACAGGGAAAAGCAATTCGGCGATTGGCTGTGCCTGGTTGGATACATGAACAGATAGCTCGCTTACATTTAAGCTTCTCATACACATTATTTTCTAATGCAAGGGTCACACCTGCTGTTGTGACTGCGTCCACACATACCTCTACAACGTTGACCACTGTACTAATATGAATATCGCAATTTTTGCAGACAAAATTGGCTTGGCAAGCAACTGTGAACATCATTTCTTGAAGTGATGGATACAGCTCAAGGATGTATCGAACAATTATTGACAGCATTGATATGGGAGGACCATCCATGATATTAATTGCGTTGTGGCATACAGAGCTACTTAACACTTTCAGTATAAGCCTATTGTTCGCATTATCGTTGTGGATGCATGACATGTCCTTCAGGTACCTGCACAACATTGTTCTTTTACAGTTTGCCAATGCAGTATGTGAGGCTGATTGAGACAGAATCTGTTCCAAGAATTTGAATACGTATGAACGCTTTATGCAGATGCACACTGGCAGAAGAAACTGTGAGGGTACATGATGGTCAATCCTCTCGTAAAAAAATATGTAACCATGCAATTCCGCATCCCTGCTCTTTCCAGTCCTAATTTGCAAGTCGTCGCATTCAACTACATCATCTCTGTTGTAAAGCAGGGCTTTGTAGTGACCAATATGAGGGGAATCTCCAAAATGGTTGATCACGGACTTCAACCCATAGGAACAGATGTTGTCCTTCAGGGAAATATGAAGGGTTTTGTTCGGTTGTACCAGTCTTCTTTGTTTACTTGTAACACCTGTCTGAACATTGTAATGGTACCTTTTGAGGAGAATGATCAACACTTCTGGCACCTTGGTAATTCTGCATCGTTTCGTGTGATCCTCCTCTTTGTCGCACGAAAAACACTCCTGGGAGTCGCACTGTTTTTTGACAGTCTCATCTTCAAAGAGCTTCGGCAATGCCTCCTACAATCAATGATTTGTTCATATATATATATATATATATATATATATATATATATATATATATATATATATATATATATATATATATATATATATATATATACATATACATATACATATATACATATATACACATATATATACATATATACATATACATATATACATATGTGTGTATATATATATATATATATATATATATATATATATGTCTTGGGTGGTTTATGGGCAATTGTACATTGCCCACAAAAAATATACAATAGAATAGGTCCTACAGCCGGTCTGTGGGTCATTCACATTGTCTGCAGGTCAATTATAATCCTCAAACCTGACCGTGGGCAGTATATACCAAGTATTGCTTACCACAATTTCTGGGCATTTATAGCTTCCCATAATATCTGGGCAGATTTTCTAATTTGTACGTTTCTGAAACCCCCTAGGTACCGCATTGAATTTAGGGCAAACATGGTTTATGGGCATTTTTTAACTACCGATAAACCGAACAACTGCCCACAAGACGGTCTGAAGATTACAATTCTGCCCATAAACCACCAAAGACATAACTATATATATATATATATATATATATATATATATATATATATATATATATATATATATATATATATATATATATATATATCTTTACATATACATACAAACATCAAATGGTTCAATGAGCAGAATGTGATGGAACTGACCACCTAGGAATCGCCAAAATTCCCATTTCATGCCTATTTTGATAATATTTTTGGGGCAATGCTTGTGTACATCTGTAGATGCATTAACTTTCATGCTTTTTCACAAACATTGAGATAGAGAATTAAACTTCGCCTTAGAAAGAATTTGATCTTGTTTAGAAAAACGAAATTCAATCTTGAAGTAATGATCATCGACGTTTCAGTTAGAAAGAAGAAAACGGTCGTCGATTAAAAGGAAACAAAATCGAATTGGTCAGCTTTCTGGTAACCCAAAATGTAACACGGTCAAACTTTGAGAGCCACACACACACACACACACACACACACACACACACACACATATATATATATATATATATATATATATATATATATGCAAAGACCAAATTATGTGATTCACCATCTTCCTTACAACACTTACCTGTATGCTGGTATTTTTGCCATGTGGAACTTCTAAACACAACGTGGTCATGTTTGTTTTGGGTAGTTCGGTTTCAGTTTTGCAGTGGGTACAAATGCATCCTTCCGTATACTGCAATATGATCAAATTAGAATAATTATAATCAGAGATTAGACCTAAAATATGAGCAAACACCGTTACATATGAATACTTTGGCGATGAAAAAGCACTGATCCGGTTGATCTATATCCATTGCACAGAATACAATTATGTTATGCGACTTCTTGTTGTCGAAGTCTTTTAACCAATTAACTATCTCTGTATCTTGAACTTACATGTACAATTTTCATCTTTAATCAAAATTTGGTGATAAATCAAAGAACATCAAATTTGTTGTCCTGTCAACCTTATTAAACCTGTTCGCCCTATTTGTTTACATAATAACAAATCATTTGAGCAACTTAATATCAGATCTCAAAATGTATATGCATCTAAGTGCATACAATCATTTGCTGCTTCAATGTTCGCATAATGCTTTTACCTGTGTCTGATATCTGGCAGTTAGGGGTCCTAGTAAGGTTGGGAAAGCCCCCTCTTGTTGGAGAAATTCATGCGGGTCCTGTTGTTCATCCAAATTGATGTCCCTCATACAATGATCCTTAATGCTTTGTAATGCATCGTGTATAATGGTGGTTGGAACAATTTCGATATCAGTGTACATGTGGTGAAACAATTTTAAGACAGGGCGAAGACCTGGTGTGAGGTCTGCTGCTGGGCCATTTGTTTCCAATATATTTTGGGGTATTGAAGTGTGGCATAATGCCTGCAAAACTGCATTGAACCAACACGTGTTTCCAAAGTTTGTCAATTTTTTCACGTTAATCTTGGCAAGTACTTCGCTTGTTTCTGTTGTAGGCAATGTGTCAGTCCCATTGCCGATTTGCTTCATGCTTGATACATCTCTTATCTTTTCATCTGCTCCACTTGTCATGAACTGTTTTTTCTTTTTCATTGTCTGCCCCTGTTGTTTCCACGAGCGTTTGTCCACACATACTGGTATTTCTTTCTTTATGTTTTTTGGTGAAATCAATAATGTACGTTGTACTGTAAGGTTATGTCTCTGGCTATTTGTATTGTTTTTTCTTTGTCCCTCCAAGTGCGAACCCTTTTTCTTCTGCGACTTTTGTTGCTGACCCTTACTAACAACAACTGCCATACTGGTCTTTGGCTTCTTTTGGTATGTTCCAATGTGTTTCTTGTCGTTCAGTATTTGATGCTTCTGGCTTTTCTTTTCCCATCTTTCGCGGATCACCTCCTTTGCTTTTTTCAGTTTATTGGCTTGCTGCAAGTAAGTAAGACTTACTTGTTGATAAATAACCGACACATTTTTGTCCAGCTGTCTCACAAAATCATCAATCCGATTGTTTTTTTTCCCTGAAAAAGCCAAATGTTTCACAACTCTGAAACGACCTTCCACTGTGCTTGTCCCCTTTGACGGGTTCTGGATACTTCTATAAAAATTGGAGAAATTTACAACATGGGGTTTGTAGTTTGTGTAAACTTTGCTTCTTCCATGCCTTGACAAGTCTCCCACCAATAAGAGTGACCACAAGGGAAGTGATGGCAACAGACGTCGTTCAAATATTTTCAGCAACTCCAGACATGAGCGACCATTTAGTATTGTTTTTTTCGGTCTTTTTGTCACATTGACTGCTTCTTGAGCATCTCTAATGATTACTTTGCCCCAATCAATAAACTTGGAACCCTCAATTCTATCCAGGTAGTCTGTTTCAGTATACATATTAGGATTTGATGGCGTCTCTTTCTGTTTGTTGGCTTGGTTGGCATTCAATTTTGGTTGTATATATACCGACACAGTATCTTTTTCCTCCGATGATAACTGATCAATTTTTTTCAGTATATATTGAGATGATTTCAAGACCAGCTGTGTGACGTATTTGCTGCTCAGAACTACAGCAATGTGATACAAGACGTCCCTGGCTTCTGACAACAATGTACAATTCATCAAAATGCTGAAACAGTACATCCCAAACTTAAATTGTCGTTTATACAGCTTCAAACATAGGCTCTTGCATTCCCTCATGAAGTGTGTAGCACATGCGTGCACCACTGTCAGCGCAATGTCAACGCCAGTGGCTGTTCCAGACACTATTCTAAAACAGCGATCAATATACTGCTTGTAGTTATTCTGATTGAACGTTTTCATAGCGGCCAAAAGAAACACCATTGAGCGATCACTATTGATCTGTGCTGGCCTAGCTATATTCCCATGGCCAAACAGTTTAGCTTCAGCTTGCCTGAAACTGTCTATCCAATATTGGATGGCCGGTAATGACTGATTTGTACTGATGAGGCATGTGATGGGAATGGAAGGCCCTCCAGCAACTGGGTGTCTACAGGTGAGTTCATAATATAAATATCGTTTCCCTTTTGTGGTTTGTTTCACAACGCTTCCTGTTGCATCCCAAAATATAACATCGGTTTTGCAAAGTGAGTGATATATGCGAAGTCCAATTTCATTCCAACACATTACCATTTCAGGCCTGAGTGATATTGCTTGGACGAAAGTTTTTCCGGAGATATCTTGATTTGCTAACATTTGCAAACTAGCAAACTCATCCTCATCCAATCGACCATCTCTCGTGTTCTCCGACTTTATTTGCTGGAATATATTAATATTTTTCCCAACATCATCTAAGTTGCCAGCAGTAAGACTCTCCTTGTCTTTTTTTTGCAGATTTTCCCAGTAAACGCTTATTGGTTTTGCACCATATGTGAAAAGTTTTTTTATATTCTGTCTTTGGTGAGATCTTATTGGCCGCGCATGCTGCTCTCCAATTGAATGTTCAACATTTCCATCATAGTCAACTGAAACAACACAGTCTTCCTTCATTGCTAAGTGCACAGTAACTGGACAGGTACTGAATTTGCATTGGGCTGTCGCACTGAACAGGTTACGCCCTTTATTCAGGCTCCTCTTTCTAGCCACCGAGACTTGATGCCTATTAAACATGAACACGCAAAACTTGTTGCTTTTCCTCACACCTTTTAGAAAAATTTCCTGCCACATACCTGCTTTAAAGGTACGTCCCTTCTGATTTTTGCGTAGATGTTCCCAGTCAGTCCTTTCCAACTGGAATGTTGCATGTTTCGGTAATTCATGTTGGAATACAACATCAGGAAATGTAGTGCCAAATGGTGCTTCAATTGTGCTTTTGTCCAGTGGTCCATTCCACATTGAATTTGCTCCGGAACTGTGACTTTCTCCATCACCATTCATATCCTTCTCCTTTGTACTTACAGTCGCAGGTTCTACACCCTGGGTTATTTTATCCATACCCTTGGCTTTCAAAGCCCTGTTTATACACTCTTCATAATTCGTTTCCTCATTCCCAGATTCAAATCCACTATGTACAAGCTTCCTGTCATTCGTCTCCTCATCCTCAGATTCCGATGTACTATGTACAAGTTCCATGTCATTCGTCTCCTCATCCTCAGATTCCAATTTACTCTGTATAAGTTCCCTGTCATTCGTCTCCTCATCCTCAGATTTCAATTCACTATGTACAAGCTCCCTGTCATTCGTCTCCTCATCCTCAGATTCCAATTCACTGTGTAAAAGTTCCATATCATTCCTCCCCTGATCCCCAGATTCCATTTCACTATGTAAAAGTTTCCTGTCATTCCTCTCCCCATCCTCACATTTCAATCTGCTATCTACAACATCACCGCAATTCGTCTCCTCATCCACAAGTTTCAAATCTCTATTTACAACTTCCCCGTCATTCGTCTCCTCATCCACAAGTTTGGAACCGCTATTTACAAGTTCCTTCTTATTCATCTCCTCATCCTCAAATTTCAACATATGTACAAGTTCCTCGTCGTTACCGTAAACCTCACAGTTTGATTGCCTATTTAGAGCTTGGAATTCCGCCTTCCTCTCACTTTGCATCGACGGCAGCGACAAGGTGATAGTCGTGCTTCCTGGTGTATAGTTGGTGTTTTCATTTGGAACCAAACTATCTTGCAGAGGTATGAGTACTTTACCATGGCGAAGGCATATGCATGTTTGATTATTGTTGCAAGACTTTAAACCACATATAAAGAGAACATTTTTAATGTTATCTTGGACTTCCTGTGTGAGACCTATACAGTCAAAGTGATACCATTCTTTGCACTTGAAACATTCAACTACTTTGCTTTCTCCTACAGGCTTTCTACATACACAAAAAAGCCGCCTTTTCTTTAATATGGTAGTATCCCAGTTATCAGAGTAGCGTTTCATTTTCCTCTTCCTCTTTTGACAACCGGAAAGCTGTACAGGGCTATGAGTATATAGATTTAGATTACCCTCATTCATGTCTGTAAGGACTGGATTTATGCGAGGAGGTCTGTGGCATTTCTTGGTGTTTATATTCTTCTTTTGTAGGGTCAGGACAAAATCCTGAATCTTGCCTCTGTTGTTTTTCCAAATAGTTTTTAGCTTCACGCGGCCCAGCTGGGCTTGCTTTGACACAGCTTTTCCCGGCATCTTAAGTTCTCTTCTGATTATCTCCCAGAAGCCATCCTTGGAAACATTTGCTACATCTGTCATGTTGCTCAAGTTTGAGGAAATTGTTTTGCCAATTCTTGTGAAGTCTGTTCTTTTCTTTGCATTACGTCCCCATTTTCTAATCCTATCTCTACGTATTGTGTGTGATGTACTTTGGGATGACTGTCCTTTTTTTCTTGAAGAACTGTATTAAAGATATAGTAAATTTATAAAATATAAATATGCATTTGTGAAGATGGCAATGAATTACCGTAAGAAGTTTTACTCACTGCTATGAAATTTTTGTTTATGTAGGGATTATTCTATCATTTGTTTGAAACAACAAATCATATGAAATGAAAAAATCCAGACGCGGGGGCTGAGGGAGAAGCCCTATATTGCTCAACCACACAAAATTAAATAACGACGCCACCTGCTGAAAATGTACATCCCATGAGGCTGTGACATGTCAAAGCAACTGACCAAGCAGTCTTTCAAAAGAATCGGTTTTAATTATTTTCGTAAAAATTTAAAAGAACAGTGAAAAGTGACCAAGAGAACCTATAGGGAAAGTTTCTAAAGCAAACTATAATATAAGTATACAGAACAATGTTTGATTAAAGAATTGACCAAAACGAGAAGCAACCTTGTCATCCCAAACGGACCACATCTGCACGGTGCCATAAAACTTAATGGTATAGAGAACCTCATGAGTAATTAATGCATATTTCTGTAAATTTTAACAGAACATCAAATTAGAGAGCACTTACGTTTGCTTGTCTTTGTTATTTGCCTGGTGTTTACTCGCGCCATTTATTTGCTGCTTGCCGTTGTCATTTAGTTGCTGAAAATACAAAAACCGCTTTAACTTACTTAGTATCTCATCACTCATATCAAATGAGAAAAAGCTAAATTTTAAATTACATATTGCAGAATAGAACAATCCATTATATAGCATTTCGTTTTTGCGTAAAGTTTGGCTATGTTTAAACTTGGTGAGTTAAGATTAAATTTTGTATTTTAACATGAATGTGTTTCATATGGAACATTGTATATAATCACCCGTGGCACGAATAATTCAAATTGAGCCCGAGTACTTTCAGAATCCACAGACGCCATAGATACAGCGTGTCTTTATAAATGTGCATAATGTATTTAGATATGACAATAATATGACTTTAGTTAAAGGTGTCTGGCTTAGGACTTTAAGACTACCTCATGTGTATAAAGTTAATAATTATTGACACTATGTTTTTCGGACATAAATACAGATATTATCGATCAGTGCATAAACTAACTTTATTATACAAACTAACGTTCTTTCTAAATTAGATTTGGCGTGATTATTATATTTGAAGTCAAGTGGTTGTATCATTACGACAAAACTCAACATTTATAAGCCGATGCCTTTGCCAGACTTATTAAATTCAAATTTCTCAAACAAGCTTTGAACTTTTTATCTTGATTCATTGATCTATATGTGAAACTATTTAGATGGATGCAAATTTGTAACCGATAAAGGATCGCACATAGCCTTCTCCAAAGACATCATGGGCAAGCAATGATGATTCTACTTAGGCTAAATGAAATTAAAACCCACAAATTTCTCAAATTTCCTTTATTTAATGTTAAGGTAGTGTCTAATGAGTTTTGCATAATGTTCTTAATTACAAGATTTGTGGATACTCTGGTAGACACACATGCTGTCTGTCATTGCATATATGTTAAACCTCAATCTCAGTAAATGGAGATCTTACCCTTGAAGTTGACAACGTTATTCAGAGTATTCAATGGGCCGTTTTTAGCTTTGGAGATTGATTGCAGACAGTATTTACGTCCAAGTATGTTTCATATATATATATATATATATATATATATATATATATATATATATATATATATATATATATATATATATATATATATATATATATATATATATGCAGTCCTGCAAAGTTTCATATAAAAAAAACGACGCTTTCCTATTTTTGTTTCATCTTTGTAAAAACGAAACCAGCTACAACACAGTTGTGGTTATAAAAAATTACTGATACGCTTTTGCAGATGATGCATATGTTGATATCATAATAGTACGACATTGCTTTTACCCAAAACCACATTTGTACCCAAAGTGAATATGTATTAATAATGAAATTTTAGTTCCATTTTTAGTGGAGACAGATTCCGCTGACCTGTAGGTTTATCAATCCATATGAATTTTATATTTGGTTAAGAAGTTGTGAATCGCCTTTATCTTATGGGACACTAACTTAACTTTGCACAATTAAACTTACTGTTAGATTAACCATGTACACAGTTTCATGTACAGTAATATCCTACAGGAAATTGCCATGTAGTATCACACAAGCTGGTCCATGCAAATGACACCAGTAACATGCAGTCGGTCGGCTCTTCATTTGTTAGTCACATGCCTTCTGTCTCTGCTCCAAGATTCACTGGAACTTCAAATAATTTTCTTTTTATGATAGGTTACAATAAAAATGATGTTGCAGTTATAGAGTACAGAATACCCATACCCCGGTCGCCATGCAGGGTTTCATTCTTTGAAACAAAATAGTGGATGCCCGCCTGTTATGCAAAATGCCAGTAAAATGAATACATTTTCTGTGTTAAACATGTTAATATAAATGTAAGTTTCAGAATGCTACCGACAGTTCACTGAACACTTCTTGTAACAACATCTACTTACTACGCTCATATAAATGCATATCATTCCTAATGTACACATGATTAATACATGCACGTTCTAATGAATACAGGTCATTCCTAAACACCATAAAACTTGCCTTTTTACACTTTCATGCATGACTTGTTTAATACACAGGGAAGTAACATTAATTCCTGTTAGGATCTTTGATTTCTGCTCATCAGTATATTTTGCAAGCTGAGCTTGCTTCTCTTGCTCAGATAATTACCCCACACCCAACCAAAGAAAATCATGTATTGTGTAAGTACTAACTTTCCCGAGGTATTATAATTCCCGGTTTTTTCCGAGTTATGGCATTCGGGAAAATAAAAACAGGGAAAAAACCAAAACACTCAATGCACAAATGACATTATCTAGAGCTTAGCGTTACCTGTCGCTGTTTCCGGAAAATGAAAACGAAGAAATTTGAATAAACGTAAATCCGGGAAAATTTGTGTTCGGAAAAATTTACACTTACACAGTACGACTCTCATGTATCTGCGTAAGAAAAGTGTGACATATGAAGAAAATACAAAAACTTGAAGCATTTTGTGCATGTGCACACCCTTAAAAAAATGCTCGGAACATGCTGGATTTTGCTGGGCATGGTGGAAAATCCTGGAAAAAACATCCGTCATAATCCAACACTTTCTGTTCAGCATCCAGCAGTATCCAGCATTTTTCCAGCTAGTTCCAACAAAATTTCCCTGGATTCTGTTGGGATTTAACCAAATCCCGACCAAATCCAGCAAAGTATTTGAATCCTTTTAAATGCTAGCTGGCTTAGTTGCACTTGAATTATCAAAATGCACAGCATGCATTCTTGTGCAAAGATGTAGAAAAAGGGTCAATTTGTTATATGTAGAAATTGTATGAAACCAAACTTGAAACAACAGGACTGTACCTATGATCAGCCCGTGCCCAGCTGACCTCGACAATCATCACACTGTTAGCTCTGTGACCTTGGGAATCAGTTCAAGGTCATCCATAAAGTGTGTAAATTTGACATTCCTAGAAGACCACTATGATGTGCATCATCATGGTTGTAGGTCAAATACTTTGATGTTATCAGGCAAACTGTAAAGGTCAATCAAGCTACCCTGTGACTTTGCAAATGAATGAGTTTTTTAGGCTATTCATGTCCCGACTTAATCTCTGCCGTAAGGAGGACAGGCATCATTTGGAATATGAAGGTCATGGCTCAGACAGTTCCCAAGCTATCACCTAAACCGATAAATTGCAAAGTGCCGGCCCTGTAGGCTAATATTTGGAATGAAGTCAAAGTCACTTATGTACTGACCTATTCTGACCTGCAAAGAGGATCACGAGCTTGTGCATCATCAAAGTCATAGTTCAAATAGTTCTTATGTCATCATGTGAACAGTGATGATATTCATGTAGTTGACTCTGTTTCCTTAGGAATGAGGTCAAGGTCATCAATGGACAGTCAAAGTCTGGCCTTCACACAGGACCACCACCATGATTGTGCAACATCAAGGTCTCATGGCTCAAATAGTTCTCAAGCATCAAGTGAACAGTAAAATTGTTTTTAGTGGCCCCATGACCTTGCAAATGAGGTCAAGGACCTTCATATTGTGTCTGGGTTTGGCCAGTATAGAGGATTCCTACCATGTAAAACAAGTCCTGGCTCAAATAGTTCACAAGTAATCACGGCACAGCTAAATTCAATAAAGCGGCCTGTGACCTTTGAAATGAGGTCCTCATCATCATGGTAGTAAGTAACTTCCCTTCCCCATACCCAGAAGTGTTCCTACGTAATTTTAAAGCCACTAGCCCATCTGTTTTGTAACAGATTTTTCACAGATTTTAATAAAGAGTGAACAAACGATTTGTAAGTTTTTAAAAAAATCACTGGAACGTGACATTTGAACCAGCTCAATGGAAACCCACACCAGGTACATCCCCAGCAGGTTTGAATTAGATCTGGCTTACTGTTTTGCAGAAGTAATAATGTGAATTACCATTCCAATATCCAGTGACTAGCACAGTAATTAATAGGAATATATGAGTTTGACTTGACAAGGCCAATCAACACCAAAAGAAACTCTATGGGTACTAATGTCCCGTAAATCATCAACTTGAAATGAGTCAAGATGACGAGAGAAAAGCGAAGTCAATCTGGGCTGATTGAATGCGCAAATTAGTCTTCAAGTTATCAAGTAAGGTAACATTTGTGTCAGTGGTTCGGTGACCTTGGGAAAAAGGTTAAGTTCACTTAGGTATTTCTCAAGTGTCGACGATCACAATTATTTGCCATATCAAATATCTGGCTCAAACCATTTTCAGGTTATTAAGTAAACAGTAAAATTCATGTAAGTGGCTCTGTGATTTTAGGAATGATGTTAAGGTCACCCATGTACTAAGTTTGGCCCTCATATATGAGCACCACCATGTGCAATATCAGGGAATTGGCCAAGCAGTTTTGGAGAAGAAGATTTTTTTGAATATGTAGAACAGTAATGTTCTGGCTCAAATGGTTCTCAAGTTATCAACTGAACAATTTAATACATCTTAGTACCCGCGTGACCTTTGGAATAAGGTCAAAGTCACTAATGTACTGTCCATATGACCTTCATACGAAAGTCCAAGATCAAGTTATCATGGCAGACAGTAAATTTCACACAAGTGGCCCTGTAACCCTGAAAATGCCATCAAGGTCACCTATAATAGTGTCTTGGTATCACCCTCATTCCTGGAAGTGTCCCTATGCAATTTCAAAAAAACCTGCCAAGCACTTTAGGAGAAAAAAGAAAACAGATTATAAGTGTTACCTCCCCCCCCCCAAAAAAATGAACATGCTCTGTTACCTTGGAAATAAGGTCAAGGTTGTCCATTTTAAACAGGTTCAATGGAGGCACACCCAAAGTACATCCCCAATTCATTATGAATTAAATCTGGTCAATAGGTTGTCACTTTTTCAAGTGACTGACCTAAACTCGACCTTTCAAAGTAACTCTAGATAGAAAGTAAAAACAGCAGAAGAAACCGCATAGAAGAGAAAAGGAAAGGGAAGAAACAAGCAAAATGACAGGAAGGAGGGCAGAAAGAAAGAAAGAAAGAAAGAAAGAAAGAAAGAAAGAAAGAAAGAAAGAAAGAAAGAAAGAAAGAAAGAAAGAAAGAAAGGAGCCGCGTGACCATTTGAATAAACTTGAGTGAAACGCATCCAATATATTGTCTGCTGAGCATATTCCAGTGCAGTGCATTATTGCGGCATCCTAACAAGGAGTCTCTTAAGCAGGTAAGCCAAGTAAAAAGATGTCGAAAAAATGTGAAATTCTCGATGGACAGATGACAAACGGTTGACCACAATCAGAAGATAAGCTTGGTCAGACTTGTCAGTCAGCTGAGCTTACTTGAGTCTCTGTATTCCATGATGCCTTGCAGCAAACCCCTGAAAGGCTAAAGAATGGTTACTACGGAAAGTTTCGTCCATTTCTGTAATTTAAATCTATTTAAAAAAGGGCAGAAATACCTGTTTTCTGTAGGATCTCTTTCTTTTAGTAGTCTTCTTAGCTTTTCTATGACCATTTCCCCTTCTAGGAAAAGATGTGTTTTCATTGTCTCTCCTTTGCCTCCTCAACTTCCTGGTTGGAGTGAAAACATCAAGGCTGCTATCCTTTGCATCCTGTATTTTGGAAGTTTCCTTTCCCCACTTTTCATATGAATCCATAACTGCAATTACAATTGATAATAATTACAACAAGGCGGCAATTTGAGTAATAAAAAGGAGGTACATTGATAAATGCGTCTACTCAATCTGCAGTACAGATATAGCAAACCAAAATCAAATTCCCATCAACTTAAATACATACCAGTTCAAACTAGATAGTTGATATAGGAATACTACCACAAACAGGGTAAGCTTAAAACTTTTTTTTTTGTCAAATGCTCTTTGATGTAAATCTGGCTCAGATAAAAATGCCTTTGCATTTTTGAAATTAGAAGTCATCTGACGACTAATGCAGCTGAGAAAATGAATGTCATCATTTACCAGTACGAGTACAGGAACTGTTGTTGATGTTGCATTTTGTCATCAAGAATATTACACCATTGTTAAATGGCTGTTGTCTTTGTCCAAAAGGGCCCAATAAATTATCTTAATTTTTAACAAAAACAAAATGTCTGCATCACATAAAAACCCTTGTTACAAGTCATTTATAACATGTCACAATGGCCATTATGCCATCACAATCACCTTCGGCCTTCGGCCTCCTTGATTATGTGGCATAATAATCATGTGACATGTTATAACTATCACCTATGATACAAGGTATGAAGGATCGGGACCCTCGGACTGACCTGCCCCTGAAATTTGGCTACAAATTTGTATTCCCCAAACTCTCAGCAAAATCCATGCTAATACGTCTTCTCTTATTATGTTTAGCTTCTTTTGTGGAGGGAAGAAATAAAATTTTACTCAGTGCACAATGTGTTAAATATACTTTTGCGTCGATGCCTGTGACAAACAGGCCATTAATCCAACTGCCTGTCCTTTTCTTTCTTTTCCTTTTCTTTCCCCAAAATAGTGGCAACAATATCTATAATTATGCATGTGCATGTATGTGGGCCTGTAGCCTAAACCATGTACATTAAAGACCGAAGAAAGAAATGTAACATACAAGACCGGTAAGCACATTTGTTAAACTAAAATAGAAGATTTGCTTCACAGTAAATCTGCCTGGGTACCTTCAAAATGAGAAAAGTTTAAAATGCAACACTTTGCCATTGTTCAACATATTCTAAATTTTGTTTATAGCAAAATTTGCATAAATCTAAATGCTATATTTTTGGTTCTTTGTTCATTAGATGCGGCCATGTCACAAACTTATAAATTGAAGTTTGAATGACACCACTATCTATGATAGTTTTGAAGCTATTCAAGCTCTTAATTTTGCCTAAGTTGCATAAATTGAAAGCCTACAACTTTAGTTCATGGTACATTGGATGCGCTTAAGTAACCAACCTACAAATTGCAGTTGGAATGGTACCTCTATGTATAATAGCTTTGAAGTTATTTAAGATTTAGATTTTATGTATTTTTTTTGCATAAATTAAAATCCTACACCTTTGGTTTATGTTCCTTGGATGCCCCTATGTCACCAACCTATAAAGTCAAGTTAATATGGCACCTCTATCTATGATAGTTTTGGATCTATTCAAGATTTAAGTTTTGTGTATTCACCTAATTTGCAGAAATTAAAATTCTATAACTTTGATTCATTGTTCATTGGATGCAGCTTTGCGACAAACTTATAAACAGAAGTGGAATGGTATCTCTATCGATAAAAGTTTTGGAGATATTCAACTATTCAATTTTTCAACGCCCCTAGCTAGCTTAATTTAGAATTCACCAACTTTCCTTTCCTGCTCACCTGTCACAACCCTAGACAATTATAATTGCCTCAATTTGCATAACGTCGAACTTCGTGACTATTTCAAACATTATGCAGAATTTCACAGGTAGTTCAGTCACCATGGCAAGTTCGGTGGCTTTCGGAATAATAATGATCTAGAAAAAGGCCAAACAAACTTGGTCGTAAGAAAGAAAGTTTGAGCAGACCCGACATCACAGAACAGGTGCGCATTACGTCTCTCTCTCTCTCTCTCTCTCTCTCTCTCTCTCTCTCTCTCTCTCTCTCTCTCTCTCTCTCTCTCTCTCTCTCTCTCTCTCTCTCTCTCTCTCTCTCTCTCTCTCTCTCTCTCTCTCTCTCTCTCTCTCTCTCTCTCTCTCTCTCGCAACACACAACCCCAAGTTGCCACCGTAAAATGTGATACATGTAATTATCGTTGATTACAGTAGCCACTCTCCAGACCGCCGCTCTGCTATATGCACCACCGCGATTGGCAAGCTCAAAGGTTCTCATGATTGACCATGTTCGCATTTGATACAGGGTGACTCATGGGTTGTTGTCACCATACGATGCGATTTTTAAAAAATTGGATGTGAAAATAATACTTTTATTCACATTTTTTAAAGAACTCACTGTGCCTTCAATCGTCGCTTCCCGTTCATTTTCGACACCCGCAAGGCGCGAAACGCTTGTGACGTCACCAATGCAACACCGCTGGCTGACAGGGAAGACTCTGAGCATGCTAACGAGGCATGGCTGTCAAGTGTCACTTGATTTTTCCATATTTTATTCATTCTTTATCAACAGGATTAAAAATGCATGTAGAAATATTCATTTTGTCCCTGTTCTCGGCCAGGATGAGTCGGTGTGTTGCTGTCAATTGTAGCAATACAAGCTCTACAGAAGCTTTGCAGCTTTCTCACAAACATGAAATATATGGAGGCTAAAGGATGTTTATCATATAAAATCACCCCAAGTAGATTGACATTTTGGTCACATTTTGTTTGGACACCAGAGGATTTCAGATATGTATCAGAGCAGTCTTCCAGAGTCGGGGAGATGATAATGCCTTTGGACTTTTCTGGAGTACCTTTCATTAGCTTTTCATTTTTTTAACTTAACAGCATGTGTAAAAATGTGATCCATAACTAATGGAACGTGCCTTTGGATCTTATTTCTGTCTTTTATCACCTTATACAAGCTTTTGCAGAGTTTAAAGTATAGTAGACAATTATATGTGCTACTTTTGCCCGATATGTCAGTTTTGAATTACCTCTTGCACCTGGCAAGTTCTCGGGCATAGATGTCATAAAGGTATTCGGACATGACATGGTACACTGTACCAGGCCTTACAATGGCTTCCAAAGAGCTACAAATGTTGATGGTATGCAGCAACAAAAGTTGGTGGAAAGGGGGCGCGTATAAAGGAACTCTTTTTCACATGTGCCAAACATTTCTAACTGGGGACAGTTTTGGTGAACTAATAGACCAGTGTCCTTGTCACAGAATTATGGAACACTGATTTTGACTAATTTTTCGGCTAGAACAGCGTGTATGAATTGATACTCTATCTTGATGGAACGTCCCTTTGGACCTTATTTCTATCTTTTCAGATTCTATGCACTCCTTATTTTCCTACCTCCGTTCATCTACTTAAGATAATGTACCTATCAGTATCTTCATAGTATAGTAAGAAGCTGCTACAGATATATTCTGAAGAATAAGAAGCAAATGAAGGAATCTACTGCCGGTCATGCCCACCAGGACATTAAAAAGAAAAAAAAACTCCTTTAAGGAAAGCTGAGCAAGGGGGGTTTTCACATAAAAGTATTCATTTAAACTTCAATAGACGGATTACTACACCCGTCACACTTATGGCTGATTGTGTGTGTGTGTTTTGTTTGTTTGTTTGCATTCTACATCCAAAATGTGCTCGAATAACAAAGTCTTAGCACAAGTGGTAACATTGAGAGACCTTGATATTTTTGCTGCATCAAAACGATTGGGGTTTGGTTAATCAGTCTCTTAGGACCCTTATACAAAGGCGTGGTTGTGAATTATTTTTTATGTTTTGATGTGAACAAGCATATGGAATTAATAAAAACGAAGGGTCCATTGATCATAATGGACACTGAGCCCTAGCAATATTAGTTTTCCTCAATTTTGAAAGGGCGACAAGACTTTTGCTACATGCGTGGAGCAAGGATTCAGTGTGGCACAAGTGGGCACACTTCTGTGTGCCTTTCCAGAATTTTTGTTGAATAATAACATGTATAACACCTAACGCACTTAGGTTCGTCCCCTCATGTTAATCATGTGTATCACAAATTTGAACTGGGTTTTACATTTATAATATCTCTTTTAATACTAAATAAGCAGGTCACGTGACAGGGATGAGAGACGGCTTCCCTTTTTCACTGCCGAAAACCAGCTTTCATCCTCCAATACAAAAGAAATCACAGTGAGATCTATATCGCACGCGGCGAGCTGTCAGATGCCAGAAAAAATTTAAACGTACCTTAGTATCTAAGGGATGTGTCTACAAATGTGTGCTAATTAATGCTAATTATGGACACATGTAAATGATGAATATTTTCAAAATTATTCTGGAAAGAGGACTGGTGCCATTCGAGATTCAGTTTATAAATCTGTGCTATAGCATTAAATGAACCAAATGTAGGTTATCGCATGGTTCGACAGCGGCAAAAATAATAAGTTCCCGAGTGATAACAGGGGAAAAGATTTTACCACACAAAGGAACACGGAGTAACTGATAGTCTATAATGCATGCTGCATACGCTTTAATATCTTCCTGTTGAGTTCGGGGCTGTTCAAAGATGTTTTTTCGTCCATGTCTAGGCTTCCATGCAACATACAAAAGCGATAGAAATTCAAGTTATGCTGAGTACAAGGAATTTAGAAGTTTATCTTCAAATTATCATACAAAGAGGTGTCATTCCAACTTCAATTCACATGCTTTCTGTCATAAGCGCACCAAAGGAACAATGAACAAAATGTGCATACTCTTAAATTATCCTAATTCAGCAAATGATAAAATACCATCGAAATTTTTATAGATTTATTTCGTTATAGAGAGACAAAAAGTAGTTATAAGGAGTGATAATAACGAGATAAAAGACTTAGTGGTTATAACGAGATGAAAAGTGATTTCAACGAAATAAAAAGTCTTTATAATGAAATAAAAAGTGTTTAAAGAGAGATCAAAGTCGTGAAAACATGATTTGTCTTGTAGAAATGAAACGTTAGGTTGAGATAATTGAGCCACTGTATCAACACGCCTATATGATAGCATTAAACTTCATAAACTTACCTGTTAAATTGCCATTCTCAGGTCCACCATCGAAGACAACCAGGGAGTCGAGGGAGCGCGTTGCGTACACGCTAGCAACCTTGTGCGCAATGATGTAGAAACTCTTCACAGGAAGGAAATGCGTTTATGTTGTACCCCCAAAATGATCCTCAAAATTGAAATTAACATACTTGTACTCGTGGGCGTGATTAGAGTTCAGGAAATTTATATATGCGGTGATTGGGATTTTCTTTGATTTACCAGTTTCACAATTTGCAATGCATGGACTCACTTGCACTCAAAATTTAACTCTTTCAGTGCAAATTGCACCTGAAGCGGAACTCCTCTGAATTATCTTAAGGATACTGGATTAATATTTCTTGTGACAAGACCTTTGTGCAAGAACATAAATGCCTGCTTTTACAGAACATACGGATATTTCAGACCAACAAGGTTGTCTCGGCACCCTTTGCGCTCAAGCACGACAAGGCAAGCTGTTGACTCTGTCCAAAAATTCGCACTGAGAGAGTTACGAATGGGACTTAGTTCCGCCTGCCGTAAATCGGCTCGATGACATCCAGAGATGGGCCCACTGGATATGTCATCACTCACCAAGCCCTTATAATTAACAAGACTTCTTTTATTTTGCTTCGGAGATCTTTGAAGGGCTGAACTTATTTGACCCGTTGACCATATAATTGCAACTATCAAGCGACGCGTGCACATCACTCTGGGATATCGATGCTGCTCCTTGTTATTACGCAACATGATCCGAGAAAAATAAACACTGGCATTTCACACGGGCATTCAAAGAACGCCGCGTAACCACAAAGTACCGTTGCACGAACTTTTCAACATGACACGATAGATACCGCGCGGAAAACCTATAAAAGTTCGGAAGGAGCATGCAAGGTCGATGGAAGCGGAACTGAAAAGTAACTTTCATTCGCCGCACAGGACCTTCCAAATGACCATAGACCTCCCAAGCACAGTACCGGTATCTGACACTACGGACATGACCAATGCTATTCTAGCTCATTTCTTTCTGCCAAAATACCGACCATGATCAGCTACCTGGGTATTAATTACAGGTTCATTGTCGAAAATAACAACCGGTGAAACTAGGAACCTGTTATATAGTCTAAATATTTAATAGCAAGTCCCTGGTCAAATAAAGGCCATCAGTTGTTCAGGACCGAAGTAATTCCTTCCATGAGGACGACGACGAACGATTTTTATACTTGACCCTTTGACTTGAGTGTTTACCATGCATGGTGTCGTGGATGGACTTGAGTTATTGGATGGCAGGCTCACAATATTCAGCCCAAGGTTTCTTCTGTGCCACCAGTGTTTCAATTACTACTAACTTTGCAGTGTTATATGGCACTGGTACATCCTTACGCAATGAAGAAGACTTATTTGGTGTGCACATAAGCATAATGAGTAAAGGGTTATAAAACAATGTCTTAAAAGTAGTGGCATCTCTGCGACCATACCATACCCCCCCCCCCCCCCCGCAAAAATACACCTCAATTTTGGTTCCCAATATAAATACACCCACCTTTAACACTAATGCCCTTCTGAATAAATAATATTTGTACACATGGGTATAAATAATTAAATTGTCCGATATGTTGGTAACCTGTTCCAAGTCAGGTAGAAGATACTCTCATTCATTTAAATTTCATTACTGTTGGTCATGGATCCTTCCGACGATGAACACTATCATGTCTTACTATTTCGTAAATGACACTGGATCTGACAAGGTTGAGCTAGTATTCGGTTTGGTCTCATCACTATCATTGAAAACTGTTGTCCGCTTTCCCTTTTCATGGAACTTTTATATGTTTGATAACAATTTGAACATTCAGGCATTTTCTGCACATATTGCAGTGCAGTAAGTGTTCCAAGTGCATTGGGACTGATGTTTTTTTTTTTTATAATTGTCTGATGAATATAGTTTGTTATTGTTAAGGTCATGTCAGGTAGGCTCAAAGTGTTTAATGTACAGCTGATACATCGTTACTTTCAATAAATGGGTAAATTTATGCATATTTGGCTCTCTCTCTCTCTCTCTCTCTCTCTCTCTCTCTCTCTCTCTCTCTCTCTCTCTCTTTTTTTCTGTCTCTCTCTCTCTCTTTTCATAAAGCCTAATTCTTTCTCTGATAAATGTAGTTGAATTTTAAAATAATAAGGACTGTTTTACATTTTGAACTTTATAGAACCATGAGTTAGGTGTACATTATGCTTGGCTGACTTGCAGATGACTTACAATGGCACACTACATTTTTTAAATTCTAATTTACCACCTTAATAAATGACTTATTAGATGACTTGTGGGATTCTATGCTTTCTTGAACATTTAAATTTCCTTTCAAAAATACTTCTGGAAACCATACGTGAAATGTGACTGCTATGCTTACAAATTTTGGCTATTGTAATACAATTTTTGACTACGTTTTTATGGTTTGAGGCCTGATGTCACTTGTTTCTGGCTGATGTTTAACATTTGAACCAATGTACTTGCCAACTCTGATAATGTATTGACTTATCACCACTATATTTGCACATTCAAACACTTTTATTTTTAGTTTATCTCCTTTAAAACTACATCATGCCTTGAACTACATGTCTAAAACACATCGAATTGTATAATCATGTTGTTTGGATTCTTGTTGATGGTCATTTTAGGCCGGGGGGGGGGGGCTTTTCTGATGGATTGATGTTGGTGTTAGTGTCACTTTGTGGACTTATATGGATGATGATCATTGTTGCGATGGTAGTTGCAACTAGTACCTTTTTAAATGTTGAATTTTGTTGACATTTTCAACAAATTAGGAACCTGTGCTTTCTCTGATGTGCAGCCAATTTTGGTCCCTTTTCATGAATTGTACGGTCCTATATGCACATGAATGATGCACCTATTCAAGCCAATTTACTGAAATAGGCCTATAATTTTAAACAAAAACTTGTTACATTCTGTCATGTTAAAACTAGACACGGCTTTTTTGAACCTATAGACCTTTGCACATACGTTTTAGTCTTTTGGGTAAATACGAACTATAAATTTATGTGTTTCAGCTATTCATGCCAAGGAACATTGCCTTTGGTCGGAATTGACTTGGATTTGTTTCATTAGGACTACGGTTTGGATATGGTAATGACACTGTCTAATAGATGCTGGGGGCAGACATTTTTTTTAACTTAATAATCACTGTGAGAATCAGGTTGCTGAGTGCAATAATGAATCTGAAAAGTTTTCATCGGCAACTGTTTGTGGCTTGACGACATAAGTGTAGGCGCTGTGTATCTCATTCAGCTCAATCAACCATGCTGGGAGCAGTCTTTATTTGACTTAGAAAGCATTGTTAGAATCAGAAAGGTTGAGGTAAATAATGACTCGGAAAAGGGTTAATTGGGAACTGTTTATAGCCGGCTGCCGGCTGGCATATTATGACAAGATATATATATATATATATATATATATATATATATATATATATATATATATATATATATATATATATATATATATATATATATATATATATATATATATATAAATACATTATTTGACTCAAAAGGTATACTTAAAATGGGGATGCTGAGTACAATATTGACTGCGAAAAAATCATTAGGCAACCTTTTATGACCGGCTGCCACATTATAACAAGATGTCTATATACTATGTGTGTACAGGGATTTATTACAAGAACGGGTTTGACAAGGTTTAATCGATAACTGTTTGTAACTGGCATTCATACTATTACCATATATTCATATATACTGTACATGTATATCCAGTAGTAGTCAATCGGCTCAGGCAAACATGCTGGGAGCAGTCATTATTTGAATTTTTAACCATTTTGTGAATCAGGAGTTGAGTACAATATTTACTCAGATAAGGGTTAATCGGTAACTGTTTATGGTCGGCTCTCATATCATTAAAATATATTCATATATACTACATATTTATCTCCAGTAATAGTCAATCGACTCAGGCAAATATGCTGGGAGCAGTCTTTATTTGAATTTTTAACCAATTTGTGCATCAGGGGTTGAGGACAAAAATGACACAGAAAAGGGTTAATCGGCAACTGTTTATGGCCGTCTGTCCTATCATTAGTTGATATTCATATATACTACATATGATTATCTAGTACTAGTGAATCGGCTCAGGCAAACATGCTGGGAGCGGTCATTATTTGATTTATTGACCGTTTTGCAAATCAAGGGTTGAGGACAAAAATGACTCAGAAAAGGGTTAATCGGTAACTGTTTATGGCCGTCTGTCGTATCATTAGTTTACACTCATATATACTACATATGTGTATCTAGTAGTAGTCAATCGGCTCAGGCAAACATGCTGGGAGCTATCATTATTTGATTTATTGACTGTTTTGCAAATTAAGGATTGAGTACAATAATGACTCAGAAAAGGATTAATCGGTAACTGTTTATGGCCGTCTGTCTTATTACTTGATATTCATATATACTACATATATTTATCTAGTACTAGTCAATCGGCTCAGGCAAACATGCTGGGAGCAGTCATTATTTGAATTTTTAACCTTTTTGTGAATCAGGGGTTGAGGACAAAAATGACACAGAAAAGGGTTAATCTGCAACTGTTTATGGCCGTCTGTCCTATCACTAGTTTATATTCATATATACTACATATGATTATCTAGTACTAGTGAATCGGCTCAGGCAAACATGCTGGGAGCGGTCATTATTTGATTTATTGACTGTTTTGCAAATCAAGGGTTGAGGACAAAAATGACTCAGAAAAGGGTCAATCGGTAACTGTTTATGGCCGTCTGTCGTATCATTAGTATATATTCATATATACTACATATGTATATGTAGTAGTAGTCAATCGGCTCAGGGAAACATGCTGGGAGCTATCATTATTTGATTTATTGTCTGTTTTGCAAATTAAGGATTGAGTACAATAATGACGCAGAAAATGGTTAATCGGTAACTGTTTATTGTCGGCTCTCATATCCTTAAAATATATTCATATATACTACATATTTATCCCCAGTAGTAGTCAATCGGCTCAGGCAAATATGCTGGGAGCAGTCATTATTTGAATTTTTAACCTTTTTGTGAATCAGGGGTTGAGGACAAAAATTACAAAGAAAAGGGTTAATCAGCAACTGTTTACGGCCGTCTGTCCAATCATTAGTTTATATTCATACATACTACATACGTTTATCTAGTACTAGTCAATCGGCTAAGGCAAACATGTTGGGAGCGGTCATTATTTAAATTTGTAACCATTTTGAGAATCAGGAGTTGAGTACAAAAATGACTCAGAAAAGGGTTAATCGGCAACTGTTTATGGCCCTCTGTCCTATCACAAGTTTATATTCATATATACTACATATGATTATCTAGTAGTAGTCAATCAGCTCAGGCAAACATGCTGGGAGCGGTCATTATTTGATTTATTGTCCGTTTTGCAAATTAAGGATTGAGTACAATAATGACTCAGAAAAGGGTTAATCGGTAACTGTTTATTGCTGTCTGTCGTATCATTAGCATATATTCATATATACTACATATGCATATCTAGTGCTAGTCAATCGGCTCAGGCAAACGTGCTGGGAGTTGTCATTATTTGAATTTTTAACCATTTTGTGAATCAGAGGTTGAGGACAAAAATGACACAGAAAAGGGTTAATCGGCAACTGTTTATGGCCGTCTGTCCTATCATTAGTTGATATTCATATATACTACATATGATTATCTAGTAGTAGTTAATCGGCTCAGGCAAACATGCTGGGAGCGATCATTATTTGATTTTTTGTCCGTTTTGCAAATTAAGGATTGAGTACAATAATGACTCAGAAAAGGGTTAATCGGCAACTGTTTATTGCTGTCTGTCGTATCATTAGCATATATTCATATATACTACATATGCATATCTAGTGCTAGTCAATCGGCTCAGGCAAACGTGCTGGGAGTTGTAAGTATTTGAATTTTTAACCATTTTGTGAATCAGAGGTTGAGGACAAAAATGACACAGAAAAGGGTTAATCGGTAACTGTTTATGGCCGTCTGTCGCATCATCAGTTTACACTTATATATACTACATATGTGTATCTAGTAGTAGTCCATCGGCTCAGGCAAACATGCTAGGAGCTATCATTATTTGATTTATTGACCGTTTTGCAAATTAAGGATTGAGTACAATAATGACTCAGAAAAGGGTTAATCGGTAACTGTTTATGGCCGTCTGTCGTATCATCAGTTTACACTTATATATATTACATATGTGTATCTAGTAGTAGTCAATCGGCTCCGGGAAACATGCTGGGAGCAGTCATTATTTGATTTATTGACCGTTTTGCAAATTAAGGATTGAATACAATAATGACTCAGAAAAGGGTTAATCGGTAACTGTTTATGGCCGTCTGTCCTATCATTAGTTGATATTCATATATACTACATATGGTTATCTAGTAGTAGTCAATCGGCTCAGGCAAACATGCTCGGAGCAGTCATTATTTGAATTTTTAACCATTTTGTGAATCAGGGGTTGAGGACAAAAATGACACAGAAAAGGGTTAATCGGCAACTGTTTATGGCCCTCTGTCTTATCACTAATTTATATTCATATATACTACATATGATTATCTAGTACTAGTCAATCGGCTCAGGCAAACATGCTGGGAGCGGTCATTATTTGATTTATTGTCCGTTTTGCAAATTAAGGATTGAGTACAATAATGACGCAGAAAATGGTTAATCGGTAATTGTTTATTGTCGGCTCTCATATCCTTAAAATATATTCATATATACTACATATTTATCCCCAGTAGTAGTCAATCGGCTCAGCCAAATATGCTGGGAGCAGTCATTATTTGAATTTTTAACCTTTTTGTGAATCAGGGGTTGAGGACAAAAATTACAAAGAAAAGGGTTAATCAGCAACTGTTTACGGCCGTCTGTCCAATCATTAGTTTATATTCATACATACTACATACGTTTATCTAGTACTAGTCAATCTGCTAAGGCGAACAGGTTGGGAGCGGTCATTATTTAAATTTGTAACCATTTTGAGAATCAGGAGTTGAGTACAAAAATGACACAGAAAAGGGTTAATCGGCAACTGTTTATGGCCCTCTGTCCTATCACAAGTTTATATTCATATATACTACATATGATTATCTAGTAGTAGTCAATCAGCTCAGGCAAACATGCTGGGAGCGGTCATTATTTGATTTATTGTCCGTTTTGCAAATTAAGGATTGAGTACAATAATGACTCAGAAAAGGGTTAATCGGTAACTGTTTATTGCTGTCTGTCGTATCATTAGCATATATTCATATATACTACATATGCATATCTAGTGCTAGTCAATCGGCTCAGGCAAACGTGCTGGGAGTTGTCATTATTTGAATTTTTAACCATTTTGTGAATCAGAGGTTGAGGACAAAAATGACACAGAAAAGGGTTAATCGGCAACTGTTTATGGCCGTCTGTCCTATCATTAGTTGATATTCATATATACTACATATGATTATCTAGTAGTAGTTAATCGGCTCAGGCAAACATGCTGGGAGCGATCATTATTTGATTTTTTGTCCGTTTTGCAAATTAAGGATTGAGTACAATAATGACTCAGAAAAGGGTTAATCGGCAACTGTTTATTGCTGTCTGTCGTATCATTAGCATATATTCATATATACTACATATGCATATCTAGTGCTAGTCAATCGGCTCAGGCAAACGTGCTGGGAGTTGTAAGTATTTGAATTTTTAACCATTTTGTGAATCAGAGGTTGAGGACAAAAATGACACAGAAAAGGGTTAATCGGCAACTGTTTATGGCCATCTGTCCTATCATTAGTTGATTTTCATATATACTACATATGATTATCTTGTACTAGTCAATCAGCTCAGGCAAACATGCTGGGAGCGGTCATTATTTGATTTATTTACCGTTTTTCAAATCAAGGGTTGAGGACAAAAATGACTCAGAAAAGGGTTAATCGGTAACTGTTTATGGCCGTCTGTCGTATCATTAGTTTACACTCATATATACTACATGTGTGTATCTAGTACTAGTCAATCGGCTCAGGGAAACATGCTGGGAGCTATCATTATTTGATTTATTGACCGTTTTGCAAATTAAGGATTGAGTACAATAATGACTGAGAAAAGGGTTAATCGGTTACTGTTTATGGCCGTCTGTCCTATCATTAGTTGTTATTCATATATACTACATATATTTATCTAGTACTAGTCAATCGGCTCGGGCAAACATGCTGGGAGCAGTCATTATTTGAGTTTTTAACCTTTTTGTGAATCAGGGGTTGAGGACAAAAATGTCACAGAAAAGGGTTAATCGGTAACTGTTTATGGCCCTCTGTCCTATAACTAGTTTATCTTCATATATACTACATATGATTATCTAGTACTAGTCAATCAGCTCAGGCAAACATGCTGGGAGCGGTCATTATTTGATTTATCGCCGTTTTGCAAATTAAGGATTGAGTACAATAATGACTCAGAAAAGGGTTAATCGGCAACTGTTTATTGCTGTCTGTCGTATTATTAGCATATATTCATATATACTACGTATGCATATCTAGTGCTAGTCAATCGGCTCAGGCAAACGTGCTGGGAGTTGTCATTATTTGAATTTTTAACCATTTTGTGAATCAGAGGTTGAGGACAAAAATGACACAGAAAAGGGTAAATCGGCAACTGTTTATGGCCGTCTGTCCTATCATTAGTTGATATTCATATATACTACATATGATTATCTTGTACTAGTCAATCGGCTCAGGCAAACATGCTGGGAGCGGTCATTATTTGATTTATTGACCGTTTTGCAAATCAAGGGTTGAGGACAAAAATGACTCAGAAAAGGATTAATCGGTAACTGTTTATGGCCGTCTGTCGTATCATCAGTTTACACATATATATACTACATATGTGTATCTAGTAGTAGTCAATCGGCTCAGGCAAACCTGCTGGGGGCTATCATTATTTGATTTATTGACCGTTTTGCAAATTAAGGATTGAATACAATAATGACTCAGAAAAGGGTTAATCGGTAACTGTTTATGGCCGTCTGTCCTATCATTATTTGATATTCATATATACTACATATATTTATCTAGTACTAGTCAATCGGCTCAGGCAAACATGCTGGGAGCAGTCATTATTTGACTTATTGTCCGTTTTGCAAATTAAGGATTGAGTACAATAATGATGCAGAAAATGGTTAATCGGTAATTGTTTATTGTCGGCTCTCATATCCTTAAAATATATTCATATATACTACATATTTATCCCCAGTAGTAGTCAATCAGCTCAGGCAAATATGCTGGGAGCAGTCATTATTTGAATTTTTAACCTTTTTGTGAATCAGGGGTTGAGGACAAAAATTACAAAGAAAAGGGTTAATCAGCAACTGTTTACGGCCGTCTGTCCAATCATTAGTTTATATTCATACATACTACATACGTTTATCTAGTACTAGTCAATCTGCTAAGGCAAACATGCTGGGAGCGGTCATTATTTAAATTTGTAACTATTTTGAGAATCAGGAGTTGAGTACAAAAATGACACAGAAAAGGGTTAATCGGCAACTGTTTATGACCCTCTGTCCTATCACTAGTTTATATTCATATATACTACATATGATTATCTAGTAGTAGTAAATCGGCTCAGGCAAACATGCTGGGAGCGGTCATTATTTGATTTATTGTCCGTTTTGCAAATTAAGGATTGAGTACAATAATGACTCAGAAAAGGGTTAATCGGTAACTGTTTATTGCTGTCTGTCGTATCATTAGTTGATATTCATATATACTACATATGATTATCTAGTACTAGTCAATCGGCTCAGGCAAACATGCTGGGAGCGGTCATTATTTGATTTATTGTCCGTTTTACAAATTAAGGATTGAGTACAATAATGATTCAGAAAAGGGGTAATCGGCAACTGTTTATTGCTGTCTGTCGTATCATTTGCATATATGCATATATACTACATATGCATATCTAGTGCTAGTCAATCGGCTCAGGCAAACCTGCTGGGAACATTCATTATCTAAATTATTAAGCATTTTCCAAATGTAAGGATGAGTACAATAATGACTCATAAAAGGGGTAATCGTTAACTGTTTATGGCCTACTGTTGTATCATTAGTTAATATTCATGTATACTACATATGTATATCCAGTATTGGTCAATCGGCTCAGGCAAACATGCTGGGAGTTGTCATTATTTGAATTTTTAACCATTTTGTAAATCAGAGGTTGAGGGCAAAAATGACACAGAAAAGGGTTAATCGGCAACTGTTTATGGCCGTCTGTCCTATCATTAGTTGATTTTCATATATACTACATATGATTATCTTGTACTAGTCAATCGGCTCAGGCAAACATACTGGGAGCGGTCATTATTTGATTTATTGACCGTTTTGCAAATCAAGGGTTGAGGACAAAAATGACTCATAAAAAGGTTAATCGGTAACTGTTTATGGCCGTCTGTCGTATCATTAGTTTACACTCATATATACTACATATGTGTATCTAGTAGTAGTCAATCGGCTTAGGGAAACATGCTGGGAGCTATCATTATTTGATTTATTGACCGTTTTGCAAATTAAGGATTGAGTACAATAATGACTCAGAAAAGGGTTAATCGGTAACTGTTTATTGCTGTCTGTCGTATCATTAGTTGATATTCATATATACTACATATGATTATCTAGTACTAGTCAATCGACTCAGGCAAACATGATGGGAGCGGTCATTATTTGATTTATTGTCCGTTTTGCAAATTAAGGATTGAGTACAATAATGACTCAGAAAAGGGTTAATCGGTAACTGTTTATTGCTGTCTGTCGTATCATTAGTTGATATTCATATATACTACATATTATTATCTAGTACTAGTCAATCTGCTAAGGCAAACATGCTGGGAGCGGTCATTATTTGATTTATTGTCCGTTTTGCAAATTAAGGATTGAGTACAATAATGACTCAGAAAAGGGTTAATCAGCAACTGTTTACGGCCGTCTGTCCAATCATTAGTTTATATTCATACATACTACATACTTTTATCTAGTACTAGTCAATCTGCTAAGGCAAACATGCTGGGAGCGGTCATTATTTAAATTTGTAACCATTTTGAGAATCAGGAGTTGAGTACAAAAATGACACAGAAAAGGGTTAATCGGCAACTGTTTATGACCCTCTGTCCTATCACTAGTTTATATTCATATATACTACATATGATTATCTAGTAGTAGTAAATCGGCTCAGGCAAACATGCTGGGAGCGGTCATTATTTGATTTATTGTCCGTTTTACAAATTAAGGATTGAGTACAATAATGACTCAGAAAAGGGGTAATCGGCAACTGTTTATTGCTGTCTGTCGTATCATTTGCATATATGCATATATACTACATATGCATATCTAGTGCTAGTCAATCGGCTCAGGCAAACCTGCTGGGAACATTCATTATCTAAATTATTAAGCATTTTGCAAATGTAAGGATGAGTACAATAATGACTCATAAGAGGGGTAATTGGTAACTGTTTATGGCCTACTGCTGTATCATTAGTTAATATTCATATATACTACATATGTATATCCAGTATTGGTCAATCGGCTCAGGCAAACATGCTGGGAGTTGTCATTATTTGAATTTTTAACCATTTTGTAAATCAGAGGTTGAGGGCAAAAATGACACAGAAAAGGGTTAATCGGCAACTGTTTATGGCCGTCTGTCCTATCATTAGTTGATTTTCATATATACTACATATGATTATCTTGTACTAGTCAATCGGCTCAGGCAAACATGCTGGGAGCGGTCATTATTTGATTTATTGACCGTTTTGCAAATCAAGGGTTGAGGACAAAAATGACTCATAAAAGGGTTAATCGGTAACTGTTTATGGCCGTCTGTCGTATCATTAGTTTACACTCATATATACTACATATGTGTATCTAGTAGTAGTCAATCGGCTCAGGGAAACATGCTGGGAGCTATCATTATTTGATTTATTCACCGTTTTGCAAATTAAGGATTGAGTACAATAATGACTGAGAAAAGGGTTAATCGGTAACTGTTTATGGCCGTCTGTCCTATCATTATTTGATATTCATATATACTACATATATTTAGCTAGTACTAGTCAATCGGCTCAGGCAAACATGCTGGGAGCTGTCATTATTTGATTTATTGTCCGTTTTGCAAATTAAGGATTGAGTACAATAATGACTCAGAAAAGGGTTAATCGGCAACTGTTTATTGCTATCTGTCGTATTATTAGCATATATTCATATATACTAAGTATGCATATCTAGTGCTAGTCAATCTGCTCAGGCAAACGTGCTGGGAGTTGTCATTATTTGAATTTTTAACCATTTTGTGAATCAGGGGTTGAGGACAAAAATGTCACAGAAAAGGGTTAATCGGCAACTGTGTATGGCCCTCTGTCCTATCACTAGTTTATCTTCATATATACTACATATGCTTATCTAGTACTAGTCAATCAGCTCAGGCAAACATGCTGGGAGCGGTCATTATTTGATTTATTGTCCGTTTTGCAAATTAAGGATTGAGTACAATAATGACTCAGAAAAGGGTTAATCGGCAACTGTTTATTGCTGTCTGTCGTATTATTAGCATATATTCATATATACTAAGTATGCATATCTAGTGCTAGTCAATCTGCTCAGGCAAACGTGCTGGGAGTTGTCATTATTTGAATTTTTTACCATTTTGTGAATCAGAGGTTGAGGACAAAAATGACACAGAAAAGGGTAAATCGGCAACTGTTTATGGCCGTCTGTCCTATCATTAGTTGATATTCATATATACTACATATGATTATCTTGTACTAGTCAATCGGCTCAGGCAAACATGCTGGGAGCGGTCATTATTTGATTTATTGACCGTTTTGCAAATCAAGGGTTGAGTACAATAATGACTCAGAAAAGGGTTAATCGGTAACTGTTTATTGCTGTCTGTCGTATCATTAGTTGATATTCATATATACTACATATGATTATCTAGTACTAGTCAATCGGCTCAGGGAAACATGCTGGGAGCGGTCATTATTTGAATTCTTGTCCGTTTTGCAATTTAAGGATTGAGTACAATAATGACGCAGAAAATGGTTAATCGGTAATTGTTTATTGTCGGCTCTCATATCCTTAAAATATATTCATATATACTACATATTTATCCCCAGTAGTAGTCAATCGGCTCAGGCAAATATACTGGGAGCAGTCATTATTTGAATTTTTAACCTTTTTGTGAATCAGGGGTTGAGGACAAAAATTACAAAGAAAAGGGTTAATCAGCAACTGTTTACGGCCGTCTGTCCAATCATTAGTTTATATTCATACATACTACATACGTTTATCTAGTACTAGTCAATCTGCTAAGGCAAACATGCTGGGAGCGGTCATTATTTAAATTTGTAACCATTTTGAGAATCAGGAGTTGAGTACAAAAATGACACAGAAAAGGGTTAATCGGCAACTGTTTATGACCCTCTGTCCTATCACTAGTTTATATTCATATATACTACATATGATTATCTAGTAGTAGTAAATCGGCTCAGGCAAACATGCTGGGAGCGGTCATTATTTGATTTATTGTCCGTTTTGCAAATTAAGGATTGAGTACAATAATGACTCAGAAAAGGGTTAATCGGTAACTGTTTATTGCTGTCTGTCGTATCATTAGTTGATATTCATATATACTACATATGATTATCTAGTACTAGTCAATCGGCTCAGGCAAACATGCTGGGAGCGGTCATTATTTGATTTATTGTCCGTTTTACAAATTAAGGATTGAGTACAATAATGACTCAGAAAAGGGGTAATCGGCAACTGTTTATTGCTGTCTGTCGTATCATTTGCATATATGCATATATACTACATATGCATATCTAGTGCTAGTCAATCGGCTCAGGCAAACCTGCTGGGAACATTCATTATCTGAATTATTAAGCATTTTGCAAATGTAAGGATGAGTACAATAATGACTCATAAGAGGGGTAATCGGTAACTGTTTATGGCCTACTGCTGTATCATTAGTTAATATTCATATATACTACATATGTATATCCAGTATTGGTCAATCGGCTCAGGCAAACATGCTGGGAGTTGTCATTATTTGAATTTTTAACCATTTTGTAAATCAGAGGTTGAGGGCAAAAATGACACAGAAAAGGGTTAATCGGCAACTGTTTATGGCCGTCTGTCCTATCATTAGTTGATTTTCATATATACTACATATGATTATCTTGTACTAGTCAATCGGCTCAGGCAAACATGCTGGGAGCTATCATTATTTGATTTATTGACCGTTTTGCAAATCAAGGGTTTAGGACAAAAATGACTCATAAAAGGGTTAATCGGTAACTGTTTATGGCCGTCTGTCGTATCATTAGTTTACACTCATATATACTACATATGTGTATCTAGTAGTAGTCAATCGGCTCAGGCAAACATGCTGGGAGCTATCATTATTTGATTTATTGACCGTTTTGCAAATCAAGGGTTGAGGACAAAAATGACTCATAAAAGGGTTAATCGGTAACTGTTTATGGCCGTCTGTCGTATCATTAGTTTACACTCATATATACTACATATGTGTATCTAGTAGTAGTCAATCGGCTCAGGCAAACATGCTGGGAGCTATCATTATTTGATTTATTGACCGTTTTGCAAATTAAGGATTGAGTACAATAATGACTGAGAAAAGGGTTAATCGGTAACTGTTTATGGCCGTCTGTCCTAGCTTTATTCTATATTCATATATACTACATATATTTAGCTAGTACTAGTCAATCGGCTCAGGCAAACATGCTGGGAGCAGTCATTATTTGAATTTTATACCCTTTTGTGAATCAGGGGTTGAGGACAAAAATGTCACAGAAAAGGGTTAATCGGCAACTGTGTATGGCCCTCTGTCCTATCACTAGTTTATCTTCATATATACTACATATGCTTATCTAGTACTAGTCAATCAGCTCAGGCAAACATGCTGGGAGCGGTCATTATTTGATTTATTGTCCGTTTTGCAAATTAAGGATTGAGTACAATAATGACTCAGAAAAGGGTTAATCGGCAACTGTTTATTGCTGTCTGTCGTATTATTAGCATATATTCATATATACTAAGTATGCATATCTAGTGCTAGTCAATCGGCTCAGGCAAACGTGCTGGGAGTTGTCATTATTTGAATTTTTAACCATTTTGTGAATCAGAGGTTGAGGACAAAAATGACACAGAAAAGGGTAAATCGGCAACTGTTTATGGCCGTCTGTCCTATCATTAGTTGATATTCATATATACTACATATGATTATCTTGTACTAGTCAATCGGCTCAGGCAAACATGCTGGGAGCGGTCATTATTTGATTTATTGACCGTTTTGCAAATCAAGGGTTGAGTACAATAATGACTCATAAAAGGGTTAATCGGTAACTGTTTATGGCCGTCTGTCGTATCATTAGTTTACACTCATATATACTACATATGTGTATCTAGTAGTAGTCAATCGGCTCAGGCAAACATGCTGGGAGCTATCATTATTTGATTTATTGACCGTTTTGCAAATTAAGGATTGAGTACAATAATGACTGAGAAAAGGGTTAATCGGTAACTGTTTATGGCTGTCTTTCCTAGCATTATTTGATATTCATATATACTACATATATTTAGCTAGTACTAGTCAATCGGCTCAGGCAAACATGCTGGGAGCAGTCATTATTTGAATTTTTTACCCTTTTGTGAATCAGGGGTTGAGGACAAAAATGTCACAGAAAAGGGTTAATCGGCAACTGTGTATGGCCCTCTGTCGTATCACTAGTTTATCTTCATATATACTACATATGCTTATCTAGTACTAGTCAATCAGCTCAGGCAAACATGCTGGGAGCGGTCATTATTTGATTTATTGTCCGTTTTGCAAATTAAGGATTGAGTACAATAATGACTCAGAAAAGGGTTAATCGGCAACTGTTTATTGCTGTCTGTCGTATTATTAGCATATATTCATATATACTAAGTATGCATATCTAGTGCTAGTCAATCGGCTCAGGCAAACGTGCTGGGAGTTGTCATTATTTGAATTTTTAACCATTTTGTGAATCAGAGGTTGAGGACAAAAATGACACAAAAAAGGGTAAATCGGCAACTGTTTATGGCCGTCTGTCCTATCATTAGTTGATATTCATATATACTACATATGATTATCTTGTACTAGTCAATCGGCTCAGGCAAACATGCTGGGAGCGGTCATTATTTGATTTATTGACCGTTTTGCAAATCAAGGGTTGAGTACAATAATGACTCAGAAAAGGGTTAATCGGTAACTGTTTATGGCCGTCTGTCGTATCATCAGTTTACACTTATATATATTACATATGTGTATCTAGTAGTAGTCAATCGGCTCAGGGAAACATGCTGGGAGCTATCATTATTTGATTTATTGACCGTTTTGCAAATTAAGGATTGAATACAATAATGACTCAGAAAAGGGTTAATCGGTAACTGTTTATGGCCGTCTGTCCTATCATTAGTTGATATTCATATATACTACATACGATTATCTAGTAGTAGTCAATCGGCTCAGGCAAACATGCTCGGAGCAGTCATTATTTGAATTTTTAACCATTTTGTGAATCAGGGGTTGAGGACAAAAATGACACAGAAAAGGGTTAATCGGCAACTGTTTATTGCCCTCTGTCTTATCACTAATTTATATTCATATATACTACATATGATTATCTAGTACTAGTCAATCGGCCAGGCAAACATGCTGGGAGCGGTCATTATTTGATTTATTGTCCGTTTTGCAAATTAAGGATTGAGTACAATAATGACGCAGAAAATAGTTTATCGGTAATTGTTTATTGTCGGCTCTCATATCCTTAAAATATATTCATATATACTACATATTTATCCCCAGTAGTAGTCAATCGGCTGAGGCAAATATGCTGGGAGCAGTCATCATTTGAATTTTTAACCTTTTTGTGAATCAGGGGTCGAGGACAAAAATTACAAAGAAAAGGGTTAATCAGCAACTGTTTACGGCCGTCTGTCCAATTATTAGTTTATATTCATACATACTACATACGTTTATCTAGTACTAGTCAATCGGCTAAGGCAAACATGTTGGGAGCGGTCATTATTTAAATTTGTAACCATTTTGAGAATCAGGAGTTGAGTACAAAAATGACACAGAAAAGGGTTAATCGGCAACTGTTTATGACCCTCTGTCCTATCACTAGTTTATATTCATATATACTACATATGATTATCTAGTAGTAGTAAATCGGCTCAGGCAAACATGCTGGGAGCGGTCATTATTTGATTTATTGTCCGTTTTGCAAATTAAGGATTGAGTACAATAATGACTCAGAAAAGGGTTAATCGGTAACTGTTTATTGCTGTCTGTCGTATCATTAGTTGATATTCATATATACTACATATGATTATCTAGTACTAGTCAATCGGCTCAGGCAAACATGCTGGGAGCGGTCATTATTTGATTTATTGTCCGTTTTGCAAATTAAGGATTGAGTACAATAATGACTCAGAAAAGGGGTAATCGGCAACTGTTTATTGCTGTCTGTCGTATCATTACCATATATTCATATACGCTACATATGCATATCTAGTGCTAGTCAATCGGCTCAGGCAAACGTGCTGGGAACATTCATTATCCAAATTATTAACTATTTTGCAAATGTCAGGATGAGTACAATAATGATTCATTAGAGGGGTAATCGTTAACTGTTTATGGTCGCCTCTCATATCATTAGAATATATTCATATATACTACATATTTATCTCCAGTAGTAGTCTATCAGCTCAGGCAAACATGCTGGGAGCAGTCATTATTTAAATTTGTAACCATTTTGAGAATCAGGGGTTGAGGAACAAAATAACACAGAAAAGGGTTAATCGGCTCAACCAAACATGCTGGGAGCAATCATTATTTGATTTATTGACCCTTCTGCAAATTAAGGGTTGAGTAGAATAATGACTCCGAAAAGGGTTAATCGGTAGCTCTATATGGTCGATTCTCATATCATCAAAATATATTCATATATACTACATATTTATCTCCAGTAGTAGTCAATCGGCTCAGGCAAACATGCTGGGAGCACTCATTATTTAAATTTTTAACCATTTTGAGAATCAGGGGTTGAGGACAAAAATGACACAGAAAGCGTTAGTCGGCAACTGTTTATGGCTGTCTGTCCTATCATTAGTTTATATTCATATAAACTACATATGTTTATCTAATACTAGTCAATCGGCTGAGACAAAAATACTGGGAGCAGTCAATATTTGAATTTTTAACCATTGTGTGAATCAGGGGTTGAGGACAAAAATTACACAAAAAAAGGTTAATCGGCAACTGTTTATGGCCGTCTGTCCTATCATTAGCATATATTCATATATACTACATATGTTTATCTAGTACTAGTCAATCTGCTCAGGCAAACATGCTGGGAGCGGTCATTTTTGATTTATTGACCGTTTTGCAAATCAAGGGTTGAGTACAATAATGACTCAGAAAGGGTTAATTGGCAACTGTTTATGGCTGTCTGACGTATCATTAGCATATATTCATATTTGTGCATAAGTATATCTAGTACTAGTCAATCGGTTCAGGCAAACGTGTTGGAAACATTCATTATCTAAATTATTAAGCATTTTGCAAATGTAAGGATGAGTACAATAATGACTCATAAGAGGGGTAATCGGTAGCTGTTTTTGGTCGGCTCTCATATCATTAGCATATATTAATATTTACTACACATGCATATAGGGTAGTAGTCAATCGGCTCAGGCAAACATGCTGGGAGCAGTCATTGTCTAAATTATGAACTATTTTGCAAATCTAGGATTGAGTACAATAATGACACAGAAAAGGGTTACCCAGCAACTGTTCATGGCCGTCTGTCGTATCATTAGTTTATATTCATATATACTATATATGTATATCTAGTAGTAGTCAATCGGCTCAGGCAAACATGCTGGGAGCATTCATTATTTGATTTATTGACCGTTTTGCAAATCTAGGGATGAGTACAATAATGACACAGAAAAAGGGTTAATCGGCAAGTGTTTATGATCGTTTGTCATATCTTTAGCATATATTCATATATACTACATATTTGTATAGGGCAGTAGTCAATCGGCTAAGGCAAACATGCTGGGAGCAATCATTATTTGACTTCTGAACCCTTTTGCCAATCGAGGGTTGAGTTCAATAATGACTCAAAAAGGGTTAATTGGCAACTCTTTATGGTCGCCTCTCATTTCAATAGCATATGTTCATATATACTACATATACATATAAGGTAGTAGTCAATCGGCTCAGGCAAACATGCTGGGAGCGGTCATTATTTGATTTATTGACCGTTTTGCAAATCAAGGGTTGAGGACAAAAATGACTCAGAAAAGGGTTAATCGGTAACTGTTTATGGCCGTCTGTCGCATCATCAGTTTACACTCATAAATACTACGTATGTGTATCTAATAGTAGTCAATCGGCTCAGGCAAACATGCTGGGAGCTATCATTATTTGATTTATTGTCTGTTTTGCAAATTAAGGATTGAGTACAATAATGACTCAGAAAAGGGTTAATCGGTAACTGTTTATGGCCGTCTGTCCTATCATTAGTTGATATTCATATATACTACATATATTTATCTAGTACTAGTCAATCGTCTCAGGCAAACATGCTCGGAGCAGTCATTATTTGAATTTTTAACCTTTTTGTGAATCAGGGGTTAAGGACAAAAATGACACAGAAAAGGGTTAATTGGCAACTGTTTATGGCCCTCTGTCCTATCACTAATTTATATTGATATATACTACATATGATTATCTAGTGCTAGTCAATCGCCTCAGGCAAAAGTGCTGGGAGTTGTCATTATTTGAATTTTTAACCATTTTGTGAATCAGGAGTTGAGTACAATATTTACTCAGAAAAGGGTTAATCGGTAACTGTTTATGGTCGGCTCTCATATCATTAAAATATATTCATATATACTACATATTTATCTCCAGTAATATTCAATCGACTCAGGCAAATATGCTGGGAGCAGTCTTTATTTAAATTTTTAACCAATTTGTGCATCAGGGGTTGAGGACAAAAATGACACAGAAAAGGGTTAATCGGCAACTGTTTATGGCCGTCTGTCCTATCATTAGTTGATATTCATATATACTACATATGATTATCTAGTACCCGTCAATCGGCTCAGGGAAACATGCTGGGAGCGGTCATTATTTGATTTATTTTCTGTTTTGCAAATTAAGGATTGAGTACAATAATGACTCAGAAAACGGTTAATCGGAAACTGTTTATGGCCGTCTGTCCTATCATTAGTTGATATTCATATGTACTACATATGATTATCTAGTAGTAGTCAATCGGCTCAGGCAAACATGCTGGGAGCGGTCATTATTTGATTTATTGTCCGTTTTGCAAATTAAGGATTGAGTACAATAATGACTCAGAAAAGGGTTAATCGGCAACTGTTTATTGCTGTCTGTCGTATCATTAGCATATATTCATATATACTACATATGCATATCTAGTGCTAGTCAATCGGCTCAGGCAAACGTGCTGGGAGTTGTCATTTTTTGAATTTTTAACCATTTTGTGAATCAGGAGTTAAGTACAATATTTACTCAGAAAAGGGTTAATCGGTTACTGTTTATGGCCGTCTGTCGTATCATTAGTTTACACTTATATATACTACATATGTGTATCTAGTAGTAGTCAATCGGCTCAGGCAAACATGCTGGGAGCTATCATTATTTGATTTATTGACCGTTTTGCAAATTAAGGATTGAGTACAATAATGACTGAGAAAAGGGTTAATCGGTAACTGTTTATGGCCGTCTGTCCTATCTTTAGTTGATATTCATACATACTACATATATTTATCTAGTACTAGTCAATCGGCTAAGGCAAACATGCTGGGAGCAGTCATTATTTGAATTTTTAATCTTTTTGTGAATCAGGGGTTGAGGACAAAAATGACACAGAAAAGGGTTAATCGGCAACTGTTTATGGCCCTCTGTTCTATCACTAGTTTATAATCATATATACTACATATGATTATCTAGTACTAGTTAATCTGTTCAGGCAAACATGCTGGGAGCGGTCATTATTTGATTTATTGACCGTTTTGCAAATCAAGGGTTGAGTACAATAAAGACTCAGAAAAGGGTTAATCGGTAACTGTTTATGGTCGACTCTCATATTATTAAAATATATTCATACATACTACATATTTATCCCCAGTAGTAGTCAATCGGCTCAGGCAAATATGCTGGGAGCAGTCATTATTTGAATTTTTAACTATTTAGCAAATCAAGGGTTGAATACAATAATGTCTCCGAAAAGGGTTAATCGGCAACTGTTTATTGTTGTCTGTCGTATCATTAGCATATATTCATATATACTACATATGCATATCTAGTGCTAGTCAATCGGCTCAGGCAAACGTGCTGGGAACCTGCATTATCTAAATTATTAAGCATTTTGCAAATGTAAGGATGATACCAATAATGACTCATAAGAGGGGTAATCGTTTACTGTTTATGGTCGGCTTTCATATCATTAGAATATATTCATGTATACTACATATTTATCTCCAGTAGTAGCCAATCGGCTCAGGCAAACATGCTGGGAGCAGTCATTATTTCAAAATTTAACCATTTTGAGAACCAGGGGTTTGATGACAATTATGACACAGAAAAGGGTTAGTTGGCAACTGTTTATGGCCGTCTGTCCTATCATTAGTTTATATTCATATATACTACACATGTTTATCTAGTACTAGTCAATCGGCTCAGGTAAACATGCTGGGAGCGGTCATTTGATTAATTGACCGTTTTACAAATCAAGGGTTGAGTACAATAATGACTCAGAAAAGGGTTAATCGGGAACTGTTTATGGCTGTCTGTCGTCTCATTAGCATATATTCATCATTTTTATCCCCAGTACTAGTCAGTCGGCACAGGCAAACATGCTGGGAGCGGTCATTATTTAAATTTGTAACCATTTTGAGAATCAGGAGTTGAGGACCAAAATCAAACAGAAAAGGGTGAATCGGCAACTGTTTATGGCCTCTGTCCTATCATTTGTTTATATTCATATATACTACATATGTATATCTAGTAGTGGTCAATCGGCTCAGGCAAACATGCTGGGAGCAATCATTATTTGTTTTATTGACCGTTTTGCATATCAAGGGTTGAGTACAATAATGAATTACAAAAGAGTTAATCGGCAACTGTTTGTGGTCGGCTCTCATATCATTAAAATATATTCTTACATACTACCTATTTATCCCCAGTAGTAGTGAATCGGCTCAGGCAAACATGCTGGGAGCAGTCATTATTTGAATTTTTAACCATTTTGTGAATCAGGGTTGAGGACAACAATTACACAGAAAAGGGTTAATCGGCAACTGTTTATGGCCGTCTGTCCTATCATTTGTTTATATTCATGTATACTACATATGTTTATCTAGTAGTAGTCAATCGGCTCAGGCAAACATGCTGGGAGCAATCATTATTTGATTTATTGACCGTTTTGCAAATCTAGGGATGAGTACAATAATGACAGAGAAAAAGGGTTAATCGGCAAGTGTTTATGATCGTTTGTCATATCATTAGCATATATTCATATATACTACATATTTGTATAGGGCAGTAGTCAATCGGCTAAGGCAAACATGCTGGGAGCAATCATTATTTGACTTCTGAACCCTTTTGCCAATCGAGGGTTGAGTTCAATAATGACTCAAAAAGGGTTAATTGGCAACTCTTTATGGTCGCCTCTCATTTCATTAGCATATGTTCATATATACTACATATACATATAAGGTAGTAGTCAATCGGCTCAGGCAAACATGCTGGGAGCAGTCATTATCTAAATTATTAACCATTTTGCAAATCTAGGGTTGAGTACAATAATGACACAGAAAAGGGGCTAATCGGCAAATGTTTATGGCCCTCTTTCGTATCATTAACATATATTCATATATACTACTTATGTATATCTAGTAGTAGTGAATCGGCTCAGGCCATCATGCTGAGAGCAGTCGCTATTTGATTTATTGACCGTTTTGCAAATGAAAGGTTGAGTACAATAATGACTCAGTAAAGGGTTAACCGGCAACTGTTTATGGCCGTTTGTCGTATCATTAGCATAAATTCATATACACTACATATGTATATCTAGTACTAGTCAATCGGCTCCGGCAAACGTGCTGGGAGCAGTCATAATGTGAATTTCTAACCATTTTGTGAATCAGGGGTTGAGGACAAAGATTATACAGAAAAAGGGTTAAGTGGCAACTGTTTATGGCCGTCTTTCGTATCATTAGCATATATTCATATAAGCTACATATGTATATCCAGTAGTGGTGAATCGGCTCAGGCAAACATGCTGGGAGCAGTCATTATTTGAATTCTGAACTATTTTTTGTAAATTGAGGGTTTAGTACAATAATGATACAGAAAAAGGTTAATCGGCAACTGTTTATGGCCGTTCGTCATATTATTAGCATATATTCATATATTCTACATATGTATATAGGGTTAGTAGTCAATCGGCTCAGGGAAACATGCTGGGAGCATTCATTATCTAAATTATTAAGCATTTTGCAAATCTACTTATAAGTACAATTATGACTCATAAAACGGGTAATCGGTAACTGTTTATGGTCGGCTCTCATATCATTAGCATATATTGATATACACTACATATGTATATCCAGTAGTAGTCAATCGATTCAGGCAAACATTCTGGGAGTAGTCATTATTTGGATTTTTAACCATTTTGTGAATCAGGGGTTGAGGACAAAAATGACACAGAAAGGGGTTAATTGGCAACTGTTTATGGCCGTCTGTCCTATCATTAGCATGTATAAATGTATACTACATATGTATATCCAGTAGTAATCAATTGGCTCAGGGAAACATGCTGGGAGCAGTCATTATTTGAATTATTAACCATTTTGCAAATTGACGGTTTAGTACAATAATGACTCTGAAAAGGGTTCATCGGCAACGGTTTATAGCAGGCTGGCACGTTATCAGAAGATTTTCATAAATACTATATTTGTGTACCCAACACTTGCCAATCGGCCTAGGCAAACTTTTTGGTAGGTTCATCACTTGATTAAAAAGCATAATGACAAAGGGGACACTGAGTATAAAAATGACTCTGCAAAGGGTTAGTTGGCAACTGTTTATGGCTGGCTGCCATATTTGAACAAGATATTCAAATATATTATATCTTGATATCCAGTAGTAGTCAATCGGCTCAGGCAGGGGCAAACGTGCTGGGAACAGTCATTATTTGAATGATTAACCATTTTGCGAATCGAGGGTTTAGTACAATAATGACTCTGGAAAGGGTTAATCGGCAACTGTTTATGGCCGGCTGGAATGTTATAAGCAGATATTCATATATAGTATATTTGTGGCCCGAGCACTTGCCAATCGGCTCGGGCAAATATGCTGGGAGCAGTCATTATTTGACTTTAAAAGCAGTTTTCAGAATGAGGGGAAGAGTACAATAATGACTCGGAAAAGGGTTAATGGCCAACTGTTTATGGCTGCCTTGTATAATATAACCACATGATTCATATACAGTATATGTGTATATCCACTTGGTATCTTCAAAATTAAAAACATGTGGCGATTATTTGCCCACAAATCCGAAATGTGGAGCACCTTTCGATTTAACTCAAACAACTCGGGACAAATGAAATACAAATTTTTCATGTGTTGACAAAAAGTGTGTATGGTATTCAACAGTCATTTATTTTTCAACTTTTTTTCTTTATACTCTTGTACTTACTTTAGTGACTATGATGGAGAATATTGGTGATTCAACATTTTTCTCTTAAACTGATGTGATGCAGTTTTGTTCACGTTACATGAACACAATTTCAGTTGAGCCATTAAAAACGTGTACGTTGAATAGCATATAATCAGTACAAGCAATTGCTACAGAATTAGACAGAAGGTGGATCGTGTGCATCATAGACATTTAGTAATAATCCAGTTGTTGTCCTAAAATTTCTGTATAACGTTGTAATGCCCTGTAGGATTTGCTTGCAACGATATGTGACTTTGAGGAAAAATTTTGCGAACAGAGTCAAAGTCAAAGTCAGAAAAACGTTTATTTGACAAATAAAGATACAAATCTAAGATACAGTATGTAACAAAGCTGGTACCCAACAACGATAATATTATAATTTAAACACACATCTGGATGTCCCCAATTAAGGTCAAAAGTCCGTTATCATTGGGGCCACAAATGAAAGGAGGTTACTGAAGGCAAACAAATGATTTATAGAATTTCAAACTATTAAGATGTTGCAAGATATTACGACACCATGTGTGATGTTCTGGTCACAATTCTCCTTACCTGGCCATGGTCCAGTGATGACGTGTATGGGGTGCAGCTTTGACACCAGGGCGGCCAGATGTGCGGCGCCGAACATAAGATGTCACAGAGGAAGCGGGGCGGATGTGTGTATTACGCGGCTCAATTGAAGAACAAAGACTTATCGCTGTGCATTAATTGCATTTTAATTATGCGATAGGGGGGAATCTGCGAGTTCAGGTGCCTTCTTGTTAAAAGGTCCATGACCCTGCTGAGCATGATTATTGCTTGAAAATATCCTTAAACGTTTCATGAAATTAACCTGTTGAAATATGAAGACTGTACCAATGACGGCTAACTTCACAGAGTACATGTTTTTATTTTAGCCGTACAAAAATTTTCTTGTCTCTGCCTTTTCATCAGCACAGGGACTGACAGACGAGCCCCGTGGCTGAGATCAGCAGTGCTTGTGGGCATATCCGCAATATAATAGCTAGATTTTCATTTTGAATGTTGATAAAAAATAAGCCTTTCCATCATAAAGTTCCTACATAATAGTCCAATAATCTTTCCGCGTACCCGACTTGTACTTTCCCAACATTATGATCCATGCAAGTTTTGGTATTGCTTCTTGGTCAGATCTGAGGTGAACAATGAATGTGGCGTTCCGTTTTCACATCCGAATGCCATATTTTGAATTGTTATCGCTGGATGGCTAAACGCCGGCCAGCTTTAATTGCGTGGCAAAATTGAGTGCTAGCTTCAGGGTAGCTTAAGTGTACCCATTAAACATGCACTCAGGGACCCAGCCGAACCTGCAGCTGCATATTAATAAGTGGTCATTGGTAGAAACTTACCCTGTACTGCAACAAGGAATCAATGATTATGAACATTCCATACAGCTTATTGTAAACTTCCCAACGGTAGCTCTATTATTGAAAAGCAACAAATCATCAGATTTCAAAATTCAGAGAAATGGAGCAACTCAACAGTTTAGGTTCCATTTCAGTTTGGCAGAAAATACGTATTGGTAAATGTATGCCACTGGTAACATGCGACATTTAAAATAATATGATCAAGAGACTTGCGAGGCCTAAAATATTTGGGACCGTATAAATCATTGGCTTTGTGACTTTATTGTCTAGTAGAACAGCGTTCATCGTACATGGACAAAACGATAAGAAATTTACGATCTCATTTGGCAATGTCAGGGCAAAGCTATGGCTAAATTTAACCTGAAAGTCGGTCAAACAGATAAATGGACGGCTTGGTAGGGGAAACAGCATCCGACGGCGAGCACTGCCCCCCTTACCAGGCGCTCATTAAAACTGTATTCACGATGTCCCCGCTACAATACAAGACCATTCACTTAAGTCATGAATTGTTACATGCTACGGGTACAGGGCAATATTTTTGCATCATACTGAATGTCTATCATAAACGGTACTATTTCACGCTCCGTTCCTTTTGCGTCCCACCATAAAACTTGTGAAAAAACGGCCCGGGATGTCATTTCTTCGTGCAAACAATACCACAAGAAGAAGACGTTTTAGCAAGTGTTATTTGTAAAGTATTTGCACTGCTGTCGTCAAAAGATCAAAAGCAAAACAAGAAAATCAAAACCAGGGGTCAGCCGGGAGGCAAAAAGGCATCGCACTACTATGAGGTGACAAGTACTGGTCCGCTGAGCTATAACAGTTTTTTTTTTCTGAAGGAAGGTTACAAGCCTGACTTGTTTCAAAGGTCAGATTCGTTGGGTTTTTTTTAATTTCAGAATCAAGTTATTTCTATTTTTTTTTTTGCCATTCGAATCCAATCCCCTTTCTTTAATCGATGGTTTTAGCTCAGCTGAATTGTAAGTCAGCTCAGCCAGCTGAGCTTACCAGGTGGTCATCCGTCCGTCGTGTAGCGGTTTAAAATATTCATAGTTTCGACTTCTCTAAAACAGCTGGCTCGCAGTTCTTGAAAGTTGGTTGGCACTTACATTGGGTATGTTTCTACTAAGTCTGCTCCTATGGTCACGCTCGAGTGATGTATGGTTTCTTCTTTAAAAAAAATAACATATTTGAAAAATCTTCTCGATTAAATGCTTCAAAATTGCCTGAGGAATTTCAGGCATGGTACCCCTAGATCTTAATTTGTTCATCAGGTATCGCTGTCACTTTTTCAATTACTTTAAAGAATTTGTGTGTGTTTCTGCTATTTTTTTATTTCTCCAAAACCGTCCATCTGATTTTACGAAAAGGTAGTGGAAGCGTATATTTTGCAAAGATCAAAGTTATACACTAGGTGGCGTAACTGTGGATTCCTGTTTTTTAACGTAGGTTTCAGTTCGGGTTCTTATGGGTGAATGCATACATTCCTACATGTTACTGTGTAAGTCAATGGGAACCACAATGGAAATCATCATTTTCGACGTCTCTGAAACCGTCAGACACATTCACCTCAAACCTGGTGTCTTTGGTGGGTATGTACTGTGTTTGTCCAAAATAGTGACACTCCCATGAAAATTTTCTTTTTCTTTTCTTTTTATTTTTTCTGATGCTGGTGGTACTCTATGTGGACCAAATTTACATGGTACATGGGCAACCTTGACCTCATTCCTAAGGTCACTGGGTTGATTAAAAATAACTCACTTGAACAATATCTGAGTTAAGACCTGTTTAAGCTTGAACTTCGACTCCTGAGCCCATTGCTTTGATATTTGTGTATGGCTGTCCTCAAGATAAGTGACCTTGACCTGTTTTGAAAGGTCACAAGACCATTCCATTTTGTGCATGCAAAGTCAGTAAGGCATATGACTGTCATAGTCCTCTTGTTAAGAATTTCTAGCACATGTAGGTTGCCGGACAAAGCATGAACTGGAGAAAGTGAAATAATCAAAAATATAATTTTCTTTCTTGTGCAGTTTTATTTGGTAATGTATAATGACACTGTGACTTGGCAACATGATTTAATTTGTGTTGGATTCACGCTGTACAATGTTACACAGATACGAGAATTGAGAACTTCTCTTTTATTCTTTTCCTCGGTGGAAAAGAAGTAAAACTCATCACGCAAAACCAAGATTTTTTTATTTGTGTTAACACAGGATGTATTTTAGATAAGGAACCTGTGTGTCTGTGTTATAATGACTATGCTCAGACGGTCTCTTCTTTTTGTCTGACTGGTCAATCATCAGATGCATAAAGTGAAAATACGACATGTTAACGTTGTGTTTGACCCGCGGATTTAAATCGGGGCTGGCATGTTCAAGTCTGGAAGTATACTTCTAGCCGAAAGGGCTAGCATGAAGAGAGGCTAATGTCTAATTCTGTTTATGTTGGGGGCGGGGATGGAGGTGGGGTGACGTGACAGGTGTTCCCATTTACACCGTAAGTTGTGAAGCAGAAAGTTCAAACCCACACGGTGCTGTCATTGGTGTGTCTTTGATATTCCGAAAGACATCATCTTAGCTTTTCCAAGTTTGGAAATGCAGTATTTCGTGGGGGGGGGGGGGGGAGTGCTTTTCTAAAATCCACATCCACTTCGTTTTTAGTACAAGACATTAATATAAAGAGTCTAATTTCATCTAAAATGAGAATTTAATTTCGATTTGTGGTTGTCTCTCAGATGGAGAAAGAATCTCTCCCTCTGTGCGTGTTTGTTTGTTTTTGTTTTTGTTTTTTTCTGTGTTTGCTTGTTTTTTAAATTTTCGTTTCCCCGTTTGTTTCTTTTTCTTTTTTTTTTGCGTTGGATTCAATCGCTTTATTAGCGCTGCATGTCTCAAACGGACAATTCCCACAGGAATACAAAGTTATCCCATTTCTTTATCTGATGATTCGGTACATGACTCATGGGTAGTCAAGCTCACTGGCATTGATCCTAGGTTAATTAAACAGGAACAACGTTAGATCTTCTGACGGCAGCATAATCGCCTCAAGCACAGATAGTTGTATGTGCAATATGTTTTTATCACCATAGAGCTGATTTATCTTTTACAGCGGAGATAAATAACAGTGTCCTCAAAAAGTCTATAATGTAATAAAAATATGGAATTAAAGAACAAATGATTTTCAAACTGGATGCAAATTTTGACATCAGGCATTATTCAGTCTCACTTTACAATATTTCAATGCATGACACTAATTTCAAAGAGCAAAATCGCATATCACGATTCTGTGTGAAGTGATATTTTGTGTTCGGCGTCATACCGTTGGTGTCTTGAGAATATACATGTATGCTGCGCTATGACAAAAGTTCACAAATCTCCCAATAATGCAAAAAATCATCATCAAAAAGACTACAAAGTGTATTTTCTGAAAGCTAATGAGTTCAGAATCCCGTATTTTGTATTGTCAACGACGTGCACGGTGTTCGTTTTTATGCAACAATAACGCAAAATTGTCAATTTCACACAAACGTCACGCCTACTTTCTTATTTACGACCCGATTTAAAAGTTGTATTGGGAATTGAGTAAATATGCTTATCTTTAAAAGCAACGGGTCTCAGTGTTTTCTTTTTTTCTTTTGGTTTTGTCCTTGAATGACGAACCTTTGAAACCAAGAAGACGGCATGCCATTCAAACATCAAAGGTCTTCGCACTCCCCCGAAAAATCAACTTTAAATACCTGAGACCCGTTTTTTCAGTTGACAAGTTAATGCAACAAAGTTCAAGTCTGTATGAGAAAGTAGTCGTGATTCAAAGTTTGTGTGTGATGCTTCTGTTGATGTCAATAAAACAGCGTTGAAAGGAAACGCATCCTTCAGTGAGATTTAAACGTCGTGGCCTTTGTTTTATGGGCTACCTATAGCTATTCCTTTACTTGTAAAAATCATGTATGGTCTTTCATCTCAAACTTTAAAGATTTTTGTTTTCAGATTTGTTAAGGTCCAAAATAACCTCCTCGACACTGTCTTTGCAACTTGTCATACATGTATTTGGGTGCGGTTTTCCCGCCGCGCCTTGACTGGTCGAAAATTAAGACGTGTGATTGGCAGCTCGTCGCTGAACAGGAGACAAAGACCGAGACTGACCATCATAGCTTGTTTGTTGCAGTATAACTGGGACCTTCGTGGGTGGAGCTTATTACAGTAAAGACGACGTAGACAAGAAATCAAACAGAAAAACTGAGACAGAGCTGGTCTAATTTTTCGGCAAAATTCGCTCGTTGCGTTAATACTTCAGCAAATTTAAAAAAAATATATTCAGGAAAAAAACGATTGGAAAACAGTCTTTGCCTATATAAATTCCTCTCGCGAAAAAACAAAAAAAAAATCAAAAAAACCCCAACCCCCCCCCCCAAAAAAAAAAGCAAAACAAAACAAAAAACCAAAAACAAAAAAAAACAAAAAACGAAAAACCACCACCCCCTACAAATTCTGCACAACAGTTAAAGACGGACCACAGGGCACCACATTGACGTGACATTGACAAGGACACACACATAACAAGAAAAGACACCATAGTTACAAGAAGTGCTCATTATCATCATACATGATATCAAATCTCACGTGCCTAGACAACTCTGTACACAACAAGCGCTGCATGCGGCAATCTGTATAATGCCGGCCCGCATGTGACCCACCAGCCGTCACAAGCAAATCTTGTGGACCAAACCGGGTGGAAAACGCACGGGCCTTACTTGTTTATGAATCAGCAAGTATTTAAAATAAATGTCTGGGTACTGTCAAAAATAATTTGGTCCACTGCCTTAGTAAGCTTGGGATTTCCAAACATAATAGTTTGTAGCGTGAAATGAGCCAATAATATGAATTTTTTGGTGCAATAAATTCCGCTCAGTCGTGTATTTGACACACTCAAAGAAGTAATGGAACGAATTTTCTACCTGGGCACCACAGGCGCAAGCAGGAGAATTTGCTACATGTATACCAACTTTATGCATATCATTGTTCAACTGGCTGCAGCCCATGGATCCTAAATGTTGCGAGTAAAATGCTGGCTTTACTATTACCAATGTAAACGAACTCATTAGTCTTCGGTTTCCTTTGATCCAATTAACGTTTAAATGTATCTTTATCTTCCGAATTTCGAACACTGGTTGGGAGTAAGTTCTACTGGAGAATCGTTGCGGGAATAAAAGAGCTATAGTAAGTATTAGTTTTGATACGGACCTGGCTTATGTTCTGTCTGGATCTCATGTTATGTGCATTTCTGTTAGATACATTTTCTGGAATCAAATCCTGTAAATATGCAGGTGTGTGTTCATTAAATATTTTATAAAGAGGTATGAGGCGGTGTTTTTCTCTGCGCTTAGACAGTCTCCCATCCAGTTTCATTGTACAGGGATGCATGACTTGATGCGCCCGTCACTGCGCGGGCTAGCTACAGTCTGCATCAGACTATGTGCACCCTTCCACACAACATACCATACTCTAAAATAGGCCTAGTGCAGGAAAAGTACATCAATACTAATGTGCATCTGCTGAGCCTATGTTGCAAAAACTTCATTACTCCAATTAATTTTTTAAATCTGCACTAAGAATAAGACCTAAATGTTTGTGTTGTTGTACATCTTGGGAGTGTATTAGCCCGAAATACAGCATGGGGATGCTGTGGCGGCCGTCGCTTCTTACTACTAATCTTTGGTTTTCTTTTGGAGCTGTTGAACGTAACTAGCCATTGCTTTGACCTATTTTCACTTTGGACAAAAGATCATTATCTATAGTGACAGCACAGCCACTAGGATCACCAATAGTGATGTACAAAGTTACATCATCGGCATAAAGTCTCATGTAGGAGATTACAATGTCGACTATATCGTTGATATTAATAAGAAATTAGAGAGGTCCAAGAACTGAGCCCTGGGGGACCCCTGCTTCAATTTACCCCAATTTAAAAACTCTCCATGTGTCACCATTCTCTATTGACGATCGCTCAGATAATTTTTAAACAAATCATGTAGACCTCCAGAGACACCTAGCTTCCTTAGTTTGTGTAGTAAGGCAGAATGATACACTTTATCAAACACCTTGGTTATGTCGCCAAAAACAAACTTTACTTCAGCAAATTTGAATATTGCATATAAAATTTTAATGTTTTTAATATTCCATACACAAATCTTGCAACAGGACAATTTTTACCTCATAACGTATATCCTTAACTTTGCCTCCGATTAAAAATATCAGACGGAATTTCATGACTACAGCTGTATTTAAGGCAGGCCACTTTTTTACACTTAGCAACGTACATGGTTGCGATGTTCAAATGTAGAATCTATTTCTCGGATGTCTGTTCTAGGGTGGATAAATATGCAATATGTCACACGACACTTTCATACGTATATAAATGATTACGTTTTCGACTGTCCCCCCTTGGTGTGCTTTCGCTATAACATTCTGACATTATGTTTCTCTCTCTCTCTCTCTCTCTCTCTCTCTCTCTCTCTCTCTCTCTCTCTCTTTCTCTCTCTCTCTCTCTCTCTCTCTCTCTCTCCAATCACGTTTATCTCACTGCACCACATATAATGATCCCTTGCAATGATTATTCAAGTTCATTGGAAGCACAAAAATCAGGGGATACATCCAAAAGCAAAAAATATCTTCTCAGACTTACACTGCGGATGTAGGTCAAAACGTTGACTTCAATATAAAATTTAATTCATTTTTGAACAAATTACTCCCGTAACAGTTCAATGCGTAACTTTTAGGTATTCAGGTGTGTGGAATTAATGTTCAGCTGTCCAACTCTGCCCATGCTGTTAACATCTGAAGTGAACATGTTGAAGGCATTGCTTTTAAATGCCATAGATTTTCACGAAACAGGGACTCACACAGTCCTTATTATTTTTCAATCATTTCGTGGTTGTTTTTTATTTTTAACTTATGTAAGCTTTCGTGTTTTTGTTTTGCTTGTTGCGAGAAAGAAGGAGACTTAGAGACCGCCAAATTTGAACGACCGAAGGTAACCTGAGCGGCGGTGGTATAGGACTGATCAGGCCACACTGCCAGTGACCTCATAGAACAAAGTAACCATAACAATTTGACCGCAAGTAATAAAACAGAGAACAATAAACCCATAAAATTCACAATTTGAGAAAACGGCACGCGTGACGGTTACTGGTAGCACAACCAATTTCCTTACATACTACAAAAAATGGACCTTAGTCCGTCTGCTGCATTCACTTGAAACTGTGTGGGGTCTATGCCAAGTTTGTCCAAATGGTCATGCTCCAATGATTTTTTGATTTTTTAATGATATTTTTGGCAATATCTTGGAAAATCTCCGAAACCACTGAGCCTTTTGCTTTGGAATTGCATACGGACACTTTTAGGAACCTACTGAGACGAATGTGTCGAACAGGTGGCACATTCGATATTTTCCTATTTTTTAAACGATTTTTTTTTTAGTTTTCTCTATTTTCGACTTCTTCCCCCAAATCGTTGCCCAGATTGTTCTGAAACTTGGTGGAAGCGTAGCTTGTGGGAGGTTTAAACAAAGACGTTCACTTGGTGGCGATTCTCTGGATGCCTGATTATTAACGATTATTAATTTTCAATTCGGGTACCTGTCAGTTAATATATCCATTCCGATTGATTACCATGCCAGTCAATGAGGTTAACCATGGATATTCACATTTTCGACTTCTCCAAAACTGTCAACCAGATTCACTGCAAACTTGGTAGGGATGCACATTGGGTGGATCTTTACCAACTGCTTCGAATAGTCAAGCGTGAGGGATTTTTTGATCTTTTATGATTTTTTTTGTTCAATCATTTGGCAAAATCTGAAAAAATCTCCAAACCACTTAGCCAACTGCTTTAAAATTGCATTGGGTCACTTCTGGGGGCCCCCAGACCTTGCATTGTTCAACAGGTGGCACTGCTATCTTTTTATATTTTCTTTCGAATTTTTGTGTTATCATTTTTGACTTCCGCAAAACCGTCACTCCGAGTGTTCTGAAACTCTCTTTTTTTCTATTTTTTATGATTTTTTTGTTGCTTTTTTTCCCTCCATTTTTGATTTTTTTTCCAAAATCGTTAGTCACATTGTTCTGAAAATTGGTGGAAGTGTAGCATGTGGGAAGCTTAAACAAATTTTTTTCACTAGGTGGTGATACTCTGGATCCCTGACTTTGAACGAATTTTTCAATTTGGATACCTCCCGGTTAATGCATGTATTTCTATTGATTACCATATTAGTCAACGAGGATTTTACTCTCCTCTCCAAAATGCTCATCCAAGGGACCAGAGTGAGACTTGTTATGGGTTGAATGTCAAGGTCAGCTGAGCACGGGCTGCTCACACGGCTCTCTTTTTGACGTTTTAGTAGCTTTACGGTTTATTAACCATTGCATGTATTCAATCATTTAGATTGGAAGCAATAAAACATTATCTTATCTTGTCCTTAAATGTCAGCAAAAATTCACAAACGGCATGTGTCCTCGTTTTTTTTACTACTTTTTGGTTCTTGCTTACGGTATAGAGCGACAACCAATCACATCAGCGTGAATACTGCAGGTGCCTATGGCTTGCAACACCTCCCTCTTTAGATTTTTTTCATAAATTTGAGAGCTCAATAGCTGACTGACAAGAGAGCTGAGCTAAAAACTTGAAAGTGTGGAAAAGAAGAAACTTATCCACGTTTGGAAGAGTGTATTTATTGAAATCAATAGGAATAAGTATCTTACGCCTGTGTCCCACTGGCGCATTTGACCCACGACAACGGGCGAATCTGAAATCCGCCATATAGCCTCGACAAGCTGCGATATTTTAGCATTCGGTTATTCTCCCATAACCAAGACCTTGGACCGTGACCATTTGAACAAAGTTGGTTGAGACCCACCTAAAGCAAATCGCCACCAAGTTTGAAGTCAATCTGGAAGACAGTTTCAAAAGAGAAGTCGAAAATGTAAATTAACATAAGAATGCCCATTGACTTGCACAGTAATCAACAGGAAAGGTGCATTTACCAGTGAGTTTCCAAACTGGAAAAATCGTTCAAAATCAGGAATGCACTGCAGTCCCACCTAGTGAATAACTTAGTTTCACCTTTTTACAAGGAACATATCCACTAAGTTTAAGCTTAATCTGAGTAATGGTTCCTTATAAGTCGAAAAATAGAACAAACACACAAAAAATATTTAAACATTTTTGAGGATTTGTCCCAACAAAGAACAATAAAAAAAATCATAATCAAGAGCGCTGTGTCCTCAGCTGATCTAAAGATTCAACACACTTCTGATCCTGTGAACTTGGGATAGTACAAAACAGGTAGACACTAATGAAAGGTACATCCCTACCAAGTCTGACATAGTAATCAATAGGAAAGGTGCATTTACAGATAAATACCCGAATTGAAAAAAAAATATTACTAATAAAAAAAAGCAGTGCCATCTAGCGAACAACTTTGTTTGACCTCTTCACATGGAGCATATCCGCCAAGTTTCAGCTTAATCTCAAGAGCGGTTATGGAGAAGTTGAAAATAGCAAAAACAAACAAAAAATCATCCACCTGGTGAACAAACTAAGGACTAGGAGTTTACAGGAGTGTTCCTGTGTGATATCAAAGCAATTGGGTGAGTGGTTTTGGAGAACATTGTTTAAGGTTTGCCCCCAAAAAGAACAAATCATTCATGAAGAATAAAAAAATTAATGGAGCGTGACCATTTGAAGAAACTTGGTAGATACCCACCAAACGTACATCTGCCACCACGTTTACAGTGAATCTGGATTACAGATTTGGGGAGGAAGTCGAAAATGTGAATTGTGGACAGATGATGGACGGACCGACGGAAGGATGGCCGGACCGTGGACGATGGATCCTCACAAAAGCTCAGCTGACTGACAAGTCAGCCGAGCTAAAAAATTTAAAAAATCACTGGGCCGTGACCATTTGAACAAATTTGGTAGACAATTACCCAAGGTAGACCTTCACCAAGTTAGAAGAGGATTCAACCACAAATTTTGGAGAAGTTGAAAATGTGAATTGTGGACAGACGCCGGACAATTGAGCCTCCTGAAAGCTCAGTTGACTGACAAGTCAGCTGAGCTAAAAATAAAAGATACAGAATAAATCATGATACTAAAAAAATTATAGGGTGAAAATGAAAGCAGGAATGTGTTAGCAAAACAATATTTAAAATGTTTAGATGATAAATTCAATGAGTAGTATTTTGTTTTTAAAATGTAGCGATTCACCCAAATTGTTGCAAGAGACAGAAATTCCTTAGTTTCAGGAGAACTGTTTCCTGGCTTTCCAAAAGTTGAAACGACTAAATACATGCTGGCAAAGCGCAAAAGAGATATCAAATGAGACTTTTCTGTGTAATCAGTTCATTCAAGTGAAATGCGAGGTTTTGGTCAAGAAAGACTGGCCACAACAAGGAATAATGAGATTCAAATATGTTCTTACCAGAAGAGGAAGATTTAAAGTAAAGGATACAAAAACTAAAGTGAGGAATAGAGCAGCCCTACAATTCTTCATATGGAAAATTTGGAAAGGTATTTCCACAATATGGAAAGTATTGCTGGAGAATCAAGATAAACACGTGTTCGAAAATTATAAAATTGGGATATTCAATCAAGAAAATTGGATAAATTTAGAAAATTTTGATTCAAATTAATTTAATTTACCAGTATATGATTGATGGAGATCATAAGTGAGCAGGAATTGAAGTGGGAGCAAAATTATGGAGAAATGAATTGGAACAAAATATACAATTTCTTATATAACTGACTGATCGATAAAAACATTCCAATAGAAATGATTAATTGGAGCAATTTATACAGAAGATTAGTTGCAAAAATTCAAAGCATCCTTTCGATCATGTAATTTATGTGAAATTGAACAGGAAACGGTCACCCATATCACCTATGACTATGAAACAATTGGTAATAGTTGGAAAATAGTTGGTGAATTATTATAAAAAAGTATACAACAATGATATAAAGGAGGAGACAACATACTTTGGAGTAACAGAAGTAGAGAGCAAAACGGAAAAAAAATGAAATAGATATGATCATTTTTACCATTATGGTAACTGTGGAAACGGAGAAATGTCATAATATTTGATAAAGTCTGGATAAAAGAAGAAAAAACACGCAATTGCAAAAGCAGGTCTAGAAGAGAAAAGTAAAATACCAAAAAAGAGTAGGAGAGAAATCTTATTTTTACAAAACTTGTATGGTAAAAGGAAAATTCCACAGTTCAGCATATACAGCAAAAGGACAGCCTGGAACTCTATGTCGGTGTGTGTGTGTGTGTGTGTGTGTGTGTGTGTGTGTGTGTGTGTGTAAAGGCCTGAAAAATCCTCACCAGACAGATTTAATGGAAAGCTATTTGCCCAAAAAAGTCAAAGCTCCTTTGAGAGACCACCTGCTTTATGGGACCACTTCTTGGATGGCAGTAGGAGTGGTCTCGCAAATTAGGTACTACTGTATACAATATTGTAGATGTCGCCACAATCAAGTACCGTGATAACACAAACGCTCAATGAAGCCATAACACATGTCTGTGAGTGTTCGTAATGTTTTTTTCCTATGACATAATGTGCATGCAAGGTATGTTAATATTGGGTTTATGTCACAAATGTTCCTCAAAAACGGTAGGTTGAAAGATTCAAGGATCGCCGCAGTTACTACTCCACGCTACACCTTCGTTTCGACTTATATGCGCTTTTTCTGTTGACAAGTCCCCGTCACACACTGGATACCTACGGGCAGGCCATTCCTTCCCTCTACGTCCTAGTTTTAAACAAGAGGCCCATGGGCCTAATGCTCTGCTCACCACCATCACCAAAATTCATTTTCTGAAATGTATTAAATCCACCTTGAGAAAGTAATAAAGGTTAGATATATTATGCAATATCAAACTTCCACATGATACACATTTGTGGTACATTTGGCATCATTCGCCTTATTCTTTATCAAGATATTGAATTAAATGTCCTATTCTTGGGTGCTAAATGACCAATAAATGGGTCTAGGTCACATAATCATTGAGCCATGGTAACCCAAAAAAGTAGGTCATTAGAGTGCAATTTTAATCTCGAGGCTCAATTCTCTGCCAAACTACACCCTACTATTACAAATCACCTCTTCCAAACCAAGAGGTCTGGTAACTATTCAAAAATGTGTCAAGGTCACTGATCTTACGCAACATATTAGCATTGCGATTGACCTACATATTCTCCAAATTTGGCGTGTCTAATTAAATTATTTTTCGAGATAAAAAATTTTGTATCTTTCAAGTCATTTTAACTCACAAACGCGCCACCAGTATCATAAGTTAATGAGTATTGCAGAGCAATACATAGTCCCCTGCTCGTCGCCCACGAGGTTGAATGGACTACTATATAGGGGTGTGACCTAGATGAAAAAAAAAATTAAAAGGCCCTTTAATCCCAAGAGGATCAAGTATTGCATAGCTATGTGTAGTTCCTTACCAGACAGCAAGTAAATGAAGTAAAGATGCATGAAGTTTGGGATAACAATGTTGTTTGGAGTTGAAAGGAACCTGATGCAAATTGAAAATACTGAACATTTACAAATCACTGTGACCCACATATTTGACCTGGTGACCTAGTTTTGCTTTATGGCACATTCTTAGATTAAGCTTCACATTTGTGTAAAATTTCATTAATCTAAGTAAGAGGACAAAAAAGTTATGGCCCGCACAAGATTTTGAATGGATTTCACAGTGACCTAGATATTTGACCTAGTGACCTACTTTGGCCATGTGACACAACAACTCCCCAGGTAGTATTGAAATAATAAATTTGGTAGCTGTAGGTATTATAGTAAGGGAAATATGGCATGGACAAGGTTTTACATGGAGTTTACACTGTGACCTAGATATTTGACCTAGTGACCTAGTTTTGCGTCGTGACACACTTTTAGGTCACAATACATTATCAGTAAAATTTTGTAACAAGAAGTCAAAATTTTTTAAGAATTACAGTAAGGACATGAAAATACTGTACATTTATGTATTACTGGGACCCAAATATTTGACTTAGTAACCTTATTTTACTTTACGACACATTTCCATGTTAAGTTTCACATTTGTGTAAAATTTCATCAATCTAAGTAAAAGGACAAAAATGTTATGGCCCCGACAAGTTTTTACATGGATTTCACATTGTGACCTAGATTTTGAACTTAATGACCTACTTTTGCCATGCTACACTCCAGCACCCCAAGAAGTATGCTCATAACAAAGTTAGTAGCTGTAGGTATTATGGTATAAGAAATTTGGTGCTGACAAGGTTTTACACAGAATTTTATACTGTGACCTATATATTTTACCTAGTGACCTAATTTCCCCTCATGACACACTTTTGGGTCAAGGTACATTATCATGTAAAATTTCATAAAAAGAGGTCCAAAAGTTAAAAAAATTACAGTCAGGACCTGAAAATTCTGTATATCTACATATCGTGGTGACCCAAATATTTAATCTAGTGACCTAGTTTTGCTTTATGACACTTTTTTGGACTAAGCTTCACATTTGTTTAACATTTCATGACTCTAAGTAAAAGGACAAAAAAGTTATGGCCCGGACAAGATTTTTCATACATATGTATTCTGTGACCCAGATATTTGACCTAGTGACCTATTTTTGGCACACGATACACCCCTATCCTAAGAAGTACAAACACATTAAATTTGGTAGCTGTGGGTGTTATGGTGTTGGAAATATGGCCCGGAGAAGCTTCAGGCAGACGGACTGACGGAAGGACGGACGGACGGAGGGACGAGGTGCAAACCTATAGTCCCCCACCAAGTGGGCGGGGGACTAATAAGCAACCCAGATCCTACAATCCCACTAAATTTCATGAAGATCCTGGAAAAATTAAGGATGCTGGACTGGTCACAAATTATTATATTTTGACCTGCACATTACATGATACTATAGGTAGTGCGAACAACACTGACGTCGACATATATTTCTATAAACTTGATATTCCTAAAAGTTATGTGGGCCTACCTCGAAACCTGTGGGGTGCAGAACATTCACAAGATGACCCCTATAAACTGACCATTTCACCTTGGCCTTCAACTCAGACTAAAAATTGCTATTGTTCAAAATTAGCGCTCTGCATTCAGCTTTCCACATATAGTCTGTTTGCTCAGATCGGGTAATTACTTTTCGAGTTATGGAAGAAAAACAATAAGATTGGACAAGCACCAAAGTAAATAATTATTGGGTCACGGTGACCCCCAAAGTAAGTCATCATGTACAATTTTATGTACAATGTAACCAAGAACAATTTTGACCTGGAGGTTCAAGTCTTTGGCATTGATGTCCAAGCTACACCTTGCCATTACAAAATCCCCTATTCCAACTTCACAGGAATGCTGACCTCACAAAATAGGTCAAGGTCACTGATATTATATAGCATACTAGCATTGGACATGGTCTATCTTTCCTATAAAGTCTTTGGCATTGATGTCCAAGCTACACCTTGCCATTACAAAATCCCCTCTTCTAACTTCACAGGCCAGCTGACCTCACAAAATAGGTCAAGGTCACTGAGATTATATGGCATACTAGCATTGGACATGGTCTATATTTCCTATTAATTTGGCAAGCCAGAATGTGACGGTGCATGTATTCCTTTTGGACCACCGCACTGATTACAGTTTCATATTATTTCATAATTTGAAATATGTAATCTATGTTTAACATGGTTTTTGCCGTGTCCTCAAACATTTTTAAACTCTTTGATTTGCTTTAGATTTTTACGTATAAATTGAAATCACATCTGACCTATATATGCAGAACCGAAATCTACAACTCAAAGTCGTGCTCCTACAACCCATACTGTAGGCGAACAGGTGTGACTTATTATAATTTTTGGCACTGATTCACTTGCGGTGGCTACGAGGGCACCTACCGTGCAAAGTTGTATAGCTAATGAGTCGTAGAGCCAGCCCTTTGGCATTCGTTGACTTGTAACTTTTGGTCACTTTGGTAACAGGAACAGTGCATGTTAAGTAAGTAAGTAAGTAGCCTTTATTTCAAACTCAAGGTCCATATGATAACGTATACAGTTACAAATATAACATTGAACTAAAAGGAACTAAAAATGAAAAGGCAAGCTTCACACGAGAAGTATGACAAATAAAAGATACACAAGCTAAAAGGTCAAATAGAAGTTACAGTTTTAAATACACACTAAAAAAAAACAAATAAAATGTTACAAATAAAAAGTTACATGCCTACACATTTACATATTTATAAAAACAGTCTTATGCCACTTGCGCCAGAAGATTGAGCACCGGCGGTTATCGCTGGTGACTAGGTGGGCAATGAGGAGATTATCACAGCTGTTAAGTCTCTTCGTGAAGCTATTTACCATTTTTCGCTTGAGCTCCCCATACGATGGCAGTCTATTTTGTACGAACATGTTGCTTGCTGAGCAAAATTTGGGACATCCCACAATCCATCGAAATGCGTTATTATAACGTACAACAAATTTGCCCATACTACACACCGAGAACTTTACCCACAGCTGTGCTGTATAGAGGCTTGTGCAGTATGAGCGAAAAAGCAAAATTTTGATGTCCATAGAGCAGTAGAATAATTTACGTTTAAGCATGTTGGCTCTGGCACAGAGAGAGCGATATTGGCGACCTATGTCGTCGTCATCTGTTACAGAAGCAGCAATGATGTGACCCAGATATTTGAAACAGTTAACAAATTTAAGCTTCTCCCCAGCAAGAGTTACAGTAGGATTGATACTCAGTTTGGCATTGCCTGAAGGATTGAACAACATACATTCTGTTTTAACAGTGTTATAGAGGATATCATGATCAGAAGCAAAGGATTCACATATGGAAATAAGGGTTCTCAGCCCTTTGACAGAGGGGCTAAGCAGCACCACATCATCAGCATAACTCATATTATTCATGGGCATACCAGCAATGTGGCAGCCAACACCACTATTTGCAAGATTTAAATTAAGATCATCTACGTATAAATTGAACAACAGAGGAGAGATAATCCCACCCTGACGAACGCCATCTGTTACCCTAAAGTAATCAGAGGAAGCTGCACCCCATGATACGCAGTATTTCTGAGTTTGAAACCAGGTCATGAGAATTTTAGCAATAAAGATAGGCACGCCTCTATCTAGTAATTTATGTACCAATGTCCAGTGATTGACGCGATCAAAAGCTTTCCTGGCATCTAGAAAACATGCAAATACAGGTGTGTTACAAGTCAAATAATAGTGTATAACTTCCTTCATTGTGTATATGCAGAGATCAGTTCCCAGACTTTTCTTGAAGCCGAACTGATATCCGGACGTATATAGGCATTTCTCACATCTGTAAAGTATTATGCGTTCCATTATTTTTGATAATACAGTGGCCAGAGCGATAGGTCTGTAATTGTCTTTATCAGTGATGTCACCCGCTCTGTTTTTAATGAGTGGTACCAGTGTTACTCTAGTAAGACACGGAGGTATATGACCATGTACAAGCATAGCACCAAATAGTAGAGACAGGAGTATATATATATATATATATATATATATATATATCTTTTATTTCGAACACGTAGTACACTGGATATTTTACATCAAAATTTATAGAGGCAACAAACATGATTCAAGGAGAAAAAAAATTGCAGATAAATAAGTTAGTATACATACATACATACATTTCACAGTCGTTTACCATGTTCGTAACCACAGGGAGACACACAAACAGTCCAAGTGACCCTTCAATTAGGGGTTTTAAAAAGATACATTAATTATCAGTCTGTGTAATCCTGAGACAGGATTTAAGATGTGCAAAGCTCTTCCAATAATAATTGGACTCGATCAGGCTCTAATATGGAGGTGAGTCTCTGATCTCTGACATGACAGAGTTCGCGTATCGCAGGAGCATTTGCTCGCACCGATTCCTCAATGACCGGGGTTCGTTTAATCGCCTGTACAATTTCAGTTACATCATCATTCAAATATTCTCTGTCAATATTGTAACGCTCTAGAAGAAAGTTTAGAGATTTTCCTGCTGGAGATCTAGAGCCCAGAAGTAATAACTTGCCACATGTTCGCACTATTGAGTTTTTGCTGTTGATGGCATTGTATATATACTTAAAAAATCTGGTATGTAATCGGATTTCAATTGGTACATCTTTGGATATCAGTGTGAGTAATACAGAGTGTGTGTTTCTTGGTAGTTTCCATATGAATCTAACAGCTTTACGCCAAGAAACAAATATTCTGTCTACTTCATTACGGGAATAATCCCATAACGGAGAGCCATAGAATGACATGCAATATGCTTGGAACAGCTGATGACGTGTTGAAGAAAAAACTGTACCAAACTGAGCCATCAGTAAATTGACTTCCGAATTGAAATTAATACAGGACCTTTCGAGACATTTGCTTGAGGCCCTTGGACCGATGAGATGGCCAAGATGTACAAATTGATCAACCTTCTCTATTACCTTTCCATTTACATAAACTGTGGAGTCATCATTTTTCTCAAAAGACATCCATTTTGTTTTCCGGGGATTAAACATCACGTTATATTCTTTGGCATATTCTGTGCATATGTCAAGTAATTTGTTCAATGAGAAGATTGTGGGAGCTATCAAAACTAAGTCATCCGCGTAGGCTAAAGCACCAAAAAAGACATGACCAATGTGGCACCCAAAACGTGAATTTTGTAATTTAACAAGTAGCTCATCAATGTAGATTCCAAAGAGAATAGGTGAAAGAACTCCGCCTTGTTTCACCCCATTCAAACACGTGAATGGTTTTGTGATGGAATTATTCCAGACTAAACTAACTTTTTGATTAACATACATATTTAGCAGTAAGCGAATCACAATCGGTGAGATACCTCTTTTTACCAGTAACCGAAATAATCTAACGTATTCGACTCTATCAAATGCTTTGGTCGCATCAAGAAAGATAAGGTTGACATTGGTGTCGTTGCAAGTATAGTTGTTCACACACTCTAATAATGTACCCGTACATTGAATAGTGGAGTGATTAGCTTTGAAGCCAAATTGGAGATCGGACGAACATAGCAGTTCTTCATTTTCTATCAGGATTAGCCAATCAAAAAGTTTACCAATGACACTACTCAAGGCAATACCACGGTAATTCTCTGAATCCCTACAGGAGGCACGCTTGTCTTTGGGTATTGGGTGAAGCATAATTTTAGTCAAACCATCTGGCGCAACCCCATGCACAAGCATTGTAGTAAAAAGCAGTGACAAGTAAATACTGAGTGACTCAGGACCATGTATTAAGTGCTCAGAGTAGTGGCCGCAGTCGCTATCATGCTTACCAATTTTTAACTTTTCAATACCTTTAGTAATTAAATCAGGGCGTATTCCTCTGATTAGGTCATCTGGGTCCACAGAATCAGCTATCAACATATCTAGATCATCTCTAAGTTTGTCCATATCATTAACATCATAAGGAACGGAATTATACAGTTTTTCATATTTTTCGGCAAAAAGCATGCCTATTTTACCTGGATCGCTTTCACCATCTATCATTGTTGGTCTAGAGAAGCCATGGTTTCTGATTCTTTTGACCTCAGCCCAAAAATCTCTACATTTGTTATTAACAATTGTGTCAGCTAAGCTTTTAGCTCTACACATTTGTTCATTCTTTTGTACAAAGCGCAAGGCATAATGATATTTGGCTCTGGTTGAATTTCGGATATCAGCAAGAATACCGACCCTTGGAGAATTATTACATTTCCACAGGTAGTGCCAAAAATTGGCTTCCCTTCTGTGTGCTTCAACATTCTCATTCCAGCCTGGAATGATTTTTTTCTGTTTACTGGAACTATAAGGAATGGTCTCTTTACTGGCTGTTAGGCACGCTGCGATAATATCATCATGGAATCTTTGAATTTCTAAAGAATGCTCACTGCAAAACGTATTCTTGCAGTGAAGAGCATGCCATGGGATAACAATGTCTCTCAATTTAGTATCTAGCACACAACTATACTGAGTAAGATTCGTTTTTGATGCCTGGTGCCACAGTGGTTTAGGAGTATTAGACCTGTCACAACCATTGACCTTGTGCCCAATCGGGATATTCAAATTCATTATGACTGGATCATGATCCGATAAATTATCACCATCGTGACGCACACTGTATTCGGTTATGCAGTCACGTAAATTCTCTGATAGGATAAAATGGTCTATGGTTGACCTATCAAAAGTGGCTTTACTTACATAGGAATAATCAACTTTAGATATATCTAGATTGTCTGCCAGAATAAGATGTTCATCGTGTAGAAATGAACACAATTTTTGCGTATGTGGTGACCTAAATCGAGAAATGTCCGTATTAAAATCGCCACCGATTATAATATTATCAATATTCAAATCTTGACATTTAAAACTTATTTCGTTTAGGATGTCCTGGTATTCATCAGCATTTACTCCCTGTGTGTCTTGGGGCATATATACATTTACTACAAATAATCTCACATCGTCAGATTCAATTAAAATCGCACAAGTTCTTTTTGATTGAAATATAATTGGGGAGATTTTGCATGAGAGAGATTTCCTCCACACAAATGCACTACCACCATATGGTCTACCTTCAATCAACTCATTATCATTCATGCCCGACACCCCATGCACATGAACTTCATGTACATGGTTAGATATACTTTGTATTTCATTATTAAGCAGCCAGTGTTCCTGTAAAAGAACAATATCATATAGCTCAGAGATCTTATTGACATATTCCCATCTTCCCACGCCATGGCCATGGGTGTTATAAGTAGCTAGCGAAAGTGTCGACATTGTGAGAAACAAGAATAAGAGAATAAACATTGTTTAACTACAGAAATCAGTCTGCCTCCTCCATATGTGAGACTGATCTAGGAGGGATATATTTGCGGATACGAACTCCAGTAGGCCATATCTCATCATTCAGCAGTTGCTTGAACTGAGATGCAGGCACAGATAATCTGAACGATTTAAACTTTGATCTTTCGTGTGATATACATTGTAGAGAACGAACCACAAAACCAGCTTGAGCTATGTACTTCCGTAAGTCACTGGTAAGAGTATCAGCATCTACCCTATATATAAAGAGGTCTCTACTAGGCTCGGGCGCGCCTTTAAAACTACCACCTGTGGGCATTGCTTTGCCTGTAATAATCTTATTACGTCTTAGTTCGCGACGTCTGTTATTTCTTGCAACCTGTGCAGGTATTCTAAAGCCCTCTGAATCAAATGACTGATCGTGTTGTTGGTTGTACCATTGGGATTGTCTGTTGGATCCTCTGCTCGATGCAACACTGAATATTGAAGATTGACTGGCATCTCTCCGCAGAGAGCCATCTCTAGATACAGATCTTGGTCTGATAGTATTATCACCGAACATGCCACCCCCGCCTCGCGCACCCCCCCCCCTTCCAGCACGTCCACGACCGCGCCCACGGAAGTTAGGTATGTTGGACATCACAGGATGTAAAGGATGGCACGGATTTTATTTGGGAGAAGAATGCCGAATGACGCTTTGCATCGTGTATAATCCATTTATCGCCCACAAAAATTTACCCAAATCAATCCGCTTATTTCTCATATAATTATAAGCCATCCGTATAAAATTACAATAAACATTACTTATTCATATCTTATCTCCCAAAATACTTCTCTTTTTTTTTGTCGGATGATCCGTGTAAATGTGTGTTTTAATCGAATTTCCGTCTTATATGTTGGGGCTAAATTCATGCCAATTCGAAACTACCAGCCTGAGGGTTGGGCACTAAATTCAGCTAAAATATCCATGTTACAACAAAAATATCTCATTGAAAGTAATTAATAATGTGTTGTTATTACGAAAACTGTATAAAATTAAATGTTTAAACACTTTTATTTAACGGGTGGGTAGATTTTATTTGCCATCCGTTTCCCCGATAAAAATCCAACATGGCGGCGCCCTGTCGGTTGGAGCAAAGCTCGCTTCGAATTTTCCTGGGACTGCTGTATTCGTCCGGAGAGACCTACAGTCAAGCAAGATATATCATTGGAAAGTACAGATCATAAGCTTTTTATTTCTGTAGGGTTCAATATAGTTTTTGGAAGTCTTACTTTGATTTTTGCCACTGTTCCAATTCGTTCCTCAAACTGGTTAAGTCGATCTGCAAGTGATATATTGTTAAGTTCCTCAGGATGAGAACGGGGTATCTTGCTAAGACTGTAGGCATCGATTACGATAATAGGACATTTCTTTGCTTTATCTAGTTTGTCTAAGTATAGGTTAGACGCCGCATGGAGTTTTCCAATTGAATTAGAAGACGAGCGCGCAGCGCGAGTCTTCTAATTCAATTGGAAAACTCTACGAGGCGTCTGACATACTTATATTCCAAAAGATGGGTATTATAAAAGTATTTCCTACTTGAAACAAAGTTAAAAGACTTGATTTCGAAGAGAAAAGCGACAAGTAAGAGTACATAATGTAACGACCTATGACACTTGACCTGTCACGCTCCCTGACCCTATTCAATGCTGGTCAACAATAGACACGCTGGAATAAATATTATGTTAAATCAGTGAAGCATCGTCTCGGCTGTTTAGCGTAATGGACAGCACGCTCAGCCGTAGATCACGGCATTCCTAGTTCGAACCCTGCCAGGGACAAAGTATTAAAAAGTGTAGACAAAAATTGTCGAAGTTCCATTGCAAAGTCCCGTGATGAGGTCACTTGTACTTCAGCGGATCTAATTCAATTAGACTCCTAGGAGGAGAGGAGCTCTATGAAAATTTCCTCCGCTGAAAACAATAGAAATTGGGCGCTGAGGTGTATAAGGCCACAATTACGTCTCTCAAGTGTGCCTCACATTCTTCTCTAGCCACTGAACCTCTACGATTTCTTAGTTCTCCAATTATTGTAGTGCCACAAAAAGACCACAGTGCGTCTTTAGACTCAATAATTTCTTCCTCTGTAAACCGATTGAGGACGGCGTTTTTTACACTTTCCTTTGTACCGGCCTGCAAACTAAACGGTATGTATGCCAGTAAAGGTTACAATAACATGTTTTTCTGTTCTCCATTGACATTGTTGTTAGTGGAATTAGCATGACCCTGCTTCATGATTGATCCCGACTGATCATTTACAATAGCTTCGGGGATATCAACATTTTCTCCTGATCGTTTACTATTCTGATCGTTTACTGAGTCGGTATGTTGGAGTCAGTATCTGGTTTACTGTTAGCCACACTGGTTGCAAGAGCTTTTACTAGAGTCACATCTCCTGCAGCAAATCTGATATCTTTGCAAGCTTTACAAAGAAATAAGTCTTTTCCATAGCCGTCTACCGACTTTCCACTCTTTTTGTGTGGGCAATTTACGCCATCATTTGGGCCCATACACTTTCCCATTGTCATTAACACACAGTCAATTGCTGTAAAAACATAACCTATGGCACTATACATTAGGACTTGGCAAGTGGGCTAATGTTTGTCACCCCTTAATGAAGTTCCATTGTCCTGTACAAAAAGTCGTATATGCTGTATTTTCTTGCCATGTCTATATCCACTTGGAAAAAGCGAAAGAATGCCTTCAAACTACTCCTTTCTTACGAGCTCTACCGGAGATACGACTAAGTCACAGGAGTCTCTGATGCTATTACCTTGATATCAACTCTTGCAAAATATTGGGTTGTTCCCAGCAAATTTAAGGTTCTCCGACGTTCGACCATCTGGCCCAGCAGCCTTACCATTAGACAACTGCTTAACAATGTCTGAAATTTCACATGGCGAAACATGCATATTGTTTTCAAAAGATACAGCTGTTAGTTTTTGATTAACCTCATCTTTAAATTTTGTGCCCTCTACCGAGTTGAAAAGTTTTTCAAAATGGCCAGCCCACATGTTGGCTATGTTCTGGCAGCCAGACGAGCCGCCTACAGTGTAAGACAGCGGCAGGTTTTTATTGTTTGTCACAGAGACACTTTTCCAAAATGATTCATAGTCCTTATCCATCAGGTTTTTTGCCATGCTATCGGCTCGGTGCTGAGCCTCATTTTGTTTACAAGTGCGAAGTGCGTACTTGAACTGGGCTCGGCTAGTGCGCATGACCTCAAACAGTGGGCCATGTTTAGGTTTACCATTATTACACCACAGAAGGAAAGCGTTGCGTGCATCATCGTGTAAGTCTTTCACGTGGTCATTCCATCCAGGTATTGGCTTAAACTTACCCTTTGTATGTTGTCCAATCGCCTCCTTACCTGCTCGAGTCAGTGCGGCGACAATATCTTTATACAATATGTCTACAGCACACGTGTGCTCGGGATCAGTACAAAGTGGGTTTTTACATAACAATGCATCTACAGGCAAAGGCACAGAAGTAAGTTAATTGTTAACAAGATGTTTGTAATTAGCAAGTTTATCATCGTCCACACTGGCCCAGTTAAGGGATTGGCTTAACATATTATTATTTTCAGTATGCATGGGCAGGCTGTCAACAGAGCATGTAGAGAAAGGGGAAAATGATCTGAATCTACATAGTGATGAAGCACATACTGTCATGAGCATTTTTTTCTAGATATGCAATGGTCAAGCCATGAGACAGTGCCATGGCTCTCGCTAAGATATGTGAATGTATTACTATTAACACCAACTTTAATGACATCACTCAGTATATATTGATTGTCACAGCAAAAATCTTGCAATTCTCGAATAGATAGTGAGTCGAGGTTTGAGTTCATATCCCCCATTATAATAACATTTGTGGTGTCCGCCGTTTCCACTATTGAGTGGAGTTTACCCAAATATTCAGAAAACATGTCAAAGTTCTCACGGGAACATACTGGAAGGTAAACGCACAATAGTAAAAGTTTTGTCATAGTAGTAACAATTGATGCAGCGATTATTCTCGAATCATCATATGTTTTGGTCTGTAGATAACAACCTAAACTTTTACGCCATAAGATAGCCACGCCCCCGAAAGGCCGCCCTTGCAACATATTGTTATCAGTATCCATAGCAGAAATACCAAATGCATAAAAGTCACTGTGAATATTAGAAAGAAGTGACAGCTCGTCATTGGCGAGCCAATGCTCTTGCAGCATACAAAGGTCATGAGAGTCACAGCATCGGCTAACAGTATGTAAAATATACTTTTATCGATTTACTCATTTAATTTCCAGAAACAATCGTCAAAACTCGGAAAATGACAGCAGTGCCATACAGTGATCAGATTTTGCAAAAAAAAAAGTATGTTGTTAATAATAATAATAATAATAATAATAATAATAATAATAATAATAATAATAATAATAATAATGATAATAATAATAATAATAATAATAATAATAATAATAATAATAATAATAATAATAATAATAATAATAATAATAATAATAATATAGAACTAAATTGATAGAAGCAACTCAACGTGCATTCCTATCTGCTTTGAAGTGGATCACGCCACCAATTTTGGAGAAAATTGTACAGATATACTTACACTGATATGCGTAGGGTGACCCACAAATTTAGTAGAGACCAATTGAAGGTACATCTCCGACCGAATTTTAACAAAATGATTTCAAATACATTTATTTTCAAAATGTATGACCTAATCGATATTATTTCTTTACGGAAGATTAATTGACCAATGTTACTGCCATAACCTTTGAGATCCCTACATCAAAATTTAAATTTGTTAGATTTGATAACCAAAAAGCTACTCGGAGATCAAAGCAGTCCACAAAAGTTTCGTCGACAGAGTTAATTACTTTTACGGGTTTTCAACTTTAAAACTGCATCAAGGACATTATATTTTATGATCCTAACAAGAGTAAAGACAAGTTGTTATTCATGATACATTTAATGTAAGTTGCATTTACACAAAAATGCAAAATATATAAATGTTTTAAATTTCCGTAAACGGATCTTTGTACTACCATCATGTAATGTAGGTGGTAAGCTGTTCACAAAATGTAGCTAGCAAAGATCGCTCTTCCAGGCAGTATTTCAACCTCTGTGCCAATTTCAAATTTTTATAATTTCCTTAATGTACATACGGGTAACTCGTTGAGGACATATGTTCAATCAGATGACCTTAACTTCTTTTGTCCATTACCGCAATTATATTTCAATGTCGGTCGCCTTAATGAAGCTGTAAGACGCATACACCCATAGATAGCAGCGGTTACACATTAAACAAGGTAAATGCCCTTTGAAAATGTCTTTATTTCTCCGTAATTTAAGGACATACGTTTCAATCATTCTCTCCATTTTTCATGTCTTTTTATAATGTAGTAGTCATGTGTATATATATGCTGTGGAGGAGATGTTGTCACAGTCGAGTCTATATAAACATATATAATTGCCTAACCCATCCACATAAATCTTGTTGAAGTGCGTTATATCTCACGCCCAAGATGTAACGGGTAAGTGGATATGTTCAATTTTTGAATGTATTCAGTATCTATTGTGAACGGCAGATTGACACATCATCCCAGTTGCACGCCACGCTCCACCTCCCTCATGATTCGCAAACACTTTTCCTCTTCAAAAGTCTTGGCAACACACTGGACACCTACGGGCAAACCCTCAGATCCCTCCGCATCCTACCACAAAAAAAAAAAAAACAAAAACAGAAGTTAGATAATTCCCTTATGATATATCACTTACCTGTACAAATATTACAGGGTATTCATTCCATGGCTCTCCAGAACCAAGTGAAATGAACTGATTTGAAGAGTACAGCTGCCCCCAGTTCACCCTCTTCGGCACTGGAGGTTCACAGCACCACCACTTGCGGATCATTTCAATTCCTCCAGCTGGACTTTGGCTTCAGGAAATGATGCACATGGACCGTGGCTGGTTGTGTGGGCCCCGAAGCGGTTTTAGAGACACAACAATTTTATTTAAGTACGGAATTACTCTGAATTTCTCGTATTTCTAACACAGTACATGAAACGGAGGTCGGCATGGTACGGAAGTAAAGTATTATTTAAGACTGATGTCATGATGACCTCAGCCATGTGATTTACGCGTGTTATGTCATCTTTAAAATCTACCACTGGCAGCTGCGGGAACGTTCCCGAATGCCAGGAAGCCAGCCTCTGCCTCAACAACGTACCGGATATGAAGCAAAGTAAAGATATTCAAGGATTTCCACCTGCAGGACCTTATGTCCATTAAAGACCTTCCTAAACACGTCACTGGAGGAACAAAAACCTCAAAGCTCGTGGGTCTTGCTGTTATAAAGATTCTCTAAAGCTCGTCTCACCATGGATAGAAATTGGCATTTTGGTCTTCACAAACGTAGAAAAAAAGCAAAGCTGTGAAACCAGTGCATTTTGCGTGATGACTTTATGTCCCAGCTAAAATCTCCACGGAGGAACATTCTTATCAGGTGAATCCAACATGTCAGTTGGAAGAGGTACAAAATTACAAAAACACACAAAATTTCATTACTGAGGAAAAATCCTAGGATCACATGTTTAACACAGGAAGGTTTAGGAATATTTTTATGGCACTTGGAAGCAATTGGCCAAGATGTTTCAGACAAGATTTTTGCAGCTTTTCGCAAAAATGAATGAAACATGTGTCAAGCAACTATATGGCTCATATTCATGGAGTATAATCAATTTCAGATAGATTGGCAAGATACTGGAGCACAGTGGAAGTGCTGACTCTAAAAAGTACCCCCTTCCTCTGAAAAAAATCTGAAATGCCACTTTGGAATAATACAACAGGCCAAACTAGACTGCTAAGTAATTCCGGCATGAAGGCACACATAATACATCCCTAACCTCATATGTGTCAACCTGACAAGGCTAACAGTGGCTTAAAGCGTCGTTCCTCTCACCTCTAGAATTGAACGCTCGTTACTACGGAGAAAATTTGTCCTAGGCAATGCTAATTTTTATAGGAGAAGGGGCCGACGCATCAAATTGTAAAATTCGTCTGTAAAAGAATCTCGACGGACCATGCTTTTTAGACCATTTTAGTTTGAAAGGATATACTATTGGTAATTTGGTTACCGTAAAACGCATTACGTACACAATGATTGTTGTAATATCAAGTACAATCTTGTGTATTTCCATTTGCCGTTTCACGTGAATGATTGACAATCTCCAAATGCTCATGATTTCTCAGCATCAAATCTGAAAAAAGCTCAAACTGTTGACCCAACAGAAAGTGAACTGTGAGCTTATGTTTCAATATTACAGTTTAGATTTCCATCATTCACGTTTGATATTACACTGTTGAAACATCTATCATGTGGTAGTTTATTCATATGCAGTGTTTGCAACATACCTGGCGTGCAAAGTTGTACAAATCATCATCTGTGGGACCCTCAGTCATCAGTTGCTGAATATCTTGTTGCGTCACTTTGGTAACAGGTAAAACCCCTGCTGGGCAGTTGGCTACGTTGTAATGTATTATATAGGATCCAGATCCTGTAAAATATATAACATTATATTACGGTTGACTCGTCACACTACTTTTCTAAGTGACGCATAAAAAAAGCAAGCGATTGGGAGAATATAACAAAGTGGATACCTTGAAATGCAACGGTTGCACTTAGTTAGTTTTAGTTGGGAACTGCTATAACACGCCCCTGGTACCATTAGCCATTGTCCCTTAGATCGTCTGAGAACACTCTGAAACACTCGACAATATCTATCTTCATGCTCACCTGGCACTTGAAGGCTTTCAAATCCTGCTTTCTAAGGATCGTGAAACTGGTTCTGACAGAATAATTGCCCTTTATGTAAAAGACAATCTACCTGCTAGAAAATGCGTACAATTGGGCGCTGTATCTGGGATAAAATTACTCTTCTTTTAAGTAAGGTTCTCTTCAGCGTGTATTATCGTCCAAAAGGCCAATCTGCTGCAGAGAGAAAACTTTTTTCTGGGAATTCTGCCTCACTCCATCTCGTCCACTGTTGAACTTAACCCTAAATACTCCTTATAACAGGTGTCTTTTTTAAATGATCATTGTCAAAGTTGGGATTCTCCTCACACACACTGACAGTGAACTCCGGTAGCGCCTCTTTCCTCTCTTAGCCCAAAAAACACGCACCAGCTCGTATCATGTGTCTGACCACTGATAGCCTGTTGGACGTCTAGATAACTGATTACCCTGATCATATTCTAAACTCCGGCATGCTCCCTCCTACCTCATCTTCAGATCACAATGTAGTTTTTTTTTTTTTTTTTTTGTTCATTCTTGGTAACTCATTACAAGGATTGCCCTTCCAAACGCTCTTTCTGAGACTTTAAGAGAGCTGATTTTAATAACATGAACAATGCACTCTACAAAGCTCCCGGAGAACCCCTAAGTGACACTGTGTTATACTGGTCAGACACCTTCGTAGACACATGTAAACAGTTTATTCCTTTTCGTGAGGTCACAATTCGCCCCACTTCTCGCTAAGCAAAACACTGAATGTCTGTTTCAGTTCTATAAACACAAACGAAATAGTAGAGTAAACTCTATTAAAAATTCTATTCCTCTTTACTTTACCGAAATACGGACTGAACATGACTCCAGAGAGATTGACCTTAAAAATTGTATGCCCATTATCGGTCATAAACTCTATCAAAACATTACAACTCTCGCTGACGATGGAAGGACCATTTCTGCCAACAAAAAGAAGTATGAGACACTCAACAAGTCTGTTGCCGATCAACGTCAGATCCCATATGGTGACAATTCTTTGCCCTCGCCCGACTTTGTCAATCGGACTGACGCCCGCCTGTCTATGCTTCATGCGAGCGTCCACGATGTGGAAAAGATCCTAAAGTCTCTCAAAACTACCTTCTGCTTGCGGTCCTGACGGCATGGATTACACACTCCTCAAAAACTGTGCTCCTTCTATTTCACATCCTCTAACTGATCTACTCAATCGCTGATTATTCAACTTTTATTTCCATAATCCTTGGAAGAGGTCCAATGTGGGCCCCGTTTTCAAAAACAAAAAAACAAAACAAAAAAAAAAACAAAAAAAAGCAGTCGACGGAACACTACAGGCCAATATCACGCACACGTAATGTCTCAAAAGTCTTTGAGCGTTTAGTCCTTAACATCTTGTACTAGAACTTAACTTCTGACATGACAACTTACTTTCTGCCAAAAACTCTGGCTTTAAGAAAGACAATTCTCAACTGGTTATTATACTTCATGCTATTTACGGTGAGCTTGGGCTGGTCCGAGAGGCAATCATGGTTTTCCTGGACATATGCAAGGCCTTCCATACAGTATAATGGCACGGTGGTTTACCCTTTTAACTGAAACAATTACGTTTCGAAGATTCTGTGTTCCGATTTATAGGAAACGACCTTTCAAACCGTCTACGACGTGTTCCAATTGGAGGACAGACCTACTCATGGCTCTCCATAGAGGCCGGAATGCCTCAAAGTTCCATCCTTGCCCCCCCACCACTTTTCCATGTTTTCAAAAATGAAATCACTGATAATATTATCCGTGATATTCGATTATTCGCAGATGATATCAGTATTCTTGCAATTGTCCATGAGCCAGCGAGCAGGACAGTTGAATGCCTGAATACAATATCTTGCACAAATCCATCTTTAGGAAAAGCCATAGCTTCTAACGCCATTAAATCCACTTCGATAATCTTCTCATCCAAACAGAACTTGTAAGCCAGCTCATCCACCTTTACTACTTGGAAACACACCCATACCCGAGGTTACTCAGCATGTTCACCTTGAAGTTTAATACACTACCAAGTTGTCTGTCACGGCAGGAGCATATAACACGCTTTGTCAATTAAATCCAACCAACGACTTGCCTTTCTATGCAGGCTTAAACAAGAGGGCTGTGTGAACAGCCCGTGCCTCAGCTGATCTTGACATTCATCACACTTACAGCTCTATGAACTTGGGAAAGGATCAAGGACACCATGTTCTGAGTAAGTCTGACCTTTATAGAAGAACACCTACATGTGCAACATCAAAGTTCAAGTAATTCTCAAGTTATAATGAAGAGTAAAATTCATGTATGTTGCACTGTGACCCCACAAACGAGGTCAAGGTCATTCATGTACTGTCTCAGCATGACCTTCATACAGAATAATTAACATGTGTAGCTAACTCAAAACAGATCTCAAGTTATCAAGTAAACAGTAAATTCCGTGTCAGTTGTCCTGTGAATTAGCATTAGAATGCCCATTGACTTACATAGTAATCAATAGGAAAGCTGCATTGAACGGTAAGTACCCGAATTGAAAATCCTTAAAAATCAGGAATCCAAAGCAGTGCCACCTAGTAAACAACTGTTTGACCCTTCCACAACAATATATCCAACACATTTCAGCTTAATCTGAGGGATGGTTCTGAGAACAAGTGAAAAATAGCAAAACCATACAAAAAATTAATTAAAAAAAATTGCGGCGCCACCTGGTGAACAAATTGGGAACTAGGTGTCCCTGGGAGTGTCTATGCACGATATCAAAGCAATTGAGTGAGAGGTTTCAGAGAAGAAGAATTTTGAAGGTTTGCCCCCCCCAAAAAACCCAAAAAAATCATAAAAAATCCAAAAATCAATAGAGCATGACCATTTGAACACACTTGGTAGAGATCCACCCAAGGCACATCCCCATCAAGTTTGAAGTACATCTGGTCAATATTATTAAAGTTATGACCATTACAAGAAATTCCCATGTTAAGTTTTCCTATTAAAACTTTTGTAGCGATTTTTGAAAAAAAAATCATAAAAAAATCCAAATTCATTGGAACATGACCATTGGAACAAACCTGGTAGACACCCACCCAAGGTACATTGCCACCAAGTTTGAAGTAAATCTTGATGATGGATTTGGAGAAGAAGTCGAAAATGTAAATTAGCATTAGAATGCCCATTGACTTACATGATAATCAATAGGAAAGGTGCATTTACCCCAAAGGAGCCGACTTGAAAAAATCATTAAAAATCAGGAATCCGCAGCATTCCCACATAGTGAACAACTTTGTTTGGCCCTTCCATAAGGAACATATCCACCAAGTGTAAGCTTAATCTGAGTGACGGTTCTGGAGAAGAAGTCGAAAATATCTATAACACACAAAAAAATCAGAAAAAACTGCAGCGCCACCTAGTGAACAAATTAACAACAAGGAGTCCCTAGATGTCTTCTTGTATGATATCAAAGCATTTGGGTAAGCAGTTTCGGGGAAGAAGATTTTTCAAGATTTGTCAAAAAAAACCCAACAAAATTCATTAAAAATCCAAAAATCACTGGAGCATGACCACGTGAACAAAATTGGTAGAAACCCACCAAGATACATTGCCACCAAGTTTGAAGTTAATCTGGATGACGATTTTGGAGAAGTCAAAAATGTGAATTAGTATTAGAATGCCCATTGACTTCCATAGTAATCAATAGGAAAGCTGCATTGACCGATAAGTACCCGAATTGAAAAAATCGTTAAAAATCAGGAATCTGCAGCATTCTCACATAGTGAACAAATTTTTTTGACCCTTCTACAAGGAACATATCCACCATGTTTCAGCTTAATCTGAGTAATGGTTCTGGAGAAGAAGTCGAAAATAGCTATAACACACAAAAATTCATAAAAAATTAGGAAAAAAATCGCAGCGCCACCTGGTTAAGAAATTAAGAACTAGGAGTCCTAGGGAGTGTTCCTGTGTGATATCAAAGCAATTGGGTGAGCGGTTTCGGAGAAGAAGATTTTTTAAGATTTACCCAAAAAGAACAAAAAAATTCATTAAAAATCCAAAAATCACTGGACCGTGACCATTTGAACAAACTTGGTAGAGACCCACTCAAGGCACATCTCCACCAAGTTTGAAGTGAATCTGGCTGACGGTTTTTGAGAAGAAGTCGAAAATGTGAATTGTGGACGACGGACGGACGACGGACGGACGGACGGATGGACGACGGACCCTCAAAAAACCTCAGCTGACTGACAAGTCAGCTGAGGTAATAAAAACTCTCCCGCCAGATTAGTGTCATGTTGTATATTAATATAATTCGTTCTATTTTCGAATATGGGTGTGACTGTTTGACTATTGCACCAAAAACCTGTCACAATCTATCGAAGCTGTACAGTATGAGGCAGCCAGGATCTGACTAGGCGCCACTTGATATGTGCCTGACTGCTTAAAAACCTTTGTAGGCAAACTTTGTCAAACGACAATATTTTACATATTTTAAACCTGTTCTTTTCTTCGATATGTATAATAAACTGACCCCGCAATATATACATGCGGTCGTTCCCCGCGATGTTGCATTCGTTACTAGGCGCCAATTGAGAAATCGCGCGCTATTGCGCCAAATTAGGTTTACCACCCAACGCTTCGGCCAACCATCCCCTCTGCTATTAATTTGTGGAATAATCTCTCATTAGATGTTCGTAACACTGATTCCCTGCCGCAGTTTAAATCATAAGTTAAATTTACAGCTCCTATATGTTGAAAAAACCCCTCAAATTTAATGCAGGGAAGTCGTTTCCTGAACATATGCCACACGCAGCTACGTCTTGATGTTTCCGTTTTAAATGTCCATCTACATCATGTCAACATCCTATCAGCTTCAAGGTGTGCATGCTCTCATCCTTCTGAATATACAAAACATTACCGTTTATTCTGTGCTAAGTTTATTTTGCAAATAGTCCGTCTACTGAACACTGTGTGTCACTACTCGCTCCGGGTGTAAATCCTACTCATATAGTTCAGTGTTCAAGTGATATTTTGTTACATATTCTCTTGAAAGGCAGGGACGATTTGTTAGAAACTGAATGATGATGATGATGATGATGATGATGATGATGATGATGATGATGATGATGATGATGATGATGATGATGATGATGATGATGATTGAATATATTTATTCTGGAAATCCGATTCAGCAGAAATGCTGTTTTTCAATCGGGCCCAGTAAAAATCATATACAGAAATATGCATAATATGAAAAGTGGTACATAAAAGAAACATGATCAGATCCACGACATACGTAAAATTAAGACACATAAAACCATAACCTATAATGTGAAAAATGAATGTTAAACTACGAAAGCCCATTAAAAGTTAATACTATACAGGTCCACACGTCAAGATTGTTCTCTGGTCCTTGTGAAAAAAAAAACTGTTTGTATCTGAACTTAAAAGACAATATATATGTCGTCTACACGTTTAATAGCGTCCGGGAAGCTGTTCTACACAGTAGCACCATACTAAGAAAAAAGAACGTTTAAAAAATTGCCTTGTTCACTGCAGGAACAACAACATCTAATGAACAGGAACGTAATTGTATGAGGCAACATCAGATACAAGCGTCACCTGGTCACACAAATAATCAGGTGCATGGCCATTGACATATTTGAACATAAGGCAAGCTGTGTGAAATTTTCGTCGGTCTTCTAAAACTTGCCAGTTGAGTTGTCTGACCAGGTCAACGCCTCTGGTATTTAAAAAGTCAAAATTACCAAAAATAATGCGGGCGGCATAATTTTGAAGTCCTTGTAATGATTTGGCGCCACTAGTACTACAGGAGGCCCAGACGGTAACAGCATAATCCAAGTTAGGCTCAATGTAAGATTTGATAAACTCGAATTAAAACGCTGCGAAGTAAGAAAGAACTAAGTCTGCGGAGAATGGCCAGTTTACTATTGACTTGCTTTTGTAAGTGAAGTAATGATGTTGCCAATTAGATTTATCGTCGATAACCACACCAAAATACTCAAAAGAATTAACTTGGGCGACAGGCTCACTATACATATTGATAAGATGGTCAGAGTGACCACGTGTACCTGAACCAATCAACAAAATAGGGCCAATTATAGACCCTTCAGGAACCCCGATTGTTACCTCACGAAATGTGGATACCTTTCCATTACATTTTACCTGTTGCAATCTGTCGGTTAGGTATGATTCAAACCATCCACATTCAGCATCTTTAATACCACACTTACGTAGCTTGACCAGGAGAAGACTATGGCTGATGGAGTCAAAGCATTTCTGTAGGTCAAGTGAGCATACACCAGTAATTAAACCGTCGTTAATGTTATGCAACCAATCATCAATAACCTTGTGCAAGTAAGTTTGTGTCGAGTGCCTCTTTATATACGCTGACTGATCTGGTGAGATGAAGGAATGTAATTCTAACTATGTAAGAATTTGGCATTGGACAAGTTTTTCCATAATCTTAGAGATATGAAAAAGAATTCATCTTTGATGCTGTTTAGACATTCACAGCAGAATCTTGAGGCTTTATTTTCCACTTTGATAAACGGCTTACTTAAAGGTCTCTCATTATTTGGCATCGGTTGTATTGTTCCCTTTAATTTAATTTTGTACCATCTGTGTAATCAATCTTCTGTTTTAGTCCAGTGTATACAGTGCAGCATGTCTACATGCACTGAAGAGCCTCCAGATCATTTCGTGTAACTATTGGGTAACCCAGTTGAGAAATACGTTTATAATAATACTAAAAATAAATACTCACTAAATATGTGGCCAGCATTACCCACTTTGGTAGCAGGATACGGCGTGGCTGGGCAGATGATTCCATCCAGACCCTGTTCACGCCAGTTTTCAAGCAGCCGCTCCCTGTAGGTCTGCAGGTAAAACGAAATATCCACTCATAGACTGGTCAATTATCAGCGATTGAAATTTACATATATATATATATATATATATATATATATATATATATATATATATATATATATATATATATATATATATATATATATATATATATATATAAATATATATATATATATTCATTTTTAAGCCCTTGTCATTTATGCTCTTAACTCCATGTCACCGCATGGTAACCTATGAAGTGTTGCTCTACCTTCTTCACATAAAAAGTTTGTCCTGCCTCTGCACGACACGGTAGTCATAAATCAAGGGTGTCTGCAACATTGATTAGTCGTAAAGATACAGTATGTTTAACAACAGTAGTCTTGTATATGGTGCACAGAGGTGTAACGACTGTACAATGCCGTACATAAACATTAGCGTAATAAGAGCTGTTGCAAACTAGCATGTAAACATAATACAGTAACTTATCTAGACCACGCAACAGAAGTGGGAATCTAATGTGACACTTACGTAAATGGTTGAAGCAAGCTTCCACCAGTCTGCTACAGACCTGATGAGGAAAAAAAAAAGAAATTTTAGTTGAAATGAGCACGGACAATATTCCATGAATCAAATGAGTTGCTATAATCAAACACTTGGTATGGGGTATAAACAGCGGTTTTCCTGCTGTCTGTACATGATTCAGTCAGTGTTTATTACAAAGCTTCAACATCTCATACTGCAGTTGAGTGGCCAAACTTGATATCTGCTGTTGCATACTGTGATTTCCAGTTGTTTTAGCTGTACGTGATCCCTGATGATGCGCGTGGTACCTCAATTCAGGCTTAACCCTAGACAAACGATCAATCAATCAATCTGTCTGTCTGTCTGTCTGTCTGTCTGTCTGTCTGTCTGTCTGTCTGTGTGGGTGGGTGTCGTCTAACTGTAGGTGTGTTGAGCAAGGGCAGCTGATATTTCTTCATGTCCAAGTTCATGTTTTACGTCAATCTCAAAATTTTCTTGTCTCTTGCGTCAAATCATAATTGCTCTCGACCTTGAACAAACAGAATTGAAATTTAAAATCAAGTGTTTGTTTTTCTTTTTCTTTTTCAAGAACCATGTGGCAATAATGTTCATCACTGGGATGTTTTATTTAGTAATATCCATTCCTCCCGTCTGTGAAAGCGCAAACTAAATGGCATTTTTGCGCTGACATATTCATTTCTCTCTTGATTTGGGCAACAGGTAATTCAAACAAAGCTGCGTTAAGGGTTATGAAGAACTACGGATATACAGTAGTTCTTGGTTTAAAGACATATTTATTTGAAAGAGGCGATTGGGCAAAAAGGGCATTGCCCTATATGAATCCCTTATGCACATGAAAAAGTAAAAGACGGGAAGACGATATACAAAAAAAAGACGCCGGTACCCAAAGTGGACATCACTGCACAAAGACAGACCGATCGACAAAGCCACACGAGGAGAATTATTGACAAGACAAGACACCACGGATAGAATAAAAGAGTAATGGGGTACGCCATAGTGAATACGTACTTCGTTACTCGCATATGGATACTTTTACTATCAAATGACTGCACCAGGTCTGCCTGTTGATTGGATATACGAATGTACAGCGCTACAAATCATCCCGTTTTCTTTAAAAGTATAGTCCTTTTTTAACCAAACATTAATGTTTGGACTGTAAATTGCGTCAAATGGTTTACGATATTGTGCAGTCTATCTCGGTCTGTCCTAAATTTTGCACATTCGAGAAAATAATGAAGATCGTCCTCATGCACAACCACAGACACACCCAGGGAAGTCAACAAGATCATTTAAAAACAAGTCGTTCCAAAGACGAACAACTGATGGTAAGAAGCATACATTAAATAGATTGGTCCGCGCTCGAATTAAAGATAAGTTATAACCACTTCTAGCATCGTACCGATTCCGCTGACCAACGTATCTTTGCAGTAAATCTCTCAAATACTGAGGTCCATCACCATTTAAATTTTTTATAGAAAATGATTAATTTACTCTTCCTTCTTCAGTCTGATAATTTTTCAATTACAGATTCCTGATAAATTAGATCATGATTAGTCCCAACTGTGGCTTCTGTAATTACTCTTAGAGCGGCTAGATTTTCCTTTTCTAATTGTTAACAGTCGTTGCATGTACGCTCATCCCACACAACAGAACCGTATTCCAGAGTTGGACGAATAAAAATGAAGTACAAAATTCCTAAAGATCGTCTCATTAACTGAAACTGTAGACACTTCATAATATTGAGCATCTTCATACCTGTAGTAACCAAATTATTAATATGACTTGGCCAACTTAAATCTGAACGTAAAACCAATCAAACCAGTTTAATAAAGGACAATCAATACCTCCTTTGCGTAATTTAAACAGTAGTCCCGGATAGCGAACAACGACAAAAACCGTAGTAATGTCACACAAAAAAAGCTAAAATCAATTATTTTGTTCCCAAATGGAAGAGTACGGTATGTATCAAAAACAACCATGTTTTGCTTTCTTCTTATCATCAATATTTTCCAAGTTATAACTAATTCAAGTATAGATTATTAACGTTTTAATTTTAAAATTTTATTACAAAATTTGAATAAACCATATCTTTCAAAATTTATATGATACAGAAAAAATGAAACAACTTTTTGCAATACATACCTAACTCTTCCATTTGGCACCAAAATAACTGATTCAGCATTACTAGTGTCAGTTCCATTTTTTTAAAATTAGAATTTTAAATAAAACTTAATTGCTTATGTAATTGGTCATATCTTTGAAATATTGAATTTAAGCAAAAAAATTGACACTGTTGCACTCCCCTCTTTCTCCTTTTTCAGGAAATATACAGTTTCAATGGTGTTTCAATTCAATTTTGAAGAGGTTACAACAAATGAAACTATATGGAACACTTGATTAGTCTTCAGCAGATCGCTAAAAATAAAAAATAGTAAGAAATCCAAAAATCAATGGAGTATGACCATTTTAGCAAACTTTTTTAAAGACCGACTGGAAGAACATTACTACCAAGTTTGAAGTGGATCTGGTTGACGGTTTTCTGAGAAGAGGTCGAAAATGTGAGATAACATTGCAATCCCCATTGACTTACAAATAATCAATAAATATCAAGGCATTAAGCGACAAATATCCGCATTAAAATATTCGTTCAAAATAAAAAATCCTGAACAACACTATCCAGTGACCAACTTTGTTGATCCTTTTACAGCGTACATTTTCACCATTTTTTTCGCGTAATTTTAGTGGCGGGTTTGGAGAAGTCGAAAATGGCGAAAAACACACATAAACACTTCGTTCAAAAATAGAACAAATCGCAGTGCTATCGATTGAACAAATTATGGTCCAGGGGACTGAGAAGACCGTGTCTCAATGCAATTTCCAGGCAATTGGCCACGTGGTTTTGGCGATGATTTTTTTTTATAAGATTTTGCACAAAAAATCATTTACATTTTTTACAAAATCACAGGAGCGCGACATTTCCACCCCCCCCCCAAAAAACAAACAAACAAACACCCCCCCCCAAAAAAAAACAAAAACAAAAAAACCCAAAAAACCGTGTACAGATCCACCATGTTTAAAGAGAACCCAGTCATCTTTTTTTGAGAAGTAGAAAATGTGAATTGTGAACGGAAACGGAGGACGGGACGAGCTCCGTAACAGCTCAGATGTACTTAGTCAGATGAAGAAGAAGAAAAAAAAGAAATGATGAAATGTTAGTGCAGCTAACAATCTAGTAGTAAGCAACAGGTTGTTAAAATAGAAAATTTCAGAAATTTACTTGTATTAGAAGAATGCTTAAATATTGTCGAGCTAAATCAAGAGAAAACATTTTACGTACTTGGTCCCTTGGTAGCTATCAATGTACCTTGCAAGCCGTCGGTTCTGCAAAATCAGGACAAAAGCTGATAACTTTCCTCTGTCAAAACAGTTTTTTCAACATGAAAACATATAAACCTTAGGAATGATACATTGACTCTGCAAAGCTTTACAACTTAAGAAATATTAAAAACATTTGACGTGAGACAACTAGGGGTTTGTGCTCACATATTTCATAAATTTCATACAAACATATGAAAGTACATATCAAAATTTATATTACACTCATCTTTCTTTTCTTAAGTACAATTATTTCCCAAAAGACGCGCTTTTTTTGCATTTACTGCGGCGTCAGGCGGACTGCACTCCCCGGCTCACTCACATGTATTACACTGGCCACCGAGGTCCCTTACACGTTTCTATATTTTTCTGGTCTTAAGTGCATTTATTGAAAGATGCTCATGTAAACGTCTTACATACGTGCTCTTGTCATATGTCTCTTATATAATTATGTTACTGTTTGTACCATTTGATATTGTATGTACTTGATTTATGTAATCTGTGTGTATTATTCTACTTTCCTCAGTAATGGGGGTTTTAATAAAGATATTATATCAATCAACTTTCCATATAATGTATATTTTCATAACTCACATCAGTACGTTATTCTCTGTATATCATGCGGTAGTTTATCAAAATATTTGCCGTGTCATCAAACGATTAATATAGTCATATTATTAGTTTACCGAGACTTGAATGTCGACTGAGGTACAGGGGCGCAACCAAAGCTCTTTAAAAATGTCATTTATCATAGAATAGATTGTTCGCCTGATTACAAATTGTTTCTAAATGTCACAACTGTACATTTTAATACTCAAAATACCTCTATATTGAATCATGGTCCGAATATTGACGTTAATTTGTGAACATGTTAGCTGGTCTTTCAGACGTTAATGGTAAAAATCGTGACGTTAATTTGTGAATGTGTACGCTGGTTTTCCAGAGGTTCCAATACTACCGTATATTCGTTAGTTCTGGCTAATTTTAGCAAGGTTTTTACGTCTGTCAACCTGCTTCATTTGAAAAAAACAATCCCCAGATTTTTGCACAAATTATATTTTAAAATATACGATAATTTCCCTGTTGTTCACACATCTCTCTATTCATATAGTGTATATGTTTCTGTGTCAAATATAGAAATGCTCAGTTCATTTATTGCAGTTTTATGCTACGATCATGCTGCATACCCATTCAAATTGAGGTCCATATTGCAGAAGTCTCAGTTTCCCCGGTTTTGCAGCCTTGGTCCCCGTGAGGGACCTGGGCTGTGCCCACATACCACAGTCTCGTCACACAATTTTGTGCTTACTACTGTATTACATCTACTTATTCTTGGAACTGCTGGTGTAATCAATTATTGTAGTGGTTATGTTTAATGCTATCAATGGAATCTCAACGCATCCCATGTACGAGTGCATTAATGATTAGACTGTTTAAAAAAAAAAGCTGCATTCACTTCGTTCATGACAATTTTATGCCATAAGGCAGTCAACCAATGGCTGGCGTTGCAATTAGGCAGCGTGTCAAGAGTGGGTACGTACTCCAAGTAGTCTGTAGAACCCTGTGATTACCGCTCTCCACACTGACGAATATGACGCGTATCGTTTGAATGCTTCAACACTTGGATCAATTGTCTCGTCCTTCCTGTCACACACACAAAGAGGAAAGGACCGACATATTTGATTTTTGCACATATCTTCATGCAAATGCATGCACGTGAAGCCATCTTGCTGGTTAAGATAAAGACATCAGTACTAAACACTGGACATGAAGCATTAATAAAAACTGAACATAAAAACAGTCGTTACAAATACACTGTACTACCAATGCCCACTAGTGACCTAACATAACTTGAACTACACGAAGAAAAAAAAAGCTTTGTAACGCATTAAGAAAAGCAACATCATTTAGAAATTCGGTGAAGGACCGCAAGCTTTTATTCCATTCTATCGTGGATTTACTTACAGATTTCGGCCCAGAATCCTGGCACCGTCCCCATTGTACACGCGAAATGCCATGTACATGACTTCCTGCTGTGTTTCTGGTTGCCACGGGACAAGCTAAAATGTAAAATGGACATTTAGAACGTATATGGAAGAAGCTGCCTCGCACAATCACATACCAATACTGCAATAGAGGAAACCATTTGGCCCATACAAACATGGCAATGTAAATATCGCAAAACAATGGACTATGGAAAAAAATATGAATCAGAACGTCGTTAACATGTTCAAAGACTTGTCATACTTTCAAAATAATTGGTTTAAGTCATGCTCTGCATGATCTGTGGGGTTTTTTTTTAAATAACTAATTACAGCGGCGCGCCCACGGACTTTAGGTCCAATGGAAGTGGGTCAGGATGTTCTTTTCACAAATTGGCAACGTAGTATATATACAATGCCGCGCCATTTTGTCCACGTAAAATAATGATTTTGTACATTTGTGGTGATTACGTAATGCATTCCCTCTTAGAAAATATTCAAACACTTTCATACACTCGAACAAAAATGTGGCGCTGAATTGCACACAACTGTCCTAAGTCCGAAAGCACAGTCCTGTCTGGGAATATCACATTAGCGTGTAGGCCTACACTGATTATTGGTATTTTATTTCAAAATACATTTTACTTGCCTCTTTGCACCAAACAAACATTTTTTGGGCAGACCAAATATTACACAAATATTGCAGGGAAGCTCATGTGTTATTAAAGGTTATCAGTCCGAGAAGATCAATAACTCATACATGAGGCGTCAGCCCAGTGTGTTATTGATCTGTAACAAGAAAAACGAACAATGATAGATAGGTATTGACATCAGTGAAACAACAAATTTCAATACAACCAGAAAAAAGGTCTATTTTATCGCATGCTGTATTTGCAATTAAGTACAAAGGTGAGTGCTGACTCGTTAATGGGTCATTCCAAGCCATGTGTTAAAATAACAATAATGCTTGTTTTGCGGGCATGAGGTCATTTGCGGCCTGCGGTATTCGATTTGCGGTCCCATAGTGGTCATTTGCGCCAGACGCGAAGCGGAGGGTGCAGATGACTACTGGACGGCCGCAAATCGAATGCCAAAGGCCCGACAATGATCCCAATGACATAAAAACAAACATTATTGCTGTTATTATTCATCTGCAGTATTTTCAAAGCCAATTATCACTCTCGTCACTTCATGATATTTGTAGCCCGCAACCTCGCTACTTATGCCCTTATTATGGTGTTAATGTGTAGGAAATGCTCTATAAATGAATAATTACCAATAAGACACGGTGGAAAGACATAACATATATTCTCAACAGGTGGCGCTGCAAGGGTCTGATTACCCGTTTCCCAAACATACATACGAAAATGCATTTTCTGAGGAACCCGTTACAGGTAAAATCATTCTGTAGAGATCAATAACACACTCTTTGTAAGCAACTATAATAAGCTTATATTATAAAACAAATGATGCAGGGGTGCCCATGTGTTATTAAGGATTGTCAATGACTCGGCGGGTGCCTCATGTGTGGGGGCCTGGTAATCTCAGACTGATAACCCTATATAAGTATAACACATGGGCGCCCCTGCATTATTTGTATATTCTATCTTGGGCAACAGCAACAGCCACTCAGATGGCTGCATTTTGGTGCATGATATCCGACGTCGGTCACAGAGCCAAACTATTACAACCTCACTTGATGTAGAGTATTAAATTTCATAATGATCGTATAGGCCCACTGCGAACCTGCGGCTTTGCCCGATTCTCATAACGCGCAACGTAATTGTCCGTTTCCAGGAAAGCGCAGTCCCGTCTGCGAAATAGATGATCTTACATGGCTGAGAGTGAGTTACTATATTTCTCTCACCAGGGATCGTTGTTAGTGGTGATTTTCCACACCAACGACGATCCCGAGTCAATACATCCAGTCACTGATCCGGGCGCGTCACAATTAACTTCCTTGTAACAATGTTTAGGTCATGTGATCTACAGTGAGTTGCTACTTTTAAATTTCACTTTACAAAATGATGATTCACCCTCAAGCATAAAATGATACAAAGTATCACTATCCTGTGCAGCTCATCACACTCAAGAATACATAGGTATGATGCAAAATCTTCTGTTGTCCCTTTAATTGAAACACAGAAGGTAAACTAGAAAAGTGTCCAAAGGACGCGGATACCCCCGCCTGTCCTTTCCTCCATAACTATTGGAAAGAATATGGCATGCAACGGGTGTAAGACCTCAAATACTTTTTGAGTTACATGCGACACAAATGCGACACAAATGTGACAAGTCTAACGTCGAATCAATATTTTCCCTAAGTTAATGAATGATTAATAAAGACTGCATAATCAACCTAAGAGACAAACAAAACCCCAGGTGCACGCCTTCATGTATTGATAGTTGTTTCCACAAAGTTTCATGGTTGTACCTCACATGCTTTTGGAGATATGTGCAACACAAATGTGACAATTTTCATGTAGGCTGACTAATGGACGGACAAGGGCAAATCTATATGCCCCCTCCCCCCCCCCCCTACCCTCGTGGGGCATAAAAAGGCAGATCTACAAGAAAAAAGAAGAAAAAAAAAACCCCTCTCCTTGCCATTCCTTAGTCTAAAGTGACACACGGTATTGGAATTTCAGTTTACCATTTCCAACAGTCACACTTGCTCAGGCTCAAAGAAAGCAAAGACCTGACACCAGTGTTCCACTTCTTATCTTTCCGCCGCGACATTTAATTCGGGATAGCGCAAATCTAGCATCACGCACATTCCCATTCTGTGAGGGTTATTTATATATAGTATATATATATATATATATATATATATATATATATATATATATATATATATATATATATATATATATATATATATCTTGGGTGGTTTATGGGTAGAATTGTAATCCTCAGACGGTCTTGTGGGCAGTTGTTCGGTTTATCGGCAGTTGAACAATGCCCATAAACCATGTTTGCCCTAAATTCAATGCGCTACCTAGGGGGTTTCAGAAACGTAAAAATTAGCAAATCTGCCCAGATATTATGGGAGCTATAAATGCCCAGAAATTGTGGTAAGCTATATTTGGTATATTCTGCCCACGGTACGGTCCGGTTTGAGGATTAAAATTGACCCGGAGACAATGGGCATGACCCACAAAACGGCTGTAGGACTTATTCCATTATATATTTTTTGTAGGCAGTGTATAATTGCCCATAAACCACCAAAGACATGTATGTATATATATATATATATATATATATATATATATTATATATATATATATATATATATATATATATATATATATATATATATATATACATACTATGGACGCCTTTTTTCTTTTATTCATTATCTAAACATGTCATCAAATATTTAATAATATCAATTATATTTAATGTTATCATTCAATATTTGATAACATAAATTATTTAAAGATATTATCAAATATTTAAAGACAACATTAATACGATTTATTCTTATCATGAAATATATTTGAAGATATGTCTTATTCGATAAAAGCTTTCTTTTATTTAATCCTAAGACAAAATCCATTTAATGATATCACTAAATGGATTTATTGTGATGAATAAATATGGTATATTTAAACATATATCTAAATGTATTTAGTCATATCATCAAATCGATTTGATCAAATGTTGAAATATCCAGGTGATTAGTCTCATCACTAAATAGAATTAATGATACGTTCAATTTGATTTCCTGTTATGTTTAAATGCGACCTGGGCCGCAGCAAGAGAGTAAATGTTCCCCCAATGAATGGAGCTTAAACCATAAAAACCTTACAAGACATGGCAGGGTCGTGGCCGTTTCCGCAAATCAAACAAGTAACTGGTTAACTTTGACTTTACTTTTTATTTACTGACACTCTGACATACAAGTAAGTCATATTTGTCACATTGGATGTATGGCATGTATGCTTTAATACAATGGACCAGGCGTGCAGATCATGGAGCGTTTCCACAACCCATTCTGTCTATTCCGTGAGCAGCAACTGACCAATGCATCACTATCATCGTCAAATGGCGGCAGCAACTGCAACCAGCACGTCTCTCGGTGTTTTGGAGGCCATTAGACAAACAATACATTCGATTTCTATCCACGTACAAGAGGGTAACATTACAAATGACTGTGCAGGACAAGTTGAACAAGCTTTGGTTAACTTGCATAGAATACGAGGCCAGGTGGATTCAGATACCAGTATGCACGTGTCAAAGGTCGGAAGTAACGTAAAAGGTCGCCCGGAAGTTATTAAACACAATTAGTCTTATCATTAATTCACAGAGGTCAGTTAAGGTTTGTTTGATCTTAACATTAAATATTTATTAAATAGAGTTAGTCTTATCATAAATTCACCAAGGTCACGAAAGGTTTATTTGATCATAACATTAAATATTTAGTGTTATCACTAAATATTTGGTGTTATGATTAATTCAGACCACAAAGGGAGCGTACATTTTTGTAGTTCCAGAAGTAATTAATGATATGTTTAAATCGCTATTTAATAACACCAAATGGATTTCAACATCAGACCAAATAACGTCTAATTAGTTACAGCAATAAATCAATTTGATGTTATCATCAAATAGAATTTTACTTATGTCTAAATTATTTCCTATTTAGACTTATCATGAAATAGTTTTGTTGATTACTTTAAATGCAACAAATGATATCACTAACTGCATTTACTGATAACGTGAATTCGATTTAATGTCATCATCAAATATTTGATGCTATGTTCAAATACTGAATGAAAGGAAAAACGGCGTTCCTTACACACACACACACACACACACACACACACACACACACACACACACACACACACACACACACACACACACACACACATACATATATATTGTATTTGTGTATTTTTGCCCAGAACCACTTCCTAGTAGTCATTACCCTATTCCACAGTCCGAACTCTTGAACTCTTTTACTCTCCATAAGCTAACGTGTCCCTGTCTAACCTATATACATATGGAATTACTATTGTCTATATATATATATATATATATTATATATATTATATATATATATATATATATATATATATATATATATAATATATATGTATATGTGTGTGTGTGTGTGTTTGTATGTAAATGCAGTCAATCTGACTGACAGCTTCTTCAGAGAAGTCAAAAATATGAGTTAGCATTAGAATGTCCATTGTCTTGCATAGTAATCAATAAAAAAGATGCATTTACCGATAAGTACCCGAATTGAAAAAATCATCAGAAATCAAGAATCCACAGCAATGCTATATAGGGAACCCCTTACTTTGATTCTTTCACAAGGAATATATCACCCAAGTTTAAGCTTAATCTAACTGATGCTTCTAAACAAGTCGAAAATAGCAATTTCACACAAAAAATCATAAAAAAATAGAAAATCGCAACACCACCTGGTGAACAAACTAAGAACTACGAGTCCCTACGAGTGTTCCTGTATAATATCAAAGCAATTGGGTGAGCGGCTTTGGAAAAGAAGATTTTTTAATATTTTCCCCAAAGAAAACCAAGGGATTAATTAAAAATTCCAAAAAAATCACTGGAGCATGACCACTTCAAAAACTTGGTAGAGACCCACCCAAGGTATATTGCCAACAAGTTTGAAGGCAATCTGGTTGACGGTTTCGGAGAAAAAGCTGAGAATGTGAATAAGCAATGGAATGCCCATTGATTTACATTGAAATCAATAGAAAAGGTGCATTTACGAATAGGTACCCGCATTGAAAAAAAATCGTTAAAAATCAGGAATCAAGAGGACTGCCACCTAATACGAAAGTTTGTTTGACCCTTTCACAAGGAACATATCCAGCATGTTTCAGTTTAATCTGAGTAGTGGTTCTTGAGAAAAAGTCGAAAATAGCAAACACACACACACACACACACACACACACACACACACACACCACACACACACACAGAGAAAAGATCAGAAAAATTGCAACGCCACCTGGTGAACAAATTAAGAACAAAGAGTCCGTAGGAGTGTTCTTGTGTCATATCAAAGCAATTGGGAGAGCAGTTTCGGAGAAAAAGATTTTTTTTTAAGATTTACCCCAAAAAGAACAAAAAATTCAGAAAAAAAAAATCATTCCATTTGAATAAACTTGGTTGAAACCTACCCAAGGTGCATTGCAACCAAGTTTGAAGTAAATCTGGCTGACAGTTTTTGACAAAAAGTAAAAAATGTGAATTATGGATGGATGGACGGACGGACCGCAGACGGACGGACAAAGGACCATCCTATAAGCTCATCTGACTTACAAGTCAGCTGAGCTAAAAACTGACCCGTGGGCAGCTTGCCTGCTGGTCGTATTATACAGAGTCCTCTGCTTCTGTTCATAATCTGCAAACCAGCAGACCTACGGTGCAATAATGGGTCTTTGGACATTAGGATGTATCTTGCTTGACCAGGCATAACGTGATAGTTATAACATGTCACAATGACCATTATGTCACATAATCAACGAGGTCGAAGACCGAGTTGATTGTGATGGCATAATGGTCATTGTGTCATGTTATAAATGATTTGTAACAAGGGTGGTAGGAACTGGCCAGGATATTCCTTGGTGCACAACATTTTCCCCTTGCCTTTTGTGCATGGTGTACTTTGTCGCTCATGTAAGTTGTCACATGCACAGTCAGGTTTGACTGCTTGCTCATGTATTTTCTACTTACCAATATGGCAGTAGGAAGAGCAAGGTGGGGGACGCCAAAATGTCAGATTTAAGTGAGTTGGGCATTATTCCCACTCAACAGTTCATTTTTCAGAGGAGTAAGTGTCATAATGACGATAGTGCGCGCTACAAGAAACCTATTGCAGGTAAAAAAACAATACGTTTCTGGAGTTCAATTCACTGATTTTTTTTCAGGGTTCATGCCTGGTGATATCCTGCTAGATATGACAGACGACTTGGAAAGTTCTAGGAATACGTTCTAGGAATACACGTCTCTACATCAAGTCCTGTGGTCATCTGCACAGATCCTACTGGAACAATACCTTAGTTTGGGCTGCTCAGGGGAAGGTGTCAACAACAGCTGTTTCTACAGCACAGTGCCTGTACATGCAGGTCATGCTGCACTGCACAACACTAGCAATGTTATTGTTTGAAAAGTGTTCATTATGTGATATAATAAACACTTTTTCCGGCTCCCTATTGGTGTGTTCCTACCATCCATGTTACAAGTGAGATTTATAACATGAAAGGAGACGATTATGGCTTATAACTGTCGAGTGGCGAAGCCACGAGACAGTTGTAATAGCCATAATCGTCTCCTTTCATGTTATAACACATTTGTCATTGGCTGGTAGGAATGGTCATTTGTGTTTAGGTCGGATCAGTGATTTCATGATTGAAAGCGTATTATCTGTCAGTTACGTAATCAAACTCTTACACACACGTGTGACAGTGTCATTTCACTTCTAAGTCACTTCATTCGTGATTTCGCTTAGGCGTTCAGGTAGTTCGTGAATCTGCTAGCTGCCACAAAATGGAAGATGACGTGCCTCTAATTGAACTTGATAATATTGCAACTCAGCAGTTATTTTTCCAAAGAAATGACGGCACCGGCAGTACTGGGAGGTATGTTGGTTTTTATTTGTAGTGTTTTTACAATTTCACAATCAAAGTTTGCTTTGCGTTCATGATATGCTACTGCATCAAGACTACTGACCCGGAGAAGTTTTGTGGCTGATGGTATAATGCATGCTGGTACTTGAATGGAAAGTTTTTATCATGGAAATTCAGGTAAATCATTTTAAATTTTATTGTTAGACATTGAAAGGGTTAATGCGGAAAGAGTGAGTTACAGGTTTTACTTAATTCACTCTTTTTGCGGGCCCCTTTTGCGATTTTTGAGGGTGAAGGTCAGCCCCAAAAAGATGCATTATCAAGTTTCATAATACATTCTTTTTCATAATCAATGGTTATGGGATATAATCAACACTTTTTGAGCCTTATGATTGGCTAATTCCTACCAGCCATATGACAATGTCCATTAGTTTATTTATTGGGGCAGTGTTCACATCTTACGTAAACCATGCCCCAATAAATAAACTAATGGACAGTAGCCAATCCCATAACTTGTTTCTTTTCCCGCAGCACGCGCTGGTCATACGTTTGACCAAGGATGGTGGAGACCCTCTACCCTCCTTGGTTTTAACTGGAACCAGGACACTTGTCCTAAAACTAGATTTGCGCGCTAGGCCCGACATTACAGCGTGAACCACTGAAGTTAATGTTTTCCGGGAATGCGTGCTAAATAACTGCAATTTCTATTGACGCTAATGTCAACGAGTTGTCCCGTTGTGACGGTGCGTTGCAGTTGACTAAAATCTAAATCATGATGCCATTGTTGGACATAACGTTAGTCTATACATACTTTTTTGGCTCAATAAGACCCGTGTATTAATATCATTAGACTAACACACTACTTCAGTGACTGATGTGTGTTAAATGCACAGAAATTGTCATAATTTTACCATTTTTGATCTTTAATCGGTGAACAAGGACTGGGGAAAATGTTATTTCATGTCATTAAAAAGTTCAAGCTCAGTTGAATGTTTTGTCTTATTTCAGGGACTGCGTACGGGTCCCGTGACCTGGAAGGTGACGTTTCCTCTCACTTCCGGGGAAACATGCATCCTTACTGTCAATCATATAATGAGGCACAACAGCACATTATCAGAGCACATTATCCAAATTACCGGGCTCGGTGAGCCACGATCTTCAAAAGATTATAGCTGCAAGGGAAAATAAGCACAGAAATGGAGTGTGAAACCATTAATGTGGAGGATTCATGTCATCTCAGTGATTTGCTCAAGTCTGCTATGGCAGACTTCAACATTTTTTTTTCATTTTGCAATCAGTTTTTTCACAGGTACTGTGGTGACAGCATTAAATGCAGATACCTACATACACTTAAAAGAACTGATTAAATTTTAATCAGTTCTTGTAAGTGTATGTACGTATGTATATATATATATATATATATATATATATGTATATATATATATATGTATATATATATACATATATATATATATATATATACATATATATATATATATAACACTGTGTTTATGTTGCAAATGTTTGTTTGAATGATGTTGCGCGTGTTTAAGTACATGTACTCAGCCATACTACCCACTGGGGTTGACTTTCACTGGAATGGGCACCTGGCTATTGTTGGAACTTTTACATTTACTTTTGTTGAAGAACTAGACTAAGCGTCTCCACTCCTGACTTGAACTGAATTGTGGTTTGCATTTAATTCTTACTAAAGGTCCAGATCAACCACACAATACATAACCTCTCCACGTGGTGCCTATATGTTTTATTTGACGCAGTGAACAGGATTCATCACATTCAAATCAGGCTTATCATCACATACGTTATAGATAAAAACACAATGTTTACATGTGAAATAGTCCCGAATTACAAAACCTTAAAAATACAATTACAGCCTACCTGTCTATTAATACTGTATGATTATGAAATCCATAGTGCCATATTTTTCACTTTATAGAGACTGGATGGTATGCATTGTATATTATACATAATGACATACTGCTCTACGACCAGCTAATTACAAAAGAATAAATTATCCATACATTTTTTTCAGAGAGAGAGAGAGAGAGAGAGAGAGAGAGAGAAAGAGAGAGAGAGAGAGAGAGAGAGAGAGAGAGAGAGAGAGAGAGAGAGAGAGGGAGAGAGACGTATTATAGGCGTCTGTAATTACCACCTAGTGAACACTTTGTTCAACCCTCACATAAGCTACATTTCCACCAAGTTTCAGCTCAAGCTGAGTGACGTTTTCGTAGAAATTGAAAGTTACCAAAACATACAAAATTCGTAAAAACTATAGAAAAAAATATTGCAGCGCCTTCTGTTGAACAAATTAAAGTCTGGGGTCCCCAGAAGTGTCCCCATGCGATTTTGCACCAGTTGTTTGAGTTGTTACGGAGAAGATTTTCTAAGGTTTTGCCAAAAAATGAAAAAAAGGTTCATAAAGAAAATCCCCAAATCACGGGTGCATGACCATTTCATTTGAACAAATTTGGTAGAGCCACCCAAGATACATCCCCATCGGGTTTGAAGTAAATGTGACTTGTGATTTTAGAAAAATAAAAAATGTGGATTGTACAATAACATCGCACCAGCCTACAAGCTAAGCTGACTGACAAGTCAGCTAGGCGAAGAATTTTTGCGCGCCCTGTTGAACAGATTGAGGTTCAATTGTATTAAGGAGTGGCCCCAAGCATGTCGAAGCAATCAGTCCAGCGGTTCCCGATATGTTTTTTTTTTTTGTTTTTTGTTTTTTTAAGTTTCGGTACAGATAAACAAATACAGATTATGGAAAATCCAAAAATAAATCCATGGAGCATGACCATATGAGCAAACCTGTTGATAGGTAGATATCGGGGGAACGTTCTCAAAAAGGGTGAAGTGTAGTTTTGAGAATAAGTCAAAAATGGGAAAATTGTTCAGGAAAGTAGGCCGATAAATCGATCACCTGACTGACAAGTCATCCGAGGCAACTGCTTGTATAATGACACAAAACTCGTTTTTACCGTATGCCCGCGCCTTTCCAGCGCCTCTTTGGCCACCATTACCGCTCTCTCACACGCTGGGGTTGCCTTAACATAGCCGTCATACGTGTAGTAACCGATCCTCAATGTTCGGCTGCTTTCATATTCCTGAACATAAAGAAATTTATAAATTATCGTGTTGCTTTCGTTGCCATAGGAAATCTGAGCTGAATTACACACACATAAAATGTTTCCAAAGTGCTTTTATATGCATTCCATTAATGACAAGCAGCATCATTTCCCTTCTCAATTTATCGGGACGTTTTTGTACTATTGTTACGGTTCATTCAAACAGAAATCGTACTAACATCATTATTAAACGGCAATGGTGATATAGTTGGATCCAACTCGTGCATGTAAGGTATGCAGAGAGCCCTCATTGCAACAGCCAAGCTGTCCACATCACGTGCCATCGGACCAAACACTGCGCGTACTAGAATAAAACCAGAAATTATACACTTATTACAACATGCATGCAACCCACAGTCAATTTTGCTGGACCAATTATGAGCCCCCAATTATAATGTGAGCGCGTTTATATCGTATCACCGTGTTGCCAACTCTATGTTGCTATACCACAGTGTTTCCTTTGACGCAGCAGTTCTTGTGAAAAGTAAAATTCATAAAATGATATATGAACCGTTGTATATATAATGTTATTTTACCATCTATAAGCGTCACTGCACTGTTATTCGTGTGCATGCTGCCGCATACAAGTGTATTTGTTTGAATTAACGCAAGTGTTGTGTTTTTACAAATAGAAGCCAACTTCATGATGGGCTCGTGGTACTTTTTTCCAAATGCTTGACAGAGGGCTATGTGAGTGCAGCGTGCATTGTGTAGCAACATGGATCTCCACAAACATGGGAGAGGCTCAGTTTGTAGCTTCTGTCAATGATACTTTTACCGCGTTGCACGGACACACATGTAGATTCATCTGTAATATTATACTCCTCGCATTTCACACTTCTAATATGGAGTTCCAGTTTACTGATAGTCCATCAATAGGAAGACCACCACCAAATAATTATTAACAAACAGAATCTTTGTGAATGTTCTGTGCGCAGCATTATTCTTTAAAATATAAAAACTAAACGTGAACGTGATAAGGCTGTTGCACACGTCATTTTTACATAAAGGTATAATGACTGAAGACCACTACTCACTGACATTCTGGCCGGGTAAAGATGGCAGCCCTTTCTTGCTAAAATAAGATGCGTTTGATTTAGTATATGTAACAGGTGCACACTGCGGGTTCTGCATGTTTTCCGGTCATTTCATGAACAACAAAAGGTTAAGATACTATAAGTTATATGACTAGCAGACAAAATGGCAAAAAATTTTACCGTTGACTCAAGATCAAGTATTGCAGTGCAATACATAGTCTCCTGCCGGAAAACAGATTGCGAAGTTGCATGGTAGGACAAGTATGGGAAATTTGACCCCTACAAGCATTGCTATGACAGGGTTAAAGGTCAAGGTCACAATGTCCAAATATCGATACGTGACACACCCCGATTTCAAGACGAATTCACACAAGAAGGTTTGGTACCTAAAAGTATTAGAGCATAGGAAATATGGCTCAAGCGTTTTCTGTTACGGTGCATATGGTCAACGTTCAAAATCATGGACCTTGTTTCAATGTGCCATGCACCACAATCCCATGAATTGTCCACACACCAAATTTGGCAGGTGTAGCTGTTATGGTATAGGAAATAATGTCCGATCAAGCTTTGTCGAAGGACGGACGGAAAAAGGGACTTAAGGACAAGGTAAAAACAAACACCATAGTCTCCGGTTGGGACTAATTTTTTCTTCAAAGCAAGCAGAATACTATGTTTTGCGTACAGAAAAAAACAAGAAATATATATTATGAAATCACATGAAAATCTTACTAATATTTATTTGCCGTCTTTCATTTGTATTTCCTCTGATTTTACTTATTTGTTGCTACATCTCTTAAATGCACAGACGATGAGATCGTTACGTATTGATAGGGCCTTCACATCTGTTTCTTTAAATCCAAAATTATTTAAGCCCCTGTAGTATGAATATAATTAAGGATTGATTAAACAATGCTTGTAACCAGATGACCTTGATGATCGTGACGAACGTTTCTTTGCTTACTGGCGCGCAATATACATACCTCACTCTCCCGTCAGTTGGCCGCAGTGCACAGATACCACAGTTGGCAGCAGGCACTCTGACACTACCGCCTATGTCTGTTCCAATGCCGAGCACTGAGGCTCCAAAACCAATTAATGCGCCCTCGCCACCACTGGAGCCTCCGGGTGTGCGACTTGGGTCGATGGGGTTCACTGTTGTTCCAAATACGGGGTTACCAGTTTCGATACTGAGAAATATGTGAAACATTGTATATTTGTGATATGATGCAAAGGAAGCCAATTGTAGATACAAATGTAAGTTTCGCGTGTGAAAAAACAAGTATTGGGAATTTACATTACCTCGGCTGTGCAATAACAGCACAGCGCGTGTTAGGCTTAATGTGATCACTCTAACATTGATGTCCATAGGGATGCGAGTATGTCAGCATCTTCGCAAAACAAGAGGCCCAGGCCGTTCGTGCTCTGCTCACATATATCTGCCATTACAAAATCACCTCTTTGAACTTTACAGGCATGACCTCACAAAAATAGGTCAAGGTCACCGATATTATACAAGATTCTAGCATTGAACATGTTCTAAATATTCTATAAATTTAGCAAGTGTAACCCAATTACTTTCCAGACATGAAATTTTATATCTTAAAACGCATTTTATCTCAGAATTTCCGTCAGATTATACGTGGCACCACTAGTATTATTAGCAACTTTGACCTCCCCAACAATCTCATTAAATTCCGCGAAGATCCGCCATAAATTAAAGATTTTAGATTCAAAAGATTTTAACTTTTTGACCTGTATATTGCATATTGTATGTGGCGTGACCAAAATCGACAAGGACTTAGATTTTAATACATTCTATAAGCCTTGGGAGGTATATTGGGCTAACTTAAAAATTGTGGACGGCATTGCGGCCACAAGATTTTCACATTTTGACCTGTATATTACAAATACTACAGGTGGTGCCATCAACATTGATCTCGACAACAATTTTCATATACCTTATAACAAGTAAACGTTATATGGGCCTTGTTCAAAATTGTGCTGTGCACACCATTCACAAGATAACACCTATACTGAAACTCTCCATTATACCTTTACCTTCAACTTGGATTAAAAATTGGTATGTTCAAAATATGCGCCCTACATCCAGCTTTCCATACATGGTCTGTTGTTCAAACTGGGAAATAACTTTTTGAGCTATCAAAGAAAATCACTAAAAATTTGGACAACCATCAAACTGCATAATTACTGAGTCATGGTGACCCAAAAAGTAAATCACCAAGTACAGTTTTACGCACAATGTAATTAAGTGCAATTTTGATCTGGAGGATCAATTTTCTTTGCCACTATGTCCAAGCTACACCCTGCCATAACAAAATCACCTCTTTCCACCTGACAGGCATGGTGACCTCACAAAAATAGGTCAAGGTCATTGATATCACGTAACATTTTAGCATTGGATATGGTCTATAAATCCTATAAATTTGGCAAGTCTCATCCATTTAATTTTCCAGATATGGAATGCTATATCTTAAAACACATTTTTGCTCAGAATTTCCATCAAATTATAGGTAGCGCTTCTAGTATACATGTATTAGCAACTTAAGGTTTTTCCTCTCCCAGAATCCCACCAAATTTCGTAAAGATACGCCAAAATTAAAGATGATAGATTGTTTACAAAATTTGCACCCCTATATTACATAGTATTGTAGTTGGCGCCACCTATAGCGAACTCCACCTACATTTTAATACACCCTAGAATTTCTAAAAGTTATATTGGGCTAATTTGAAAATTGTGGACGGTACCTCACAAAATAGCAAAAGTTGATTGATGGACAGACGGACGGACGGACAGACATGAGCGGTCGCATAAGCTTTGCGACCTTTGGTCAGCAGACCTAACAAGGGGATACTTATTCTGGTGCAGACAAATATAGTTCATGTGCAAATTCCCATTGGTAAAACCATTTACTATTCAAAGTCGCCAAAATTGTTCACCATTGGATCATCTGTTTGATATTGTGCCCTTTTATCCCAGTTCTCACCTCATTCCACATTGTGGCATGTTGGTCTGGACGAACGGCACAACACCTTGCTTCTTTAATACCTGGGTAATGCAGGGGCAACCGTTGTAAAAAGAAAGAATCCTCTTCATTGTGCAACTCATGCGTGGTAGAACATTGTATGATTTTCACGATACGTAAAACTTAAAACGACTCTGACTGAAACAAGTCTGAAATAAATCGTTTGTCCTATTCCCCTTTAAACTTGAACCGCGGCTTTCTGGTTTAGTTCTGTTCCAGGGTAACCTACTCTAGAATATTCGACCCCCCCTGAACCAGCTGTACACTGTTTAGGGCCACTGAAACTTGCTCGTGCACGTGTATGGAAGTTGTACTGTTCATTAATTCACAAGACCTAGGGTATTGCACGTAAAACCTCGACTTTTGTAACAATACCCTGAGTTTTGCATGCAAATCCCAGGGTTTTGACACAAAACTGTTAGTTTTGTAAACAACCCAGGATTACAAAACAAATATATTTTTTAAAATTTTGTTCAATAATATGCAAAAATTCCCAGGGTTTTGTATCAAAAGCCAGAGATTTGTACACAAAACTCTGTTTTGTAACAGAACTTAGAGTTTTGCTTTGTTATCCATTTTTTTCACAAAAACTCCCGGTTTTGTTTCAAAACCCTGAATTTAGTCAAGCTGACTCTGGGTTTTGCAGTTGTTTTGTTCAATAATTAGCAAAACCCAGGGTTCTGTGGCATCACAAAATAAAGTGTTCTCTAAAATGCTTTAGTCAGCTTGATAATTTGCGAACCCAGAAATCCCACGGTTTTGAATAATTCGCAAAACCCTGCGATTTGTGACGTCACAAAACCCACGGTTTTTCAATCACCGCCAAATTGGTCATATGGATACACCAACCACTCATTACACGGCTTTCAGGCTGTAAACAAAGATCATGCCAAGATGGTGGATCTCTGAAAACTTTCATAGGTTTGTGACTAAAACGTCGTGTACTTCACGAGCTCATGTCTTAGGTCTTACAAGAGAAAACATGCGAGATGTATACTGTATATGTGTTTTTTTAAAAGAAATTTAAAAGATTAAGACTGATTTTCTGGGACCATGCGCCCGGCCTGGAGGGTTAGCAGCGTGAAGCCTCTGATCTGCCGTGCAGGTTTGGAACCTACTGTTCGTTGTGCAGCTGCCTCCATTGATGATTAACCGTTAATTACAAAACGACTAACACATCACACTGTGGTGATAAGCAATTATCACAACATGAATAAGTCTAAAATGTTTACATGGCATTCTTTACTTACACCTTCATTCCCACCATTCAGAATCATTGCATCTTGTGAAAGATACTTTCAAGCTCTTTCCCGGGAGTTCTGCTGGGGTGAAAATCCCGGGCTAAAATCCCGGGTAAATCCCTGTGGCACCTTTTTTATTATTTTTTTGTAAATTCGGACAATAATATAATTTTTTTCAGGGAACAATTTTCCCCCATACAAACTACCATTTCCTGGTACCAAGTTGTAATTTACATATTTTTGTTGACGGGGCTGCAAATCACGCAAGATTGCCAGACAACTTTTCAGGAACTGTTGAATGCTCTACTTTGGGCTTCGTTCAATGCACCCACACAGCAGGTCGGTTTGGGAGCAAGGCAATCCACCGGTTGACATATAAACACAACACAACTAGAGGCAATTAAACATTTCTGACGTCACAGTATTCTTTTTAGACAATTTGAGCAGACAACTTCCACATTGAGGAATTTCAAGTCTGAGATTGTAACTCAATTGAAAAAAAAAAAAGAAAGAAAAAAAGAAAAAAAAATTAAAAAAAATCGGGTAGAATCGATCTGGTTATGGCTTGCTCCGGAGCCAAACACGCTTTGCATGTGGCCACGCTAGCTTACATTGGCACGCTAGTTGGGTTTCTGTCTAAAGAGGGTCGATTTAGTGTGTGTTATGGCATGATGATGAGCGTGATTGAAGCTGACATCGTGGGCGTGGCGCCCGATGCCGGCTTCTATCACCCGCGTCATTATACCATAACACACCAAAACCGACCTTCATTGCTTATATTAACATTTCCCTCTTAATTTTTCTGCTCAATTGCACGGAATTTAGAAACTTAATACATAAAATTAAGAGAAACGATCAAAAACTGATTTGCCAAACATGTTCACGTGTTAAGTTCCGGAAACCCAGGTAGGCGTGGCTTATTGGAATGTGGGCGGGACACATGTGTTATGGTTCCATAACACACAAGGCTAATGTGTTATGGTCTCATAACACACCAGGCTCTCTCCTATACTTGCAATGTTAAAAGTTAGATTGAAATGAATGTAAATATTTCCTGGCCATACCACTAGGCTTTGTTTACACCTGTACATTTAAATTTAGGTCATGTTAGACAAGGACAATATGGCCGCAAATAATATGGAATATTTAGACACTAACTGTTGAAATATAGGACAAAAAACGCTTTTTAGATCATCAAAATTTCCAGGACTTCATCATATATGGTGCAATAAATTAATTATTTGAAACGGATCGAATGTTTTAAGCAAATTAAAGAACTTGAGGCTGTGCATTCATTGAAGAGTTCACGCGGCACTTCGCGCCTTGTCGATCATTTTTCTGAATGCACCCCCTGTCGTTCTTTACCTAATACATATATCCCCACCGTGTCGTACAAAACTTAATTTTAGACTATGCGCACAGTAACCAATGATGATGTCAATGCTCACACAAACTGAACCATTTGTATAGTTTGGCGCTATTTTTAAGTTTAGTAGCCTAGGCCTACCAAGTAACAACTGTCATGATCGGTTGGTTACAAAACCCTAGGTGATGCACTTTTTCAAATTCCCGGATTTGTGACAGCACAAAACCCAGAGTTTTGCAGTCTCACATGACTCAGGGCTTTACTCTGTTGTTTCAAAACTTACAAAACCCAGGGTTTTGCACAATACAAAACCCTGGATTTTGTGGACAGCAAAACCACGGGTTTTGGTCCGTTCCACAGTGTTACAAAACCCAAAGTTTTCTGCCAAAACCGAGGGTATTGTAAACAGAACCGTGGGTTTCGTTCAAAATATAACAAAGCCGGGGGTTTTGTGTTCAAAACTCAGAGGTTTGCTCTTAAGAGTTTTGTTTATGGAACCCAGAGTTTTGTAGCAAAACCAACGGTTTTGTCCAAAATGGTATCAAAATTCAATAACTAAGCAAAACACTTGGTTTTGTAACAGAACTCAGTGTTTTGCTTACGAGCCCTTGGGTTTTGTGATAAAACTCACGGTTTCGTTTGCAAAAGTCAACTTGGGTGTTCTCCTGTCACAAAAACGATCTACATCACGGGCGATTTAATACTCTCTCTTTTTATACGTATACAATTGATTTATCAACGTCCATACGTCCATAGAATACATACCGCAGCCACTACACAGTCCTCTGTGATATTGGTGTCAATATTTTTTGCCAGACCATAAGTGCTGGGGAAACCCTGTACCGCGCAAAAGAGAGAATAAGTAAGCAACCGTCACAACCGTCAAGCTTTGGTCACAAAACATTATTCTTCAGACATGATCAATGGTTTAAAGCACAGCAGTTGGAATGCATGTTGTGAAGCAGAGTTTCAAATGTAAATTTATCAATAATATCTACTTTTAACCTTCAAAACATGTCCAACGTAGCTTCTCTACTGGCTACGAGTATGAAATATTTCTTAATGGACATTACTCATGAATTATCCTTTGGTCTGATTGGGCCATCACGTTGTGCTATAACTCTGGGTGTGTTGTTCAGTATGTTTGGCTGCCCAGAATGGTTGTCCACACGAGTAAGTTCCAACCTTATATTTCCACGCGTAAAAATGACGAAAATGTTAGGTAAAACGGTGGAGAGGTTTGCATTACATGCTTCTTTTTTTTCACACATTATAAATAAAGAATTACCAAACTTATTCCACATACGTCACACACTCATTGACTCAGATTCATACTCTTAGAAATCTTTTGAACGAACACATAATCACGGCTGCTGAGGATCTGATCATCTCACCTTAACCCTAAGGTTGTCTTTAAGACTCACAGGGACGCCATAGAGAACACCTTGTTTTTCAGTAGATTGCTCCAAGCTCTTGGCGACTTCCTGCAGTTTTATTGTATCAAGCATGAGTCATTTCTTTGGCATTCATTAACGTAACAATCTTGACTTTAATGTATGTTTATTGTAGACTGACCGAACGACAAAATGTACAAAATAAACGAGGCAATAAAATGCATCATGTCCAAAACAAGAATTTGTTGTCCTATTATCAGCCATACTATACATAAAATTGGAAAGATAGTACTTTCTTGAAAACAAATTGATCATTGGAACACTTCAACTTTTCCTTCAAAATGATATTCATCAAATTAAATGACATGTTACTTGAAATATATTTGAGGTTACTACATGTTCATAATTCAAACTTTCTGTCAGTCTACAAGCACAGTTGCTGCTTTCGTCTCCATAGCAACCCATGACACATTTGATATACGAACAGGGCTTTTATTCCCTATTGTATTAAAAAATTAAAACAGCATAGAAACACCTTTCTCCGTGCTCTTATGTATGTATGCATGTATGTATGTATGAATGAATGAATGAATGAATGAATGAATGAATGTATGTATGTATGTATGTATGTATGTATGTATGTATGTATGTATGTATGTATGTATGTATGTATGTATGTAAATACTCCCCTGGTTTATGTCAGTAAAAGCGCTTGTGGGTTTTTACACATTTCATTTATCTTGAAGTATCGTTACATGATAGAATGAAGAATCAATTTTGTTCACATGCTATTATATCGGTTCATATAAAAGTTTTAACTGTGTTTTGAACACGACAAAGAGATGAACACAATTTGATGCCTTCCTTTTACATGCAGTCTTGGCTCTTGATGAAAAAAAATCATTACGCATTTTGTACGTTGCATTTCGATGCACATATATACGACACAATCACATCAATGCTGAGAATGTCACCACCAATCACAGCATTTAGCATTTGGTTTAAACATATTTTATTAAAGCAATTGGAAATCAGGCATAGCCTATTTAGCATTTAATTGCATGAAGTATTTTCTGTTGGGGTTTACCTCGGCATTCGTGAAAACTCCACAAAGACAATTGGTCTTCTTATGCGCCTCCAAAGCCTGCCGCAAAAGGATAACATTATGATGTAAATTAAAGTGATCTTGGACCACATTTGCTCTTCTCATTCATTTGGTAAATCAATGTTGAATAATGTTAAACCTGCTTAAGTTTCATACCTTCATGGTCACTAATATCATCTCATGCATAAACTTGTTAAACTTTAGATAGACTACGGATTAAATTTAAAAAGAGCATTGTTATTTAAACTGTGTCGATGCTCAACACCAGGAAGAACGTATAATCTTCGACTTGCAAACGGATCTGGAGTTACTTTATACATGCCTCGATATGCACTCACTGAATATAGGAAGACCATGTGAGTTTGCCTGATAAGCTTCAAGTGGACCAGGAACAGGACAGGGGATCAAATGTACCCTTCCACAATGCTACAGTGACTAGTTATACATTGAAACATAAACTTTATTCACAATAATAGGTATACACAAATATGATTTTTTTACCATGGAACTCGAACCAGCAACCACCTTGCGGAAAATAGGAAACGCGCATATCCACTGCACAAAATCCCCATTCTTCAAAAGAATGGTTCAACGGAGGTAGGCATGCGTGAATTCCATGATGATACAACTAAGTTCATTATATTTTAAGAATCAAGTGTTACTACTGTATTCGTAATTGTGCCAGATCGGTTACTGCACATATGTAAGTCGACCAGCATCCATGGAGTACCGAAAATACACTTTTTTATCACCTAATGGTCGCGTTTCGAAGCAGTAACCTTCAGCACGAACGATCTAGTCAAAAATGGTAAACGCGGATCGTTACTGTAGGTGTGATGCATTGGATGTAAAATAAACTACTGTTGGTTTTATCAGGAATGCCCTGACACTAAGTACTTTACTCTGGTCCCTGGGCCCTTGCAATGATGCTACGCCTCATCTCAGTTTTTGTTGTCCAACAAGGGCTTTTTGCTTGCTATACAGATACATAATGACTGTCTGCTAACATATCTTGGACACCCCAGCGTCCACGATAAAGTACCTTTGACTGATAAGCTTCCAGCGCTTCTGTAGGTTTCACTTGTCCACTGTTTAGTTGTTGAGATAACTGATGCAGTGAAAGATTGCATATTTCATCTCGTCTCGCTTGTGATAACTGTAAGTATAACGTACAGATAGTCTTTTAATGATGACAAAACTGTCCTCCATGATGTTTTAACAGGTAAGGGTCTGATTTCAAATTTATTCTTTAAAAAGTCTATCTGGCCTACTGTAGAGCAGTTGTATTATTCAGTTGACGCAGACAACGCTCACTTCAAGTATTTGTATTAATCGGTTTAGTGTTTTGGTGCTCCATTACATATCCTTCAAATATGACACGTTTGGTAGTATGCAAAAGTCCATCAACGTCAACACATTTGTTGCACCATTGTGTACTTTATTTTTTCTATTGAATTCTGGGTTAGATTGGACAAACATGATACTTCAAGTGATATAAATCTGCACAAGGCATCAGCAAATTAAGAACATATAATAAAATTTTTAAATGGCTTGAAATTGAACTCTGCCTTTAGTTATAACGGTTTTTTAAGCTCGGAGAACTATCACGAGACTGTCGACACAACCTTTACATTGTGATTTGTAAGTCAATGATTATGCAATTCGTGCGATCACCTCAGAATGGGTATCACTTTACAATCTCCTGCAATGAACAATGTGTACCGAGACAAAAATTTGCTGAGAAAATACAATCATGGCGTTTTCGTAGAGATGGCCCCAGTTAGTAACCAAGCTGTGGCCAACTTTTGTCACGAAATTGCAAGATACAAATTATTTAAATGTTTCAGACATTTGTGACAAATTGTTTATTCATTCATCAGAATTATACAGAGGCCTTATTTTCAATGCACAACTTACAACAAATGTCTCCCCTTTTAAAACTTAGATGTAGCATCTTTTATGTGTTACATCGTTCTGATTGTAACGTGGCATACATTATATATGCTGTGTCTGTAGGTTACTACAGTTGCATATGTGAAGCCTTGACCTAATCATGTTTTAAAAGTTTAAAGGTGGCTTCAAATAGATAAACATACGTTTGTGGTTCAGAACACTCATCATTTAAGGACTTACTTTTCCGAGCCTTAGTCGTTCCTCAAGCTGCTCTATATCCCTTTTCACCAGTTCTCTGTGTTCTCGAGACCTTCGTTCGTAGTGTTTATTTTGTCGCCAGCTTTTAATCCACTTGAATGCGTACACAACACCCGCTCCTCCAATTAGAGTCAGCCCAATTTTCTTCTCAAAACTGGTGAAGTCCCTTTCCCCACACCAGGACTGAATTCTCCACTCCATACTGGCGATGTCTCAATGGAACTGTAACAGAGAATTGCAACATTGGAGCTGTCTGTTTCAGACCCAGATAAATATTTGATTATTGTGGAGTGGGTGCTGCAATGGAAGCCACAATCATGTCTATTGACGACATGGAAGACAGTAATGGAGTAGCCCTCAAGAATGTTGTGGAAACATTGCCAGAGAATTTTAAAAGTGAACCAACTTTTGTGTACGGGTAGCGCAAAGTGACAGTGAAGTGTACAAGTGAACGGGTACAGAACGGGTCTATCTGCGCAAGTATGGCAGGTGGTGACACCATAATGCTGATTTTTTGTTCCTTTGTTACCTGACAACACCGTATTTTTGTTTTGGACTGTTCCTGGTAACTAGCACCCGTCAGCTTCTCTGGGTATAGTTAGCAAAATATTCTTATATACTAGGTATTTCCTTGATCACAAATGTCTACCTTTACTTTGAGATCCAGAATAGTGCACTTTCCATTTAACAGAGCATTGATGTATGTAAATGCTTCATCTTTACAGTTATCATTGATTTTCCTGAGACTGGAATTTGGCCTAAAGTTATGTGAATGAAATCACCATAAGTGAACATACGTCTTGTGTTTTTTTCCACTAGAGTTTGTTTTTCATATATACTGGGGTATTCTTGCCTGGCAAAGGGTCAACTAGTCTAAGACTTCGATTGTGGCCTGGTTTGGCCTTCGTATCTCCCTCACTTTGTAGTGGACCAGCACATGTTTTCCAGGGATTTGGTTTACAACATGCTTTTTACATAATTCTGTGCCCTAAACACTTATCTCTTGGCTTCAAATGGTGTTTACCTCCACAAATGTAACAATTTATATCAGTTTCATTTGCCTTTTGCTTTTTTGAATGCACTGATGCTCGTGTTTTGAACATTGACAATCACAATCGGTTTCAAATTTTTGATAGATGTCTCCTGAGTGCTGACATGGTAAAGCGCTTTCTATGAAGTTGGAAACTTATCCTTGTTCAACAATTCTTTCTGGAATTCTTGGTGCCTGGTTCTGGCAATTAATTGTTCAACAATCCTGTCATTGATTTCTTGATCATCCCTGAATTCACACTTCAGGACTTGCAATTTACACCTGGATATGAAATGGTCCATGTTTCATCATCCTTTTGTTTGTATTTCTGAAGGTACAGATGTGCTACCCCAAACTTTATTACATGGTGGCACAGTGTACCTACATTGCTGCTGCTCGGTCCATTGTCTGTAGAACCCCCCTGATGGCAGAATGTGTAACTACTGTAAAATCAGTTCTATGGTTAGTGCTGCCACCTAGTGGTGACAATGTAAAACCGTCTTGATGTATTGTGTACACGACTATGCCATGAAGTTACACACCTTTCTTCCGATACCTGTCCAAGTGGCCCCCATGGTCATCAATTAAGCGGCATTGCTTTTGTGGAGCCCTTGCAGGGGGTGGGGGTGGTCCTCATCGGGTTGGGAAAGAGATCAAACAAGAAGGAACTTCCTTTCGCGCATGCAACTACTTCCTTGAATGTTTCATGTTCCATTCCCTTTTGGCTAAATTCAACATGAGCTGCGCGTTTGTAAACCAACGGATTTCACTGGTTTAGAAAGGAACTTACATAAGCTTAACATCAACATTATCAATTTCTCTCCAACAAACAACTTACACAAATTTGATACTACCATTATGTATTTCCCGCCAAGATTGAACTCACATAAACTTTTAGGGATAGGTCTATATTATTGTTGTTTGATTATTTGTATTCTTAGTATGTCGTTCCAATGAACAGCTGCATTAACGTTAAGTGATATATCATGTTTTTATTCACATCAAATAGATTTTATTAATCATATACCAGTCCACATGTCAGAACAAATGGTACTGACCTAACGAGCAAGAAAAAAAAGTTGGCACTGCGGCAGTGTTTCTCTGGTCAAGAAGCTTCCACGCCGGCTGTTTTCTGGTCAGCACCCGGTAAATCCAAATACTACGTACACAGTGTGGTCGGAAAGGTTAAGTCAATACAAGGGGGCGCGCGGGAACAGGAGGATGGAGTAATATAACTGAATGCGTGAAAATGAACAAATAAAACAATGAAAAAATCAATTGCTGACTATTTGTAGTGAAGATTATATATATATATGTATATGTATGTATATCAATTGCTGACACTCTTACAGTCAACTTTGTTCTGAGCGACGGGCTATTTTTAAATTGGTGCTCTAACTGTAATTCTATGGATGCTTATCACCATTTGAACATTTGCATGTATTTTTTTTTTTTTTTTGCTCAACCTACGCAATTTGTATCTGGCCTCACCAACACACGAATTGCCCTATCACATTAAAATCAGCGGACATCAAAAGAAAAAAAAATCATATCCAGGAGCGGATCCCATTAACTTTTTTCTGACTACCCCTTCCGTGACTTTTGGAGCAATTTTGAGAAAGAAAATGAACAAACTGTTAGGACCAACATAAACTTTTTTAAACTTTTTATTTACGCTATTTCAGGACTCTCCTTTGAATTTGATCCTATACATAAATATATATTTTCAATTTCTTTTCATTTCAACTTGAAAAACACAATTTTGTGCCACTTTCGCGCAAAAAAATGTGAAAATCGTACCGAGTCAGAAAGAATGCTATAAAATCGTAAAAAATTCCAATCAATGCACAAAAATGACAAAACAAAAACAAAAAACCAAACAAAAAACAAAACAAAACAAAACAAAACAAAACACACACACAACACCCCCAAAACACACACACGCGCACACACACACACACACACACACACACACACACACACACACACACACACAAAACTACGGATACAAATATATGGATATGTAGTTGTCAGAAAATATACAGATTTAATGTACTTTTGAAAAAAACTAAATGGGTATTGTTGATCCAACTTTGCCAGTCTCACTGCGAAATAGCTTCAGATCTTCCACCTAAATACCCTTCAGCCAACATGGTTTCAGATGTTCGGTGATCTAAGTTTGACCTTTGAAGGATACTCAAGATAAACTTTAAGAAAACCAAATGAAAGCACATAAGTACTTTGCTGTTCATGTTCAATAGTAACCAGGGATCTACGACCAACCATACCAAATAATTCAGGAAAACATTACCCACATTTATAAACTGCAACTCAACAATGATAGCAAAGTTAAATACAGTCAAAGGCAGAGATTCAAAAAATTCCGAAACATCAACTTTATCTTTCAATTCCAATGTGACGAGACAAATTTCACTCCTAACTTAAGACAGGCAGTCACCCACAAAAGGCAACTGGTGGTTTTACAATGAAACCAGACTCTGGACCCCAGTGTGACTTTCAAAGTCATCCGAAGTCAAATTTAAAAACACCAAAGGAAAGCCCTCAGGTACTTTTTGGTTCATGTTCAATAGTAACCATAGGGCTACGATTAACCATACCCAAATGGTTCAAAAAACATTACCCACATTCATAAATTCAAATCCAACAATGGCACCAAAGTTAATATAGTAAAAGGCAGAGATTCACACGAATTTCCAAAACATCAACTTTCAATACCAATGTGAAAAAACAAATTTCACTCCTGACTTGAGACAGGTAGTCACCCATAAAACGCAATTGGTGATTTTAACTGGTCCTCTCAACCTACGAAATATTCTTCATTAACAACAAACTTTAGCTATCTCAAGACATACACGTCTAACTACTTAAAACTCAAAATTTATCACTTGTGTCAAAGATAAAAGAGACATGGTGGGCTTGCCACTTTTTGTTGTTCTTGACTTAATGTACAAGGAAAGTAAGATTTGCTGAGTCAAAAATAGGTTAAAAAAAGTCATCCACTTTCAATACACATTACACAGAATCTAATGTGGGCTCGGGCTTCATTCAAGGAAGCAGAACCACTACGCGCAGTCCTTCAGGTGATGTACAGGCGTGTGGTGGTTGGAGGCCTTCTTTCTTGAAATGTTTTTATTATCACCAGATGCAACCAAATTATGCAAGATAATGCGCTGTGAGCTTGAAAAATAGATCAAGGCCAATCATGTTTGAGAGTTAGGATTTTTACAATGGTGCATATCCATTAGCCTCCATAGCAGATTTTCTGGGGCGCAAGGTTTTGACCAGCCCCAGCGAAATCGCCGGGCACAGTCAGTTGAACGCCGGCCAAGAACGTCTGTATAGTAGGCAAAAGCAAAGGATACATTGTTGTAAAAGCAATGATCAACCGATCATAAATAAGATAGAAGTATGACCTTTTCCTTTTAATTCGTGACAAAACCCTGCTTTGATCTGAAATTACGATGCGGCATAGGTATGCAAAAATATGGAAATAACTTGTTACTAGTCCAACCAAATTTTGTGCTGTTTTCACTTAATTGCTCCTTACACAAGCGCCTAAAAGCGGCCTGCCGATTTTGGAATTTCAAGGCTGAACCTGAAAAACCCACACAGTACAGTTGCATCAACTTTGAAGCACTGTAACATTGCCGTAAAACAAACACAAATTAAAATTCTAGAGGACGCCTTTTCATCCACATATGCAGCCAGTTAAAAAACAGCCTAAAAACAGTTTGCAGGTTGATATGACCATTATGATGTTATTTCCACATTTGTATATTCATGCTATATTACATTGTAATTTCTGATCAAAGAAGTCGTTGTTTATGCAATAATTTAAACCAAAAAGGACCATTTTAGCTTGCTTCATAATTTATCGATCATGGCCATTTAAACAATATGCACTTTGCTTATACTTGTACTTTTCAGTTCATGCAGTCTGAAAGGCCATAGTGTACTTAGTTTACCGGGGCATAGCTCGACTACCTTCGGAAATAAAGGCCAATCAAATTGGAACCAACAATTTTTCTTGATGGACATTTCACTATTAAATAATAATAATAAAAAAAAATAGCTACTGTTAATATTTTGTCTTTACATGAAAATTTGCAATTATATAAAACATTCAGTTTCAGACAGGAATGTATATATAATTATCATGTTATAAAATTGTGGAAATCTTTCAGCATCAAGATGTGAAGGATTTTTAATGCTATGAATGTCTTGTTAGTTCATTTCAAACAGCCTATTCGCCTGACATGTACAGCTGTTTATACATATAAAAATATGATAATATCATAATATATGTGGTATACGGTGATCGCTCAAGATTTTAATGAGAAATAGGCTACTGTATAAAAAGGTAATCTTTCATTCAATTTACAACTTCGTTTGTACTGTTTAAATTTATATCCACGACCTAACATGTATATTATATACATGTATTCAATTTGTATAACACACACACACACAGATATATATATATGTATATATATACATATATATATACATATATATATATATATATATATATATGTATATATATATATATATATATATATATATATATATATATATATATGTATATATATATATATATATATATATATATATATATATATATATATATATATATATATATTATGTGGGTGTCTCCGTTCAGAAATGATGGACTTTTTCTCAACATCTGGTTGCAATACTGGCCCAAAAAGCGGAGTCTCTGCATACACACAGTTATGCCCACACCGGTACTGTATTCAATTTGTATAACACACACACACACACACACACACACACACACACACACACACACACACACACACACATATATATATATACATGTATATGTGTTATAAAAATTGAATACAGTACCGGTGTGGGCATAACTGAGTGCATGCAGAGGCTCCGCTTTTTTTTTTTTTTTCTTTTTTTTTTGGCAAGTCTTGCAAACAAACAGATGCAGAGAAAAAGTCCATCATTTTGGAACGGAGACACCCACTTAATAAAAGTCTAGCTATGCCTATGGGCCCGATTTCCCAACTCTTAATAATATGTTCCATCTTGCAGCTCCACATCTTTTAGAAAATGAGCCTTCTAGTATTTAACCTGGATTATCGCTCATTGTTGCAGTTTCTTGAAATTATCAATCAATGAATTGACAGAACAACGTTTTCGTCCAGTCAATGCGAAATGTGAAATCGCCACAACTGTATAATACTTGTAATAATTCAATCCAAACACTTGGATACGTAGCTCTAAACAGTCATTACTCGCATAGACTCTCGCGCTACATCGTGGATACCCTACTATACCACATTTTACCAATGCGGCATGTGGAAACCGAACCAAGCACAGCGCGGTCATAACTGTAACGTGCCACCCCTGTAAATAGTGGATGCGCCGTCTTTTTCGGTGACCTATAAATTTTCAGTGGCAAGACGAAGGCCATGTGTGCAGAGAGCGGATTCCATATGGAGGACAGCCAGTTTATAAGCTGACGACAAGCGCAAAGTAATTTTGCATCGCATGTGTCATCAAACTGTCAGCACAACAAAAAATGATGGCGTTGGATGCGTACTCTCTTAAGATCCATGCCAAGCACTGAGATAAAGCGGAGTTTCCTTACCTTGGTTGACACCGAATAAAAAGGGCCGTGGACTCGCCCATTTTGTTAGTGGGGGTAACGAGTTGCACTGTGCTTGTATTGGATCCATGCCTCTGTCTTGGGTGTGATGTGTTGAACCTTTATTGTTTGATAATTTATAAACACCTGCAGTGAACCACGTAGGAATAAACTAGATCTAATGTATTCCTCCATGAGTTAGCCAAAGTTTATGATGGCGTCATTTTGTATTGGCCTGTCCTACACACATGTGTACGTGATATCTGTGGTAGTATCATTTTATTGACGCCAACGTCTGAGTCTCATGTAGACTCATTTGTCCTACAATCACAAGTGACAGCAATACACGATAAAATATCAAGGTACATATACATGTTACGCGAGTGCAAGTCAATTGACCATAAAAAAGCAAAGGAAGTGTGTCATACAATGAATAGATTTGCATTAAAAAATAACTAGATTTTGTTTGAACTTTCAATAAACTGCATACCATAGTTGCCTTACTTTTTTTTTAGTAAAGAGTTACACTCATAAAATGACGTTTCATTGCCAAATAATAATGTATGAACTTTTTCACAATTGAAAATTTCTTAACCTATTGAAGTTTAAAGCTCTAGGTTTTCGTTGGTGATAATTTCTGAAATCCTTGCCAAAAGAAATTTTCTGGGAACATTGTGAAGCCGACACTGCAACAGGTAATGAGTTACGGTTCCAGAGAGACAACCACAAGAACTGTACAGCTGGAATTTTCAGCTGGGTGTGTCGTAAATAAATGGACGCTTAAAGTACTGAATTCAACTCGAAAACGAGTGATCAAAATATGAACTTTCTAGGTCCGTGTCTTAATTGTCCGAGCCTGTTACGAAATGTACTCTAAATACATTTTCAGAAGGACAATTTGTGACATTCAGTGGAACGGCGTTCCAACACTGGCAGACGATGTACAGAAAGAATTTGTAAACTAGAAAAAAAATGGTTTGCTTCATAGCAAATCAGTGTGTGTTTTCAAAGCATATTGGTATGGCAATGTACAGCTATTCCATAACACAGGAGTAGAAGTCGGAATGGCATCTCTATCTTTTATAGCTTTGAAGTTATTCAAGATTTAAAATTTCTAATGGTGCTACTTAGCACAATTCAGATTGCTACAACTTTCGTTTTTAATTCATTAGGTGCACAATGATCAACAACCCCCCTAATAGAAATTGGAATGATATCGCTATCTATTACAGTGTTCAAGATATTCAAGATTGAAAATTTCGAATACTGCTAATCAGCATAATTTGAATTGAGACACCTTTTGTTATAGATTCATTGCATGAGCAATGGTCAATAAACCTCTACTACAAGTTGAAATGACATTTCTATCTATAATAGTGTTAAAGATATTCAAGATTTAAAATTTCAATGCTGCTAATTAGCATAATTTAAATTGCTACAACTTTGGTTTAAAATCATCATATACGCAATGGTCACTAATCCTCTAGTAGAAGTTGGAATGACATCTCTATCTGTTAAAATTTTGAAGATGTTCAAGATTTAAAATTTCAAATGCCCCCTGATTTTGCATAATTTTAAACATTTTCATTCCTCTACACAAAAAGGCTCAACTTCTTGTACGGAGGTACAATCATGCCAAGTTTGGAGTTTCTATAGTATAATAGCGTCCGAGAAAAGTATTGGACAAATTCACTGGAAAAGAATAAAGAAGAATTAGAACAGAAGATTTGCCTCACAGCAAATCTCTCTGGGTGCCTTCAAAATGAGTAGAGTTTGAAATGCTACACTTTGCCATTGTTCAACATAATCTAATTTTTTTCTGTATTACCCTAATTTGCAGAATTTAAAATGCCACAACTCTTTTTCCTGATTTATTGGACGTGACCATGTCACAAACTTTAACACTTTAGTTGAATGACACAAATGTCTGTAATAGTTGTGAAGATATTCAACATTTTAATTTTATGTATTTGCCTAATTGGCATAAATCAAAACTGTACAATTTTGGATCATGGTTCATTGGATGTGACTATGTCACATGCCTATAAATTGGGATTGGAATTGGAATGGCAACTGTATGTATAATAATTTTGAAGCTATTAGAGATATAAATCCTGCAAAATTACCTAATGTGCATAATTAAAATCCTACAACTTTTTTTCATCGTTTGTTGGATGTGGCTTTGCCACAAATCGATAAGTTAAGTTGGAATGTCATCTCTATCTATAATAGTTTTGGAGATATTCAACTTTTAAATTTTTCAATGCCCCTAATTAGCATAATTTGAAATTCTACAACTTTGATATACTGTCCATTATATCGGCAGGTGTCACAAACCTTTGTATGCACAACGAAATTTTGTGTTTGTCCACAATAGTTTGGAAGATATGGAACTTTTAAAAATTTTAATTGCCCCTAATTTCCATAATTTTAAACATCATGACTTTTCCAAATGCAATGCACAATTTCACTTGTTAGGTGAGTCACCATAGCAAGTTTGGTGGTTTTCAGAATAATAGTGTCTGAGAAAAAGTGCGGGCCAGCTTCGTCGTAAAAAAGAAAGAAATAAAGAACGGAATGTCTGGGTTGGCACCTAGACATAATAATTTCTCAGACACACAATAATTGTGTTTAATTGTACTGTGAAACAACTCTACAGTGGGCACCCTTGGGCCCAGGGAAATGTGCCCACTTCTGAGGGTCAGCCCTTCTGGGCAGTATGGATGAGTATATGTGCATGTACATGTACATCATTATACATGCACATGTACATGTACAGTGTTTACATGTTATAAATCAAGGGGATGTGTATACATGCAGTACAGAACTGTCTTAATAGTTTCTTTCTTAGATAAACAAATTTAAAGAGACACCCCTTACAGGAAATTACATGAATACATGTACTTGTGATCTGAGACATGCATTATACTGTCTCAGTATTCCTTGCCTTGGCTATGAAGAACAGGCTTCACTAGTAACAAGAAAAGAAAGACCCGGAAGTGTCCACTGAGATGACACAAATGCACACTGTGTCAAAATTCATTAAGTTGTGAAAACTGTCAGAGGACTGGAAGGGGCATCTTTGATGGGTCCAACCAACTCCCGCACTGTATGTAGTCTGGTTTTAACATAGGGTGTGCTCAGGTTTATTCTGTCTAGAAGTCCAGCAGCCTGTGCCCCTTGGGACTGATAAGCCCAGCAGACTCATAGCCTCAGGCAAAAACAGACCAGCTGGGACACCAGTGTCAGTCATGTTGCACTGACTACTCTGTCCAGCACTAGTGGGAACTATAGTCTGCCTGGTACATATGGTAGCATGGAGCAGATATGTTCCTGCATGAACAGAAAGAGATTCTCTGCATTTTATTGCAAACCTCCTTACACAGTTGTTGGGAGTCCGCCCCCCCCCCCCCGCCCCCCTATTTGCTTCAAGACTCAAACCTTCCAAATCATACACCTATCATGCATGGCTAGAAGGCTGCCAATGAAACAGGTTCAAGCTCATTTATTATGAATGCAAAATTGGTTGCCTACCACCATGAAGGTCTATGCAGAAGTAGAAGTGCTGTATACTTGTGTATTGTTGGGAAATTCAGTGAATTTAGCATACATTAAACTTCACCAACTTTTGTTTGCATGCTATTGGATTTATTGGATTGGACCTACATGTGTACGTTAAAACTTTGTGTCTATCTGCAATAGTTTGAAAAGTATGGAGGTTTTAAAATTTTAATTGCCCCTCATTTGCATAATTTTAAACATCATGACTATTCCAAACCAAATGGCAAAATTTCATTGGTAGGTCATTTACATTGGAAAGTTTACAAATCTTGTAAGCCTGTGCAACATTTATCACATCATATTTTCTGAAGAGCTTTCATGCCGCAAAAGTTAATGTCAAATGGACAATATTAGGCTATTCTCAAAGACAAAAAATTGATGATGATTTCCCTTTCTAATGGCTGAAAGTGACCATACCATTTTGTTCCAAAGATAGAATTTTTGAAATGAAAATAAATCTTTAGAGTTAGAAGAACTATCAATTGAAATTCATCTTTCACCAACAGTAGTATTTCTGTGTATTAGCCATCTTGTAACACTTAACTAATCCCTGAACCAATGGAACAATATGTATGTTCAGTCCTCACCATTCTCTATCCAAAATAAAAAAATCCCATAATTTCCTAGTGAACATTTCGGACGTGATGTAATCCCCATTCAAACAACTAAGGGTGGCCTTGTGAGCAGAGTCAATGTTTAACTAAAAAATAAGGTTCACTGCATAGCAAATCAATGCGTGTGTTTTCATAGCTTATTGCTGCGTACTAATCCATAACATAGGAGCAGAAGTTGGAATGGCATCCCTTTTGATTATAGCTTTGACGTTATTCAAAATTTGAAATTTCCGATTGTACTGCTTAGCATAATTTAAATTGCTACAACTTTTGTTTTCAGCTCATTAGATGCACAATGGTCAATAACCCCCTAGTAGAGTCTGGAATGACATCTCTCTCTATCATAGTGTTGAATATATTCAAGATTGTAAATTTCGAATACTGCCAATTAGCATACTTTAAATTGCTACAACTTTTCTTTTAGATTCATTAGATGCGTAATGGACAATAACCCTCTGGTAGAAGTTGGAATGACATCTCTATCTACTATACTTTTGAATACATTCAAATTTAAAATTCAAAATGCCCCTAATTTGCATAGTTTTAAACAATTTCATTCCCCTGCATGAAAAAGCCCAACTTCTTGTATGGAGGCACAATCATGCCCGGTTTGGAGTTTCTATGTATAATGGTGTCCGAGAAAAGTGTCGGACATATTCACTGGTAAAGAAGAAAGAAGAAAGAAAGAAAGAAAGAATTTTAGGAAAAACAGAAAAGCGTGTGTTGACACACACACTTTAATGAAGAAGTGCATTCGTAAACCCAAGGCCGTCCGTGGATAATACATAATTGGTAGTCGACCTCTCAATGTTGGGTGCTGGGAACAATGCTCTCAAGTGGTCAGGACAGGTAGCGAGAGTACCGTAATTACCACTTGCATAAACACCCGCTGGTCCTTTCAGACCTGTATCCGCTATCGGGGCAGCCCTCTCCCGTTAGCTCCATCTTACATTGGCAGGGGCGCCAGCAGGTCCTACTACTCCTGCTACTTAATTCATAGCCTGGGGGGCAATTTCAGAGTCTGATATAAAATCCCTATTCTGGGTCACACCACAAACAACAGCTGGTAATTTCAAGTCATTGTGTTTACATTTTTAGGTAATGCTCAAACTGGTAAAGTCTCATTATATAATTTACATTACATTTATGCAACAAATCAACCTTCCCCTAACACTAATCACACATACATATTGGATACTATCTCTTCAAAATATCGAATCAAGACTTACCCACAAACCTGGCTGCCATTTTAAAAATTGTGGATTCTGCACCCAATGGTTTGTAAATTAGGATAGTAGAATTCGGACGATCTTGGGGGTGGGTGGGTGGGTTATAATATATGAAACCAAAAATATATATTTTGCAAATGTTTCAGGGTATCAATAATGACAAGATATTTGCTGTGGCCACGATTCACTTTCATATGCAAATCAACTATATTTTTGTGCAACTGTCCCGCATTGCGACATGTTCAAAATGGTACATGGTTTGCCAGCACGAGATATTGTGTCGCATTTGGATTTGTAACTGAAGATGAGAACAGCTTCAGACACAACTGAGCAGGCAGATTAAAGTTAAGATGGTAAGTCATGTTTTAAAAGTACTTTGGAACCTAGGGAAATATTACGATAACAATCCCCGAACAACCGGGGCTATGCTGTTTCTCCGAGCAACCGTGGCTATGCCTTATTCATCTGTGTTGCTTTGCTGTTCCCCCGGCCCAAGTTATCCCTCCAGACAAGTTGAAATAAAATGCTGTATTTGAGCTAACCTTACTTGGATCTAATCTGTCAACAGGTGTTGTGGATACATGTATGCTGCTTCCACCAAACAGCCATGGCTATGCAGCTATGATGTTTCCCCGGCCCAAGTTAAGCCTCCACTTCAGACAAGTTGAAATAAAATGCTGTGTTTGAGGTGACTTTACAACAAAATAACGGCACACGATGGCTACTTTCTGGATAATATCTTTCAGCCAAGGTCGAGCATTTTTTATAAGGAAAGGGCGGCTTTTTTTATCATTTAATGTCTCAGAACAAAAATTAGGGTCGGAACTCTGGCCTTTTCGGTGGGGTCGGTCGGAATATCGGAACCACACATATTTTTTGTTAGCCTTAGGGACTTTTGTTGAAAGATGTTTAACATGGATGTTCGTTCCCCTTTTACACATTACCTCGTTTGAAGTCAGTTTAATTTGTTACCTGGGCACAGCCGAAGGCACTTACATTATAATGAAAAAAGTAGCTTATGGTATTTTCGTCTAGTTTCCTGCAAAGCCAGCCAAGACAAGACAATATTTTGGACTGATTCGATATATTCATTGGCCCTGAAACCAGTAATGTTGCTTTATATTGAACTGTTTCTACCATTGTTCTGCTGCATCGAGAACAATTGTCGAATACAGGTGAAGCATATTCAATTATGCCACGTATGAAAGAAGTATAAATGCATTGCAATGCATCAAGAGAAACAATGTTTCACGATATTTAGCCAGAGAAAGTGTCAAGTATGATGTTTAAAAAATGGAGGAATGCAGGCTTTTTTGTTGAGAAATCTGATGCTGCAGTGTCTTACTTCTTTCTCAACATAGGTCTATTTGCAAAGCTTTTCCAAACAAAAACGAAACAAAACCCAAAAAAAAAAACACCACCACCACCTAAAACACACACACGTACAAAACAAACAAAAAAAGAAGGAAAACACAAGTAAAAATAAAAAAGGAAAAAAAAAGACCCAAAAAACAACCCCACCCCCACCCCCAAACACACGCACACACACACACACACACACACACACACACACACACACACACACACACACACACACACACACACACACACACACACACACACCAAGACAGAGACCCACGAGCCTAATGTGCTGCTGACCACCATCCTGACAAAATCATTTCCTGACATGTATTATCTTCACGACCTTGGAAAAATTAATCGGGGTCATTCCTTCCATGCAATATCAAACTTCCACGTGACACACATTTCTGGTACATCATTGGGTCAAGTGGCCCCGAAAGTAGGGTGCCAAGTAGAGTTTTATATACCATGTTCTGAAGTGCAATTTTGATTTGGAGGCTCGATTGTCTTCACCATAAAATGTCCCAGCTAAACCCTGCCATTACAAAATCGCCTCCAGAAATTAAGCAGGTCTGGTGACCTAATAAAATAGGTCAAGGTCATTGATCTTATATACCATATTTTCATTAGACGTGATCTATATATACTTTCGAGAATTTTGTATCTTCCAAGACATTTTTACTGATTTTTTCCGTTAAACTACTAAAATGTGCGCCCTACATCAAGCTTTCCATACGTGGTCTATTTTTACAATCGGGGAATAACTTTTCGAGTTATTGAAGAAAAACAATAACAAGAGCCAAAACCCATTAACGTTGAGTCAAGGTGACTCAAAAAGTAGGTCACCAAGTACAATTTTATGTACAATGTAATCAAGTGCAATTTTGATCTGAAGGCTCAATGCTCTTTGCCATTGATGTCCAAGCTATATCCTACCATTACAAACTCACTTCGCGCAACTTTACAGGCCTGGGGACCTAATGGATTGTTCAACATTATCATCATTTTTGAATTAGTACTTAAGGTACTTAATTTCATGACACCCCCCCCCCAAATTAGCACTTGAAAAATAATGATTTTCCCAAAAAATCATAACAATCAATATGGACAATAGTAATTCCATATGTATATAGGTTAGACAGGGACAGGTTAGCTTATGGAGAGTGAAGAGTTCGGACTGCGGAATAGGTTATTGACTACTAGGAAATGGTTCTGGGCAAAAAGACACAAATACAATAACAAAATAACAGAAAACAGGCCAAAAATTGACCATCATTTTCCATATTCTGTGAAAGTGTGCAGACCATTTAACCCCCTCCCGCTTGCGTACTGTAAGTACTAATTCAAAAATGATGAAAATGTTGAACCATCCCTAACAAAAATTTGTCAAGGTCACTGACATTACATAACTTACTAGCATTGGACATTATCTGTATATCCTATAAATTTGGCATGTTTATTTCAAACTCTTAGAGATTTGGAAAGTTGCATCTTAAAACACATTTAGGCTTATAATATCCGTCAAATTATAGGTGGCGCCACTAGCATCATATGCAACTGATATTTCGACCTCATATACAATGGCACAACATTTCGAGAAAGTTTATCAAACATTAATGATGCTGAAGAGATCACAAGATTTTCACATTTTGACCCATATGTTACATAATACTGTAGGTGGCGCCACCCAAATCGACTTGACCTAGATTTTTATATGCTTGATAAGTCCTGAAAGTTCCATGGGGCTATCTTGAAAACTGGACTGTTTGGCGCTGACAAGCAAAACGTTTACGAACGGATGGGCGGACGCACAGATATGAGTGATACCATCAGCTGTGCGAACTTTGGTCAGCAGAGCTCAAAGTTAAAACAAAAACAAAAACAAAAAGAAAAAACAATCCCCCAAAAGACCAAAACAAACAAACACAAAACAAAAAATGAAAAATGAAAGCAAACAAACCAAAAAAAAACCCACCCCACAAACCCCCCCCCCCACACACACACACACCTGTAGCTTTAAATGAGCTTTATATATAGAAGGTCAAGCGGCTGTGCAGGCACAATGACATGATGTTGTAAGGTCATCAACAAAGCTTCACTGCACATGCACTTTATATGCTGTTAATTTGTTCATTGTAATTCACACGATTCACGCATTATAAGCACATGTAGACAAAAGGAATGACAAATGTATGGACAGAGCCCCGCACAATATAAACTTTAACTACTATATGTTTGGTATAACTATGTTAATGTAACAGGGCCAAGATGGTGCTGTATGAGTGGGCTGGTATGGTTGGGCAAGAAGATAATTGATTTCCATTATTTGGGGGGGGGGGGGCGGATCAGGTATAATCCTCGCTTGTACAATGCGATGCTTGCAGGACTGTGGGATTACATTTGTATGACCTTGAACTATTTGTCATAGTCACCTCTCTTCCCACCATACTCTGAAAGAACAGTCGTGACAGCTAAAAGCAACCCATCTTCAACTGTGCTAAGGAAATTCATCAAAATGATGCAGCCAAATGGCTATGCATCTGCCCACAATACTAAGGACTAACAGTGAAGTAGCAAACATTTTAATATCTTCCGTATGCACTCAGGAAGGACAGTCCAGCAGATAAAAAGTCACACATTTCCTGTTACTCGCAGCAAGGAGTGTCCTGCGGGCAAAAAGTTGCCTGTCTGTCCCGACAGTCAGAAAGAACAATTCTGGAGGCAAACAGTTCCCCACCCGCCCACAACCGGAAGGACAGTCCTGCAGGCAAGGCGTCATCCATTTTTCTAGTAGACTCAGGAATGAGAGTCTTGCAGGCAGCCACCCTAGTTTTTACTATACCCATGATAAAGGAGGACAACTATGCAAGCAGTCGCCCATCTTTTCACAACACTCAGGAAGGGTGGTCCTGCAGGTCATTTCCTCTTACACTGATCTATCCATCTTTCCATGCAATAAACGTCTTTACATTATCTGCGGTAAGTATCGAAGTGGATAGATGACGTTTACATGTAGAATGAGTGGATTTATACTGCATCTTAAATATTCTAAATTGTATTGCAGCTCTCCTTCACTCTAAAAACATGATATCAAACAATGGAGAAGCAGCGATTTGCATACTATTAACTGTTTGTCGAACAGATGTTTCATTGCTATTTAAGAGCTCTATTATCGCAATTGATAATTCTTGGCTTCACAAGAAATCGGTGCAGCGATGTGCGTACTTGATAATATGTACATCCAAAAAAAGATGGCCAAGTAGGTCACCAACCTGCAACCAGTCAGTAATAATATATTTCAGTACTAGCCACTCTTGACTCAACTGGGTGAGACTATTTTCTACTTGTACCACTCACGTGCTTTGCATAATGATGATTTTATTGACATGTAAAGATCAATATTGACCCATACGTCACATGCAAAATACAACAATTATGATATATAACACAATAATCATAGCATTTTCATGTACAAAATACGATATTCATGATATATCTGGTATCAGTTCAGTTCTATACCTAGGTCGTACTGGCATATGCGACAGCTCTGTACCTAGAACCCATGTACTATCTAGCTCTGCAATGGACGGAGTAGATATTTCACCTTAACATAATACCGGCAAGCAAGCTCTATACTGTAATCCATGTAGCACAGATGCCAGCACTCTAATTTACTCAGTCACCATGCCATTACACCAAATAGCACCAAATAGTGTTCACAGAGTGCACAGCCGAACGCACTGGTTCAATCAATATTTAGATGAGGAAATTGATCAAGATCCATCAAATTACACCAAGAAAAGAAAAAAAACACCATGGTTGGCTACCTTGAGGCATATACATTGTTATGAGTGTTGGCACCCATGTTACAAGGCAATGATTGGCCTTTCAGTCGAATCAGCACCTGATGACTCAGTCACGGCATGTCAGACAATATGCTTAGCACCAATGCAATTAGACACCGGTGAACATACAAATACCTACAGAACTGACATACTACCAATACAAGTATAAAGCCTGTAATATATGATAAACACTGGTTACATTTAACAAATATGACTATGAACAGAAATGTTTCTTGGTACATAAATGAAATATATATGACACCATTGGAATGAACCCTGGTTTTCATTTGGGTAAGCAAATATGAAGAAACTTGCCTAAGAGGAAGTTCACATTTGACCATTTACTTGTCATAACCGACATAAAATTTGTCATATGGGTCCAAGCGCATGAAATACCTATACATACAAGCAGACCTTGGAAAAGAGGGTTGATCCATTTTTATCAGGGGAAGGCAGCTTTAAAGTATTTTTTCCACTAATTTTAGGCTGGAGCCTTTTTCGTAGGGTCTCTCAGGTGACAGGAACCACACGTATATGTTAGTTAGACCTTTGGGCAACTTGGACATTTGTTGAAACATGTTTAAATAGATGTTCTTTTCCCTTTTGCACATTACCTCCTTTTAATTTGTTACCTGGGCATAGCCGGAGGCACTTGTTTTATATAATGAACTAGGACCCATATCAGGATATACAAACTTTTTTCCCAACTGGATAAGCAGATGCCAATTTTACTTAGATATGTAAATGAGGGGTTGTGATGTCACCTGGACTAACTGCTACAGCCAATGCATTTGACAGCTGTGAGTGAAACTCTGACAAATACAAGGAAACCTGATCAAGTACACAAAATTCCGCTTTTACTGTGAAGGCAGTGTGTATAGATAGGATCAAATTTACTTAACTGAGATATTTATTTCAGTTAATGAGGATTTTTAAGGAAAGAAAAATGCAGAAATCAATAGAGACAAGCTAACAGCTCCTGAAAAAAATTGAACAGGAAGTCATGAATCATTGGAAGTAAGCCACTAAAAGTAGTTTATAAACTTGTTTTTTATCCCATTTAAAACATACCATATTTCAGGGTATGGTTTGATGTATTACATTACTCTTTGGTCAATAATAATACAGAAAAAGTAATGTCTGTGCAGGAACTGGCCAGATGCTGTCATTACAGTGCCTGGACGAACAGGTCTCATCTCTAGTCAATGGTTGCAAAAGGAAAACAAATATGAGGTTTTCTAAGCAGGCTTGGGCAAATCACTCAGATGACACATGTCCCTATTTATTGTTTCACACTTCATTTCTAAGAATATTAATCCACAAAAAGTTGTCAAAACAGTCACTACGCATTGGAAGGTTATGCTTTGATGGCACCATTTGTGATAGGGGATTACATCTGCAGACTCCTACCCAGAGGTCTAATGGTCTCTCGGGATTAAGGGCAGGCTGAGATAGCTCCAGGCAATGCTTAGAACTGCACCGACTCATGATATACATATATATATATATATATATATATATATATATATATATATATATATATATATATATATATATATACAGCCAAACTCAGTTTTACCTCTTAACGATTTTGCAGGTAAATTTAGTAAAACTGTGTGCGATTCACCTCTTTTGCCTGATGATAAGGATCGTCTTTCAGTTTCTGGTACATTTAAAAAACATATTTCACACTGTTCTGGGAAATATGTCTTTCCTGATGACATAGATAAATATACCAGACTGTTGTCGACTAACATTGCTCCTGACTTAAATGTTGTGACAGCTGAGCATTTAGTTTCATTGCAGCAGTGATATCATACGTGAACATTTATCTGTTTTGATCATTTTTTTTTCAACAATGCTACCGTTCCAGGTGTTATACAGAATGGTGTAATTGTTCCCGTTCTCAAGAAAACTTGGGCTAAACCCCAATAGTGCTTCTACTTATTGTCCGATTACGGCTTGTTCAATTTATTTCAATTCAACAGAGTTTTCAATTCACGTACCTGGTAATGTCTCTCAAAACCAGTGCGCATATAGAGAAAAACGGGGGACGAACATGTGTACGGTTATGCTTAATGGCAGCATAATTTATTATAAAGCCAAACACTCTCCCATTAATATATGCAGGTTGGATGTTGAACTATGCTTTGACAGTATTTGGCATTGTGGACTGTTTTATTGATTATCGGGCACTGTTGAAGTCACTGACTGGCTGGGTTTTTTTTTACATAAATGGTATAGTAACACTTTTGTAGTTGTTAAATGGAATCGTACTTACAGAGAACGTTTTCAACTTACCTGTGGTGCCCGCCAGGGCAGTTCTGTCTCCCTCAAACTCTTTAATGTATATGTTAATTATCTGCCATGTCAACTTCAGTGGCAGTTTACTTTTGGACATTCCAAATCCAAGTGTATGGTTGTAGGTGGTAGCCATCTCTTTTGTCCAGGACAACCTCCCTCGCGTCGTTGGTCTCTGGGAAACAAAAAACTCGACGCGGTGGACGAGATAAAGATTCTGGGTGTTACTTGCTCCTTTAGAGATCTTAACAATAGCCGTGTAAATAAAAGATGTGCCGAGATTCTTGGTGTTACTTGATCTTTTAGAAGTCTTTACAATAGCCGTGTAAATAAAAGATGTGCCGGTATAAACTCTCAGGCTAAATCATATCTGTAGAAAACGGTCTGAGTTCCCTGTCTTACGTACGGAACGAACATTGTGAATCTATCCCAAAGTAATTTGCCTTAATTGCAGTCTACTCGGGGCACCTTTGTGAAGGGCTGCTTAGGTTTTAGTAAACGCCACCGTCATTCTTGCCTGCTGAGGGCTTTACATATCATACTTGTTTCTCACATAATAATGGTAGATACTGCTTCTTTAAATTATAGAATGAGCAGGATAGATAGTTTAGCCTAGTTTAGCCTGTGGGAAGTAGCGTTTTGCTGTAATCATAAAATTACCCAATGTATGACCTCCACTTGAAAGTCGAAGCGGACATACGGGGGCCGTTTTACTAATAAATTAGCAGTTCAAGATATCTATAAGTTAAGATATCTTGTATCTATAATTTCAGATTTCTTGAATTGAATAAAAGATATCTTCAATTCAACTCAAGACATCTCTAAATGCATATATTTTAAGATTTCTTAACTTGAACTGGAGATATGGTATTTTGAAATGCAAATATCTTGAATTGAGTTAAAGATGTCTTAGATTGAATTACGGATATGTTCTAAGATGGCCGCCGGGTACGGAAGAAATTTTGTTGGCAGTTAGCAAGAAATGCTCTCTTTGCGTGACCTCCAATAAGTTTTTCCACATGAAATAACTATGAATAACATTTCGTTGCCAGTAGTTTATAGGGATGACTGATTAATATGGCTACATATGTAGCGTTAAGTATCCGCGGTAAACGAAAGGTGGCGCTCATGCATGGCGTTAATGACAGCGAAGTTCAAAACGTAGGTCATGTTTGGTGTTGGCAGGACGGGATGAAACGCTTAGTAATTGAACACAGCACGTATGTACTTGCCGCTACATTCACCGGTTTGACCGAATATTTGACCCCCCCCCCCCCGAACGGCTTGGCCCCCAGGTCAAATCATTCGACTCACAAATACGAGCCAGAGGGGCCATCCGTTCGGGGGAGGGGGGCAAATGTTGCTTGACACTGGTTTGTTGACATTTATGAGGGCCTTGAAATAGTGAGGCTCGCTGATCCTCAAGGGAGCATTCAGTATTTTATGATTACAAATGGCCATGCAATGTCGCGTGTATGGTAGAGTAAAACAATGTGTCTTGAATTCTATTAAAGATATCTTAAATTTAATTTAAAATATCTTAAATTGAATTTAAATATCTTAAATTAAATTTAAGATGTCTTAAATTGAAGACAATGTATCCCTAATTGAATGTAAGATATCTTGAAATGAATTGAATATCTCTTGAATGAATCTTTGTCGATCTTTGTTGGCTGCGGTTAGCCCGTTCATCCATATCAAGAGACAATATTTTCAACGTTATTGTACCTAGTCTCATCGACAGCTGCCTTATGTGACCACTTATTTAACCTTGCTCTAGATATGGTCACTAATTGCAGGGACTAATGTATATTCGAGCCTGGGGTATTCAGTGTGTCGGCGACGATTGCTCTAGTTTTTCTGGGTGCAGGGGCTTCTGATCTGCTCACCTGTCACCGGAGTGGCACCCCGTTATTCGTTCTCCCGCAGGCATGCTGCATGTGCCCTTCCTGTAATTTGTCATTTGATGGTTGTAAGCTTACTTACTTACGTTTTTGTTGGAACGTCATTGCTATACCATGCGTCTTACCTTTGTGTCGGTTGTTGGGATTTTTCTTGATGTGCATTGCACCTGGAATATTATGCGAACAGCTGTTCAATCATCTCTTTTATATTTCGGCACATTCCATTATTTCTTTCCTTTGCTCTGCCTGTTCTTTGTCAATGGTTAGAAAATACGCGTAGTCAGCATGACATGCTTTAGGGTCTAGCGATTGATTTGTTGTTCGGTTTTTGTCGTTGATTTAATTCCATATAGTTCATCTGTTAGTTTAACCTCCTCTTTTAGTATTGCCCGCGCACGCTGGTTTCCTAACATCACTGCTCAGTTTATATCCCTTGGTTTATGAGGACAAAGGATGTCGTTGTTGCGGAAAATTTCAAAGGTCCAAATGACGTTGACCTTTGACTTTTAGAGGTCACATGGAAATTGCAAAAATGTGCAGTGTTGCAAACATATTAATTGAAGTTGGATTGGTTACCTCTACCTATAATAATTTTGAAGATGTTCAATATTTAAATTTACAAATATATATGTATATATATATGGTACAAACCGCTTCAAGCCTACTGTTATTGGTTAAATAACTTTGTTCTTTTATTTCAGGTACAGCTTCCAGGCTGTATCTCACTTGTGTTATGGTTTAAATCCATACTTTAATCTGGAAAGATTCTACACGGCGATAAATGCCTCTCTATCTGTCTTGTCCATATTGGCGTCTCCTTCAGTCCAGTCAGTTCTGTGCTCTGTCCTTTCCTTGCAAGAGGTATTCACATAGGGTAATGCCCTTTTTCTCAATTGTGAATAATTTATGCACAATTTGTATGGAAATTTATCCAATAAATATGTTTGTACCAAAAGAACGTTAATACCCTAAACCTTTAGTAGAATGCAGCCGGCCATTCACTTTCGCATGCCTCAAGTATGTAGGTGTCTTTGAGAAGCCTATGGACGGTCAAGGTCTTATCTCTATAATTGGCTTGCTTTTCAGAGGTTAAATATAATGATCAACTGCGCTCCCACTGTAAGTTTTGAGCGAATTTAACCAGACATCTGAAGTTTACATGAGCCCAGCGTCTGGGTGTGTACTTATGACCCACTGAAGGTCAGGGTCATGTCTGCATATTTGACCTGTCTTCGAGGGACCTTGAACGTTATCTGTTATGTATCCTGTCAATAAGTGTCATTAAATGTTTAAAGAATATTAAAGCAGAAAATGTTAAGTCGTCAGTGCTTCTTTAATACCAAATAAGACAAGCAAACGACGCTCTAATTTTCATTCCCACAAATTATATGAAAGGTAAACCTGTTCTTGTAATTGTTGAGGCGCTTCAAATACATATAAATAACAGGCTCATCAATCATTTTCCAACTGTTGTAAATTCCTAATTGATTTCTGTCTATAGTTTCAGCATGCTAAACGATCGTAAAAATCTGAACCCCAGTACGGAGGCCAACTAAGGTAAAGACAAGAGCTTTGCTCCATTTCCTTGTGTTTACGTATTGTGATTGAATTGATCATGAAGTCTAGTCCTAGTTGTGGATTTCATGATTGCTGTGATGCACATGTTGCACAATTGAAATGTATACTGAACCAAACAAATAACGCAACTTTTTCATTTGGGTTTATTTTTACATTGGAACTGTATTTAAAGTTCAGAAATATACGAACCGTTGTTAAATCAGTCTAAAATAATGCACCAAGTAGTGTGACCTCAAGGTCGAGTACCCTGACCTTGCCATGGGGTCATTGTCATGAATCAAGAGTGACTACAGCAGGCTATTTTACGCAAGTCTCTGACACCTGAAATTAAGGTTGCCAAGTCTTTGATTCTGGGACAGGAAAAGGCCACATTGAAATCAGCCCAAGCGTAACTGTGTGCGAGGATATGAGGCTTTCAAAGTTTGGTGGTTGTGCTGAATCAAGGACAACTGCAGGATTCAGTGTTACCCACATGACTAAAACATTCGCACCTTTACTGGTTGGGTGTAGCCCCTCACGGACAATAAAAGGGCAGCATGGGATTCATTTGGCACAGTATTCCAAGAACTATGGGTCGATTATCAACAGTAGATCGGGAGAGAGGAATTGGCATGCTACAGGCTGGTTTATCTGCAGCAGAGGTGGCAAGAAGACTGCAAGTCCACAAATCCACTATATCCAGACTTGCTACAAGATTCCAGGAGACTGTGGCCACAGCTGATAGACAGCGTCCTGGGAGACCAAGAGAAACCACACCTGCACAAGACAGACACATCAGGGTGTCACATCTGTGGAACAGAACTCGAACAGCCACTAGAACTGCACAACAGACACCTGGCAGAACCAATAACAGAATATCTGCCCAGACAGTCCGTAACAGACTACAAGAACACCATCTACACGCCAGGCGTCCTTACAGGGGTCAAATTTTGACACAGGCAAGAAGGCAAGCCCGACGACAATGGGCTACTGCCCATACTCGCTGGACCCATCAACAGTGGAGGGATGTGCTATTCACCGATGAATCCCGCTTCACCCTGTATCATGCAGATGGTAGGACACGTGTTTGGCGACAAAGGGGAAAACGCTACTCAGATGGCTGTGTGCTGGAAACAGATCGATTTAAAGGTGCATCAGTGATGGTGTGGGGTGGAATTTCATTCACAGCCAAAACCCAGCTAATCTTCATTGAAGGCAATCTTAACGCTGGCCGTTACAGGGATGAGATCCTTCAGCCTGTTGCTGTCCCTTTCATTAGACACCACCAACTCCACTTGCTTCAACAGGACAATGCTTGGCCCCATGCCGCTAGACTGACGATGGATTTTCTGCAAGGAGAAGGAATTAACGTTTTGCCATGGCCAGCCTTCTCACCTGATATCAATCCCATTGAGCATCTTTGGGACTACCTTGAGCAGCGTGTTCGGAGATGGGATCCAGTGCCCGCCAACTGCCAGCAGCTTCGCCAGGCTCTTCAAGAAGAGTGGGATCGTGTGCCCCGGCAGATGGTGCAGCGGCTAGTGTCATCCATGCGCCGACGTTGCATAGCAGTTACAGATGCTGATGGTGGTCACACACAGTATTAGTGGACATGCCAATTTGTGAACTTTACAAATCAATGTTGCCCTGTTTATTGCCAGCTGGTCGTGCCCTCGTTGACAGTTTCAAGTTTTTGTTTTTCACATGTTATGCCAAAAAGACTGCAGAATATGGATCTAATTTGTTTCTGTGATATGAAAGTAACAATAAATATTTAAGTTAAAAAGTTTAAGGGTTGCGTTATTTGTTTCGTTCAGTATAGTATTTGGTTAGTTTCTCTATTTCTGTGTGATGTCCGTGCCCTACAGGGAGTGAAATACCATGTATAAAAACACAATTCCTATGCCACAGTAAAACTCGCACAATTTCTCTAATGCTAAAGAACTGAACTTCCCTGTGCTGGATTGCCGTGTAACCAGTCTTCGCTCTGTCCCTGCGCAGACAATAATTAACCCGGTAATTCACTGTACATAATTATATACAACTACCATAACTCACTGCAATACAGCCAAATTTACAAACGTTTGATGATGAATACACATGAGACGTTGTGAACTGCAGGCGCCAATTGGCCATCACCGATAAGCGACCCCCCGGGACTCAATGAGAAAACAGAAATGGCTAAGCGCTACTGTGTGTCGCCTGTACTTACCGCGAGGTTCTGGCGTTTGGTCAGTGCGTTCGATCGCCTTCGCTTCGTCGGCGGACATTCTGAATCTGTGATATCTCCCTGTCTTTTCGGAGTGTTCTAAATATGAAGAGTTGGAATTACATCCTTCTTCAGCCGCACTTGCATTCCAAGTTTGCGTGCTATCTCTGGGTTCTTGTCGAACGCGTCTTGAGCAAAATGGTCACGGCACAACACTGGTTGCGTGTGATGGTCTGGATTAAATCCGTCTCTTTTGATCGCTGCCGTCCATGCTTTCCTTAACTTTTTGTTTCTTGGAAACTTGTAGAAACTTCCACCCAAGTTTGTACCGTTGGTACAACCAACGGCAGCGCAATACACAATAACTGCCCGGGAACTTTTGTAACAACCGGCAATCAATCGGCCACCGGGTACTGGACCCCAATGACAAGAATGACGTCACAATTGTGCTGCGCTCCAGCGGGCCGTGTCCAAAATGTTCAGGAACAGTGGCCATCTTTGAGGATGCCAAAAAGCGCTTTTTGACAGATTTGGTTCATATTTTTTACTTCAACTGGTAACTGTTGACTATTAGAGGGGCCTCGCATCGAAACAACACAAATTTAATAGTAAATTTGAGCTTGTCATTTGACCTTTAACCTTACAAAGAGGCAGGGGCTGTATCGTAGAATACAAAACTGGTTATATGGCGTTGTTCTTAGATCTGATTGGCCTGCTACTCCAATCTACAATATAACCAGGCGTTTTTTTTTTATCAATTGATTAATTTGATTGCTGCATGGTGCAGGGACCTACAGATATGATGCAAGGGAATTAGTTGAGAATATCCTCCTCTGTTTGGATTTGACATAACCATTGATGTCTACTCCAAAGTTGTAAATATTGAGAACATCAGGCAGAATTTATTTAACCATACCAACGAACTCAATAAGATAATGTTAGAGCTACATATAATTACCCCCCCCCCCCGTGACTCATAATACCAGAAGTCGCCAAAACATCATAAAACACAAAAAATTGACAAACTGAAACTTTAAGCTGTTAAATTGAAATGCATATTTCGTTCGAGTTGTAATAATTATGACTGTGTGCCAACACATACGTATTCTTTCTTTCTTTCTTTCTTTTTTTTCTTTCTTTCTTTCTGTCTGTCTGTCTTTCTTTCTTTCTTTCTTTCTTTACAGTCAAATTTGTCAGACATTTCATTTGAGAAACTCCAAACTTGCACAATTATACTTCTATACATGAAGACTTTCCTTTTTATAGTGAGAGGTTATGCTTTTCAAAATTATACAAATGAAGTATAAGTAAAGTTTTAAATCTTCAATATCTTATATACTATAGTAGATTTGGTTCCGAGTGTATAAGAGTTCGATAATAGCAAGGCAAAGGTCATGTCAAACTCATGTCAAGGTCAAAAGTCAATTTTAGGTCAAAATGTCATCTCAAAGGTCAAGGATCACTTCAGGTAGAGGTCATCTCAAGGTCAAAAGTCAACACGTGGTCAATCCATAAGCGTTTATACCATACCCCTTCCGTTACCGATTTTTTGTATGAAGCTCATAATGGAAGAGCCCGCCAAGAAGAAACAAAAGCACACATCACTTTTGGGGTATGTGAAGAAAACAGTTATGTTATGAAGGTTGATGATCCGATAATCAAGGTTATGAGTAAAACAGCATGATACAATCGTGAAGTTTAAGTGTGGGATATGCAGATGAAAGTAGCAAATGGTCTCGCTATGACAGTCCAATTAAAATGCCCATAGGCCTAAGGATATATTATATACTTTTGGCCTAGCAGATCTGATAGGGAAAAGGGGACGAAGGTCAAGCCTAGTTTTCCTGTCCGTGCCAAACGGCTTGAAGTAGCCTATTATAACGAGGATTAAATGAACAAAAAACACCACATTGTATTTGGCGCACTCACTGAATAAAAAAGTGCACTTTTGAAATGTCACAGAACTGTATTTATTGACAAATAGATATTGTGGACTAAGTGAGTCATTATAAGTTAAATTCGCATCGATTCTCTGTCTGATGTGACATCCTGTGCGGCGTGAATTCAAAGAAAATCGCAAAAGTGGTCCCGTGGTTCATGATAGACGTAAAACAACTTTCAGCACTACACTTGACATGAAAATATCCAAAACGAAAGAAGGTTGTTGAAATAAAACACACAATTAATATTATATAACGCAGCCCACATTTACATTAACAAAAACTTGACTGTCAAATTTGTATAAGCTTTTTTCGACCGTGATGGACTCTTTCCTCTGCAGATGTCGCCATGTGCGAATTAAATCACGTGGTTATGATTTACATTTTTCCTCCAAATATTCCGAGAAAATGGTGACTTCACGTTCTGATTCCTCATCCGTTAAAGAGCTTTCATTCGAATTTGAGAATTGGTGTACGTCAAAAGCTTTCGTTTGCACCTTTTACATTGACTATTCTGGAGGTCAACAGCTTTGTTTTCCCACTTTACACTGAAATACGCAAAGAAAAGCTGTTGACCTATAGTAAAAGAGATACTTTGGGGACAACCTCTGGTTCACTCTAAAGTTCCTGTTTTTACCCATTCACATGGATAACTGTTATTATGTATATATTTCTGTTATTATCTTGAACACATATAATTAACTCTGTCATTGCCATGAACGACTAAAATCACACCCCTCTTCACTACGTACAAAGTCCTTGTTAAAGCACCTTGTATTGACAGTAAAAACTTCAAGATGATATAGGAATGGTCTAGATCAACAGCCCGCCTCGGCGCACCTTTGGGGATGTTAGGGAGCCGCTAAAGGACAAAATGTGCCCAATCCGCGCTGAGGAAAGCTTTTGGCCCAGTCAAAAAACTTGCCACTGAAAGAGTATGGTTCCCGCTGGACCCTGTATGTTGATGTTGATGGTAGCTGCAACTTTAATCCAAATTTTCTGTTAATTTGCATTTAGATGATCACCCTGGAAAACAAACAGAAGAACGTGATTGTCCCTAGCAGCAGCGCTGATGATACCGTGCCACAGGATACTAAAAGATGGTGCGGCTTGTCTTCCAACATCGCCAGCATCCCCCCACCCCCACCTCCACCCCCCTAGCACAGCTTCGCCACCTTCGGCCGCTCGCATGTACATTTACATTTTGGAACCCTCTCCAAAACCTGGATACGCCCCTGAGTCATCGACTGGTTGATCTGAAATGACCCAGACATGAACCTCAGCAGACCTGATAATCAAAGTGGCCCTTCAAATATGGGATAGCTAGCTGACCATTTGCGTCCGGAGAAAAACGTCTTTGAAAAATAACACCCTTTCTAAATTCACCGCGGTAGGAAACAATTCAGTGATATTTAAAGCCCCTGCATTTGAGGTGTATATATTATGTTTGTGGTCGTAAGGGTGCTGTTCCACTGGAGGCATGTGACTGCGCTAGATTTTTCTGGTTTATGACTAGGCTGCAGCTGACCTTTCGTAGCCAAGGTCGTACGTGGTTCACTATTAAGTCTGTGTGCCAACACAAGCATATTGTATTTATAGGAATTCATTCTCTCTTTCTTTTTCTTTCTTTACAGGCAAATCGACATTTCATTTGAGAAGTATTATACATACAAACTCCAAACTTGGCAGAATCATAATTCAATAGATGAAGTCTTGCCTTTTTATAATGAGAGGTCACGCCTGTCAAAATTATGCAAATGAGGGCTAATTAAAATTTTAGACCTTCAATATTTCATATATTATAGTAGATGTGGTTCGGAATGTATAAGAGTTATATCATACAAGGCAAAGGTCATCTCAAATGTCATCTCAAATGTCAAGATCACGTCAAGGTCAAAGGTCAATTTTAGGTCAAAATATCATTATAAAGGTCAAGGTTCACTTCAGATAGAGGTCATCTCAAGGTCAAAGGTCATTTCAAGGTCAAATGCCACTTTCGATGGTGGCTTTCTTCTTGCCATAACTTGGTCATTTTTTATCCAATTTTGATGATGTTGGGTTGCAATAGTAGCTATTGTAACACTGCACATTTTTGAAATAGTAGCTATTGTAACACTGGACATTTTTGAAACTTACAGGTGACCTCTAAAGGTCAAAGGTCAATGTCATTTGGACCTTTGAAAGTTTCATCCAGCCATAACCCAGCCAATTTCCATCCAGTTCCTATCATGTTGGTCTCAAGTTGTAGGTTTTGCAACACCGCACATTTTTGTGAGAATATGTAACCTCTAAAGGGCAAAGGTCCAGGTCATTTGGCCCTTTGAAAGTTTCATCTTGCCATAACCTTCTCAATTCGCATCTGATTTGGTTCATCATGTTGGGCTTGTATTGTGTTAATTGTAACACTGTACATTTTTTGCAATTTACATGTGACCTGTAAAGGTCAAAAGTCAAGGTCATTTGGACTTTGAAATTCTCATCCAGCCTTAAGCTTAATGGGACGTGAAGTACCAAAGGACAAAATTTATAGCATTTAATATGTACAAATTTTGAAGGCACAGACAGATTTGCTTTGAAGCAAATCTTCTTTTCTAGCTTTAAATACGTTCATTGTAAATGAGGTTATGCCTGGTTCGATACTCAAGCTAAACACGCTTTGGACGTACTTGTTCAGAAAGATATGGTGATCTGGGAGACTTTTGGTTACATACAGTAGGTATTACTTCCACAAGTTGGCATGCATTATATATTAAGCTAATTTTGATGCAGTATAGTGTATAAAGGACAACCAGCTCGCACGTATATTCAAAAATACATCTTGTATGTTTTTATCAAATGTGTCATTTTTTATTGATGAATGAAATCATACCCATATTTTTATGTTTAAGGTTCGATGTATCTATGGATTTGTCATTTCATTAATAATTCACTCTAATATGACATATGCAATGCATGTTATGATAAGGAGGCCGTCAGTGAAAAGCGCTGCAAGATCATTCCTGTCGCTGCCTTTGTTTCCCCTATTGATATTTCCTTGAAGGAAAACAAAATTTAATGCTTAAAATCAGCTTTGTCCTTTGACCTCCAGTAGCAGAACTTTGAAACAGCTTGGTATATATTCTTTTTATGTTTTTGCTCTAGATATCATAATTATTAATTACATTGTGAAGGTAAGTGGTTCAGAAACAAGAGTCCATCCTGGCCAACCAGACCTGGGGGGGGGGGGGCAGTACTTTAGCTTGTAATGCAATACAGCTGGTAGCACTGAATATGGGGCACCAGAATGATGGTACCACTAAGAATGAGGCTGTCGGGGTCGGGGGAGGTCAGCAACCGGTGGTATTTATAATGTTGAGAATTCATCTTCGGAGATCAGTTCAGCCCAGTCTTAGGCAAAAATAACCTGTTCACTACATTAAAGATCCACTGACCCCCCCCTCCACAAAAAGAAGGAAAGAAGAAAAAACCTACACTCTAATCATAATAACACAGAGTCGACACAACGACAAGATCGAGACTATCACACGTGATGGTGACTATGCAGTGTACATAAGCGTGGTGTCTGAGAAAAAAAGGGATGTAGGTCTTGGTGTCACGTGACGAATGAACATTATTAATAATATGTGCAAAAAGCTATACGCACTCGTAATTTGTTTTCGTTTGAAAAAGCTCGGTCCAATTCGAAATTCGTGATAAGTGACAACGAAAAGAAATCATGACAATGATGCACATATTATACACTGTGCTCGAAACACATTCCTCGTGTTTTTTTATGAGAAAGATCATTTAGGTTCTGAGATCTTGTGCGAACCGACTTTTGACGTTAAGCCTCGTTCTGAAACACAAACCAATTGCTATATAAAGAGCGCTCAGAGAGGCCCTCTAAGGTAAAAACGAAAATTCAAACACGGCAACATTCATCAGGTACATGGGAACATTTGATAAAGGACCATCGGGTACTTTTAAATAAAAGTTGAATGAAATCACTGCTCAGGGAACCAACCTAAAAACATATTTTGGAGAACACTCCCAAGTGCCCTCTACTTTGGAGAATTAGGGGAAATTTCCGCCATCTACCCCCCCCCCCTCCCCGCAGTACAGCTCTGGCTACCCCGGCAGGGCCCAGCTGCGAAGAGTAATGCTGAAATTCCTGCTCGCTTTTGATGGAACTTATTCAACACAATTCCCACCTTATATTATTTCATCTAGCTTTCCAGCAGAAAATAAGTTTTCTCACCTCCTTCGTAGTCATATGTTCACCTACACATAGTTCTCTCAGTAGTATATTATGGAATCAAAACAAAAACGATACCTTACAATTTGGTACCCCGTGTGCTGGCGGTACTTCAGTGGATCAATGCTTGCACTTGAATGCAATGTCCCATCCTTTGACAACTTACGTGATGTTGTTGTTCCTCCTCCATTCACGAAGTTAGAGTTGCGCTGTCATTTGGTGTGTTGTATTCAAGTTTACTATTTGTTTAATTTTTTGGTAGGTAAAAATGTTGATTTTTATCACAATAGCTGTACACGTTATATGGCATAGTCCATGCAATAATACAAATTATGAAATTCGCTTTAAATAGATTTCATACGTTTAAAATAAATATAATCTCATGTACACTAATTTATTTAAACAATTATATATTGTTGAAGCAAGAAAATATAAAATATCCAAGGATAATGTCAAAAATACATTAAAATAAACAAATGCCATTTAACTCACGAACATTGTGAATATTCGAGCAATATACTTTTGGTAAGCTTCAGCAAGTATTACGGTAAAAACATTAAAATCCGTGCAAATTTAGGAACACCACTAGCAAAAAAGGAACAGCCATTCTTTATGTTAATTGCAAACCAGCAACGGCCACTGTTTTAGAATTTAAACATAAATGCCACTTGAAAGCATTAAAACACGGACGTGTTGAGTGTATGCATTTGGTGACAATATACGTTTTGAAGGTTGCTGGTTCGAGGCTCGACCGTTCCGTAGTCAAAAAGACAACAACAACAACAACAACAACAACAACAACAACAACAACAACAACAACACTCAAACACACCCCACCAAGCAAGCAAGCAAACAAAAAAGATAATCATGAAAGCTGGATCACCGCGCCCTTTGAATATGTAACATGCAATACGTAAGAGGCCAATCGTTGTTTGTCACAGGCGCTACGTTTTAAATCAAACAACCTTAAAATCTGGAGATTTTAAGAAGTATATTTTATTCATTTGGCATTACTCATGTCTGTCTGTCCGTCCGCCCGTAAACGTTTTTTTTTCTTGTGAGCGCGATACACTTCAGTTTTTAAGGTAGCCCCATATATCTTTCAGGAATTATCAAGCGCATACAAATCTTGGTTGAGTTTGGTATTGATGGCGCCACCTACAGCATTATGTAATATATGTTTGACAGATCTTCGTGAATTTTAGTGGGATTGTGGAGGAGGTCAAAATCTGAGTTGGGTACGATATGATACCTTTAATTTGGAGGGAATTATGAGCCAAAATGTGTTGAAAGATATGGAACTTAATATCTGGAAAAAATTTGAATTAGGGCCTAGACAGGCCAAATATATAGGATACATAGACCATGTCTAATGCCCGTACGTCATGTAATATCACTGGCCTGACCGTTTATTGTTAAGTCACCAGGCCTATAAAGTTGAACAAATTTTCACTTGGTTACATTGTACATAAACCCCCACTTGGTGACCCATTTTTTGGGGTCACGCTGACCCAATGATTCTGGACTGGGCGCTTGTCCAAGTTCATTGTTTTTCTTCAATAATTCTAAAAGTCATTATCCGATTTGAATAAAGAGACAATGTATGGAAAGCTGCATACAAGGGTCATATTTTGAACACTAAAAATTACCAAAATTTTTTATCCGAGTTGTTGGTCAAGGTTAAATTGCCATTTGGATTATAAGGGTCATCTTGTGTATGCTCTACACCCCACAGTTGTTTTGTTAGGCCTATATATCTTTCAAATGTATAAAGTGTATCAAACTTTATTTCAACTTCGATGTTATTATGTGACACATGGGTCAAAATGAGAAAATCTTATGACCACACCGGCATCCTCGATTTTTATACGGATCTTAACGAAATTTAGTGGGATTATAGACGAGGGCAAAATCGTGGTTGCTTATGATACAAATGGCGGCACCTGTATTTGACGGAAATTATCAGCTAAAATGTCGGGAAAGATGCACAATTCCATATCTCCAAAAATAAGAAAATTAGACATACCAAATTTGTTGTATACATACATCATGTCCTATGCTAATATGTTATATAAGATCAGTGACTTGACCTATTTTCGTTAGTCTACCAGACCTGTTCAGTTGGAAGAGGTGATTTTGTGATGGAAGGCTGTAGCTCGGACATCAATGGCTCAGAGAATTGAGCCTCCAGATCAAAATTGCGCTTGCGCACATTGCAGGTAAAACTCTACTTGGTGACCCACTGTTTGGGTCATTTTGAGGCTATTATTGTGTGACCTTTACCTGTTTTTCAAAGTGTTTAAGAACTTTAGAAAATGACATTTAATTTAATATCATATGATAAAAGATTATGAAGAATAGCGCGAATGATGCAAATGTACAAGAAATGTGAATCACGTGAAAGTTTGATATTGCAGAATATGGATGACCTTGATTAATTTTTCAAGGTCGTGGAGGGAATACATTTCAGGAAACAAATGCTTTTTGGTGAAGGTGGTCAGCAGAGCATTAGTCTCATTGATTTTAGTTTTATTTTTGTTTGTTTGTTTTTCATTGTTTTTTAAATTTTGTTTTGTTGTTGTTGTTGCTGTTGTTGTTGTTGTTGGGGTTTTTTTTGTTTGCTTTGTTTTGTTTTTGAGGGGATGGGTTGGGGTCGGGTGGGGGTGATTTTTTTTTCGCTCAAATTGGGCCTGTAGACAATAAGAAGAGGGTTACCGAACGGTTCATTCTCCCATCCATGTTTCTTAAATTGTGTCTATAATATGAGCCGTGATGGACAGAGTCTAGGGAGCATTCATTATCTGTCACAGACGCCTTTAAATATACTAAAGTTGGATTGGCCGTGTGGTGATACTCTACACAGCATATTCAGTTCCGCTGCCTGTCAGATATTTTGGTTAGATAATTCCAGTTCAGATTAAGTCTGGATTACAAACAAACATGTCAATTTCGAATTTTTTTTATCAGAAAAGCTTTGGAGCTGAGAAGATGATAGGACACTGGATGTGGAGTGGTAGTGACACCCGTTGGTGCCGTTGGACTGCGGCACTTCTTGTCAGTGGAGTCGGCTCTGCCTATGTCGTAAAATGGACTTTGAACTGGAGGAACAGGCGCTGCACCGCCAGAAGATGCAAGGAGTACCGGCAACAAATAGACTATGACCTTGAGAATCTTAAACATAAGCTCGAGAATGGGAAGGTACGTTGCCTTGATGATGTGAAATGTTAATAATGTGAAACGTTAATGTGTAAATTTCAAACCCGTGATTCCGACTGTAAGGACGGCCTTTGCCAGCAACATGCATTTATGAGCAGCGACTCTACATAAAAAGCATTATCGGATAATTAGTATTCCACTCCCCAGAGTGGCACAGCATGGTAGGCTTCTTCGGTAGACAAGAATCTTTAAATTGCAGAGACTGCGTTCAGGGAGATGTTCCTCGATATCTACTGGTACAGTGTGGAGCAAATGCATTATTTATGAAATTATCAAGTGTGAACTGACAAACCTAATCAAAATGTTCTCCACTTTATTAAGTGGCAAACATCTCCAGGGTCTGTATTGTAATGGACATTGTTTTCATTCGAACATAATTAGACAGACATTGATATATTTTTACAACTTCTTT